>VDFB02000003.1:21971878-22470406 GCA_007258455.2 Sequoia sempervirens
TCTCATAGAGAAAGATGCATTAACAAGGGCTTTCACCTCAAATTTCTCTCATAGAGAAAGATGCATTAACAAGGGCTTTCACCTCAAATTTCTCTCATAGAGAAAGATGCATTCAAGCAAATCACAGAAGATCACTGATGCTGAGTCTCCCTCTCAGCTAGGGCGTCATTCTCCACAACTCCAAGCTTGTCTCGAAAGTGCACAAACTTCACTCTAGAGATAGGCTTGGTGAGAATATCAGCTGTCTGCTCATCAGTACAAATGTATCTCAACTGGATAGCTTTCCTCAATACCATATCTCTGATGTAGTGGTATTTGATCTCAACATGTTTTGTTTTGTCATGAAACACTGGATTGACAGAAAGCTTCACACAACTTTGATTATCACAATGAATGACAGTTGGCTCCAATGATTGTCCAAACAATCTTGCAAGGAGCTTACGCAATACATATCAAGTTTCTCGAAGCTGCTACTAATGTTGCAATATACTGCCAAGGGTGCTTAGTGCCACTGAAGGCTGCTTTCTGCTACACCAGGAAATCATCGCAGATCCCAAATTAAAGCAACAACCAGAGGTGCTCTTCCGATCAGCTACACTCCCTGCCCAATCAGAATCAGAATATCCTTGCAACTGAAGATCCACATTGGAAGTATATCTCAAGCCATATCCAATTGCGCCACGCAAGTATCTCAGGATATGCTTCGCTGCAACTAGATGTATTTGCCTTGGTTCACACATGAACTGACTAAGTGCACTCACTGCATAGCAAATATCTGGTCTAGTATGAACTAGATACATCAATGATCCAATCAACTGCCTGTACATAGTAGGATCCACCAGATCTGAACTAGCTGTAGACTCTTTTAACTTCTTCAAATTTGTTTCCATCGGTGTAGACATGGATTTGCATTCCATCATACCAAATCTCTTCAAGATGTCTATTGTATACTTCCCTTGACTCAGAATGATCTCTGCTTAAAGCTCGCTACTGAAATTCAAGGAAGTGCCGCATGATTCATATCCTTTATTCAAACGTATTAACTCTTCTTTATTTGATAATGAGATGTTCTTCTCCTGTAAGAAATAGATCATCAACATAAAGAACCAAGATCAATGCCTCATCATCAATTACCTTGAAGTACAGGTTTGAATCAACATCATTCTTGGAGAAGCCCAAACTCATCAGGTAACGATCAATCCTCTCATACCAAGCGTGAGGAGCCTGCTTAAGGCCATACAAAGCCTTCTTCAATCTACAAACATGAGACTCCTTCCCATGAATTTCAAAGCCATCAGGTTGCTCAATGTATACCTCTTCTTCAATTACACCATTAAGGAATGCTGTCTTCACGTCCATCTGATGTAACTTCCATCCTTTAGCTGTTGCAATCACAATAATAGTCCTGATGGATGTATAACGAGCAACTGGAGCAAATGTTTCTTCATAGTCTATTCCCTCTTTATGAGAGAACCCTCTAGCCACAAATCTAGCCTTGTACTTCTCAATGCTTCCCTCAGCCACATGCTTGATCTTGAAAAGCCACTTAAAAGATACAACAAATTTCCCTTCTGGTCTAGGTACAATGTCCCAAACATCGTTCTTGAGGATAGATTGATATTCTTCAGCCATAGCATCTCTCCATACTTGCTGACTTGAAGCTTCCTCAACACTGGAAGGCTCAGATTCAATAATATGACTATTAATGCAACATAGCTAGGAAACTTCTATGGTCTTTTACTTTCTCTGAATGTTCCTCTAGGGGCTGCAAACTTTTCCGCCTTCTACATTGTTTGCCTAACCCATAGAGATCTCTTTCGACCAATAACAATGTCTCTCAGTCCATCAGTTGGTTCCAACGGCTCAACTGGATCACCATCTTCTTCTGGTTCAATAGTCTCCCTCTGAATCTCAGGAGTATGGTCAACTTCCATGTCCTGCGGAGTCTCATGGTCTTCATTATCTATCTCCATGTAAGAGCCTTTAGATCTCTTGAATGCAACATCTTCTTCAAATGTAACATCCCTGTTGATCTCTATCTGTTTCTAACCTAGAATGTAAATCTTGTAGGCTTTTGAAGATTCACTGTAGCCCACAAATATTCCCTTCTTGCCATATGGTGTTCCAACTTAGTCCTTTTATCTTTAGGCACATGAACATACACAGGACAACCAAAGATTCTCAAGTGACTAACTTCAGGCTTCACACTTGTGAAGGCTTCTTCAGGAGTCATGTTCTCCAAAATACGATGAGGGCTCCGATTCTGGACATACACTGTAGTTCTAGATGCTTCTGCCCAAAGGAAGGTTTGCAAGTCTTGATCATGGATCATAGCTTTAGCTGCCTCTACAATGGATCTGTTCTTCCTTTCTGCAACACCATTTTGCTGTGGATTGTAAGGGACACAAAACTCCCTCTTAATCCTTGCCTTGATACAAAAGTTACGGAAGCCTCTAGAGATGTATTCTCCTTCGTTGTCAGATCTCAGAACTTTGATCCTCTTTCTGGACATGTTCTCTACTTGAGCTTTAAATTCTTTGAATTTCTCAAGTACCTCTTTAGATTCTTTAGTCTTTAAGAAATAAATCCAAGTCTTTCTAGAGTAGTCATCAATGAAAATTACATAATACAAGAAACCACTCAAAGAAGCAGTAGACATTGGACCACACAAATCATAATGAACAAGATCTAGAATACATTTAGATCTACTTTCACTACTATGAAAAGGACCTTTAGTATTCTTACCCAATGTGCATCCTCGGCAAGTACCTTCATGCTCCTGGCTGAGTTTAGGAAGGCCATTGACCATCTTCTCCATGGATGGGAGTGCTCTGAAATGAAGGTGAGCAAGTCTCCTGTGCCAAAGCTCACATGAATTGGTGGAATCATGCAACAAAGCCTGCATTGGACGAGTGGAAAGTCTATAGAGACTCTCTTGCCGAATACCAATCACTCGGGCAGTCTTGATGCTAGAGTTCTTCGGCCATGCAAGAACTTTTCCTTCAGAGAATGCAACTTGATATCCCTTGTCCTCCAAAGCTGAAATTGAGACAAGGTTCCTCTTGATGCTTGGTACAAATAACACATCGCTCAACTGAAGAGAGATTCCAGAATCTAAGTGAAGAGAGGAGGCTCCAACACCTTTCACAGAATAGCATGCATCATCTCCAATTATGACTTGAATGCTTGTATCTCTCTCCACCAAATCTGAAAGATGTTCTCTAAATCCAGTAATGTGACGAGAGGCGCCACTATCAATCAACCATGTGTTGCTATCTGTTGGAACATTGCTTGATAAGGCATAAATAAATAGAAATCCACTTGAATTGTCTCTTGAATCCTTTTGAGGAGATACCTCACCCACATCCGCAATAGAAGCATGCTGTTTTGGTCTAGTTGGACAATCTTTCGCATAGTGACCAAACTTGTCACATCTGAAGCACTGTATATGGGAGAGATCCTTCTTCTTCTTCGATTTAGGAGCACCATTTGACCTTCTATCTCTGTTCCTCTTGAAGTTGCCTTTCTTCCCTTCTCTTCCTTTCCTCTTCGATGAATAAGCAGCAAGTACATGAATGTCTTCATTGTTAAAACTTTGCCCATTGCCTCTTGCTGCCAATCTCGATTCCTCTTGAATGCAATCTGCCCTAAGACGATCAAACTTTTTGTAGCTTTGATCTTCCACTAATGTCTTGGATAAATGGCTCCCAAGATTGAGGAAGACCATTGAGTGCCAACATGACTAAGTCCTTATCATCAACCATATGACCAATGGCACAAAGCTGATCTCTTAACTTGGTGATCTTCATGAAGAAGGAGATGACAAAATCTCCTTTTGCCATCTTGACATGATGAAGTTGTTGCCTCAATGCAAGAGCTCTGCTTGTATTGTTGATCTCATACAATCCCTCCAAGGTCTTGAACATCTCTCTTGCTGTCTTCAACTTGGAGATAATAGGCACAAGGTGATCCTTCACAGAATCAATCAAAATCTTCTTGGCCTTTGTGCGATTCTTCTTCCATTGTGACTTCTCATTCTCATCGGAAGGCTCGGGAACTTCGCTCTCCAGGAACTCAGCAATCTCATTTTCTTCCAATGCAATCAAAATTCTGAACTTCCAAGAGGTGAAGTTGGAAGCGCCTTCAAGTCTATGTTCAACCTTGAGCCCGTTCACCATTTTGAAGATAAGATAGACACACGAAGATGAGAACAAGAGAAGAAGAGTACGCTGCTTATAGAAATCTGATCACGATCTTGCTTAAACCTGCTCTGATACCATGTTAGTTTTAGGATCAGAAATTAAATAAGTAGATATAGAGCAATTTTAAACAAATTGACACAACATATACCTTGGGAAAACCCTCCAACTTGAGGGAGAAAAACCCAGCAACAAAATATCTCTTATATATTGAATAATGAAGCCAACTCGCTTTTACAATAAGGCCAAATACTAGGCCAAATATCAGCACCAAGTTTTGATGCAAATACAAGAAAGAATCTAACACCTTGCTGATAATAATATCGATCTTCTTGAAGACACAATATCGATCTCTTGATGATTTCGCACTTCTTTTGAAATTGGACTATGAATGGATGAATGATATGAATGAATGGACAACATCTTATATATATACAAATCAAAGAGATAGGCTCCATAAATCGTGTCTTCTCATATCACAAAGTTGGCCCATGAAATGAAAGATTGTAACTCATGCAAAAGGCGGCGATTCAATATGAAGTCAGCCTCATACAATTTCGATTAACAATAATTAAATATTATTTATTCTCCCAAGTGAAGTGCCTCTTCACTAATGACGTCTCCAATAAATTAAATAGCTAATAGGCTATATTTTATTTATTGCTTTTATACAAAGTCGTGGCTGGAAGTAAGAGGCCCGATGCTGTAAACATCAACACATTCCATGCCTTTATTTGATTCCATCTTCCATATTTATATTATCCAAGAGATGTGCCTTTTGGGACGTGTGTTATTTCAATGGATGTGTCTTAATAAAACCATCGCTGCCTTTGGTAATTACAATCTTTGTTAACTAATCCAATATCCTACCTAAATTCCCTTCAACACATGATTGCTGCTTTTTGGGAATGCATCGCTGTCTTTTAATGGCTGTTGGTAATGATTGTTACCTTTCTCTAAAGTAATCACTCCTCTTCATAGACTAAATGCTGTTCATTACAACTGAAATCGCTGCCTCTTTCCTTTACTATCTTTGTTAACTAATCCAATATCCTCCCTAAATTCCCTTCAACACATGATTGCTGCTTTTTGGGAATGCATCGCTGCCTTTTAATGGCTGTTGGTAATGATTGTTACCTTTCTCTAAAGTAATCACTCCTCTTCATAGACTAAATGCTGTTCATTATAACTGAAATCGCTGCCTCTTTCCTTTGATCCTTAACCGTCGCTCCTTTCCAAATATAATTATTGTCCTTTATGAATCACTGTATTTAGACTAATCTACCTTCAATATGATTTTATGCTTTATATTGATACGTTAATATATTTTTATATTTTATATCTATATTTATAATATTGTATTGTAATAATTATATTTGTAATATTAAATTGTTTTTTTTGGTACATCAACCACAGCCTGGGGCTGCGAAAAATAATTATATTAGTATCAAAAAATCTTACATCAGTTTAGCATTTCCGGCAACCATACTGGTAAAAGTTTACAAAATGGGGAGCACCCCCTCACCCATTAGCTATTATTGTTTGACATAGTAAAAAAACAGAGAGTAATGCCCATATGCTAGTATCGTTTGACATAGTAAAAAAATAGAGAGTAATGCCCATATTAGTATCGTTTGACAGAGCCAAAAAGCAGATACGAGAAACCATTTCTGATCATCTTTCACATCTATACCCAGCGTTCTTCAGAGCAGAAACCCACCATTCAGGTCTCATTTGGTGTGTCGCCGGTCTTTAATAGATGGAGAGGCCGCTTTACCCTGCTCTGTAATAAATAAGCATGTGCCAATTTCGCTTAGCGGGTGGCAATGATGTCTATGTTGGATTTGTGTACTGTGGGATCCTCTCCATGGTACCACAACCTCTGCTTTTTACTATCTTCATTGAAGCATTCAGCCTTGACTTGCATTCCTATCAGAGATAATGATGTGTTCTACATCAGTTATGCTTTGCATTTACTGCCTGGTAGATGTCATAACTGTTGGGAGATTGGGTTGAGTTGGGTCCGCCCATATGGCCTATCTAGCCTACATGGGCTAGACAAAGCCACCCATTGCCACATGGGCAAATTTGTAATATTAAATTGTTAACATTTATATTTTAATATTTATAATGTTATATTTGATAATTATAATTTTAATGTTATATTTGATAATTATAATTATAATATTATCTTATGATAATTATAATTATAATAATATAAATTGCTAATATTTCTTTTTATATTTTTTAATATGTATTTATTATTTATTTTATTTATTTATTTGCATTTCAATGCTTTATATCTTAGTGTTACAATTTTGGGGGCATGACAACAACATTGCCATACATGGAATCCTCAGGAGAGAGATAGCTACATACCCAAGCCATCAATACACCATTGGCCACTGTACCATCCAAATGTGCTAGAAATTTTGCCCAAATGGATAACTTACTTTGTAACTTACCAGAGTCACCAAGATCCATTAAACCCAAAATGTGTTTCACAAGGCTTAGAGATCATGATGCTGAACAACTGAAAATGGCCTTCAACCTCCTATTAGACACATTGCCATTGAGGAGGGGATTACATGGCTTTGATCCCTTTTGCCATGATCCATGAGAGATTTCATCCCATAGGCATCAAAGGAAAGGCATGCCACAACTCAAAAACCAAAACATTCCACAAAGAGAATGCCAAAATAGAAAGCAGTCTAGACTAGAAAGTCGCATCCCATCCTTTGGAGGGCATAAGGGACGAGATGAAAGAAGGGAAGAAGGATGCACATGAAGAGAGAAAAGTGGACAAGAGGTGACAAAAGTTTAGAGAAAAGATGAGAACTTTGGAGAGGTACCGAGGGAAGATTGTAGAATTGTGATAGTGGAAGTAAAATGTTGGAAGGATGAAGAAGAGGGAAACAAACAAAATAGACCCTTACAAACTAATAACAACCAAATTGTCACTGAACCAAGCATAACTAGCTGCCTCAAAACTCCTATGTAGTTGATAAAAATGTGCAAGGATGACCCTCATGAGATAGATTTGTTTAACAACTCTCTTGAAAATAAATTCGTGGTTATATTATGAGGTCACGAATACACAAAACTACTCCTACTCCTACACTACTGATTAATGTTTTGATTTGAGTGATGTGAGATTGGTAAGTGGTTACAGATCGGTGCCTATTGATTGGGCAACAAAGTTCCAACACATTGAGAAGAGAACAAACTGGATTAAAAGAACATGGGGCTATGTGTTTGCATACAACAATGATCATGAATTTTTTTGACAAAGCATACTTAGTAATCCATAACATAACTGCATATATTCATACATAAAATGAGAGAGATCGTTACAATACTTGCAACATTTTAGAATGCTATTACATTCATTTGACCCACATTACATTAATATGCTAGCAAATATGGCAAAGGGAAATTTCTATCTGCAACTAAGAAACCTTCTTAAATACATACTTCATGCCATGGAAACATTCTGCAACAAAATTGACTTACAATACTAATCTACTTCAATTCCATATGTCTATAATCCCTTAGCAAACTGATTGTGGCATCTCTGGTTGCCTTGTAATTTTTTTGAGTGTCTAGAGACTACAATCAACCGGCCTCCTAAAAAATGACCAAGATCTTCAATACAATAGCAGTAGGGTGAAACCCTAATCCACAACACGACTAGATCAATGGCATAGGATCATTCCTGCCCAAATGGATGCCTCAGATTGAACAATAGTGTGGGCATTGCATTCTGGTAGGTGGGCAACCTTTGCAAAAATGGTGGGTAGCTAGGAGCAAAGCCAGACATGAAGTTTTGGCGCCCAAACATATTTTAGAATTTTCGCCTTGCAAGTCCATGGTTGGTGGAAGATGTGTTAATGGCGTCTAGACTGGTAGGAGAGTATGTGGGAGATGAATTTTGGATGTTTTTGCACCATCAGAGCACTCTGTTTGTTTTGGCACAAGGTTCTGAAGTGCAACTAGATCTTTTATGGAAATATGCCACCAAACTAGATTTGTAGAGAAATCCCTTAGAATTGCACCTGCGTGAAGACCATCTGAACTAGCCAACATCACAAATTTTCAGTGTTTGGTTTGGATGGAAAGTTCTTATGATGATGTCAGCAAAAGGATAGGGTGATGTAATTATGATGTAAGCATGATTTCATCATGGATTGGGATGGCTCTAGATGGGATGACGTCATTAGGGTGGGATGATGTCAACAAAGGACATGGTGATGTCAACAATGGATGGCTTTCGGGGAAATGCAAGTGGATTGGTTTTGCAGGGAAGTCCAACTAAATTGGATAAGAATGTGGGTTTTAAAAGGTTCAATTCAATTGGCTATGGAATCTCTGCAAAAGGGGTGCTCATGTAAAGGTGATGGAATGATGATGACACAAAGGTATGGGATGTAGAAATTTCAAAGTGAATCGGACTTATCACTTTTTATAAGTTCGTTCAGATGGAGGTCAAATTTTTGCAAAAGCCTTTTTGCAGAAAAACATAAGTGATCCGGACAAAAGCCAAGTGGATATCAGTCAGGTTCAGACAAGTATTAGACTTCCGCAAGCATTCAATTTTAACTTATGAGTGGTCAGGTGCGGGGAAAATCAAGTAAATTGGATGTTCACTTTTGAACGGGAAAGCTTGGATAGGCATTGGGATCCTGCAAAAGTTTAACAATGCAGAAATCTTAAAGGGAATTGGACATGCAGGAAAAGGCAACTGAATCAGACCTGATAACTTTCAAAGTGGAAGTTCAATGAGAAGTTGAGTTCCTGCAAAAGAAAGACTTAGTCATTTTCTTTGTTTTTTCTCCTTTTGCGGGGACTTCCAATTGGTCTGGACCTTGCAGGGAAACTAGAGAGAATTGGACATGGTTTGGATGGACAGGAAAAGCCTGCAAGCAAATTTTTGATTAGTTTTAACTCATTTTGACAAACTTCTTTGACATTTCCTATCCTTCTTGAGCAACATTTCAACATGGAGACCCAACTTAGAAGATTTCTCAGATTTGTTATCAATGATGGGTCACAAATGGCCACGACAACACTTGGAAAACGAGGGGACTCAAGCAAAAAGAGGCACAACAGATTTGAGTCCCAACAGTGGCTTTGGTTGGGAATGTGTCTCTTGAAGGCATAGTGAGAATTTAGAATCTTCGGGCAGACCACAAAGTAAGGAAACAAAAAGGGACCGGGACAAACACACGAAGGATGACAAAATATGTATATGACGAAAATTACAACAACTAGCATGACATCATTTAGATAATGAAATAATGGCCGTGAAACAAAATTTTATCACAATACAAGCCAACCTTGCAGGATAAGGGCATAGTTACTTGCCTCTGTCAAACACCATCTTGTTGAAGGAATTGATTTCCCTCAACTTGAAGCTACATTCTTCATTTACTTACAACAAACACAACCTTCTTACATGCATAAATTTATGATTACCTTTGAAAGAGCAAAGATCAACTCCACCACCAATCTTTCCATTGCATGGCAACCACAAAACATAAGCCACCACATTGCCTTGTTTTGCATCATTTCTTTATATAGTAGTTGGTGACACAACTTGAAAACTTAGATCAGCCCAAAAAGAAACTGTGGTATTTTCATACCTGTTGACCTCGATGGGTGAATTGAGGCAAAAAGAGAACACCTCCAATTCAAATGGTAACGAAAAATATGCCTCTCCATCCTGTTGATCTGCAAGAGGAAACTCATTCTCTAATAACTCAAATTGAAAAAATCAAAGCTTGGGCATATAAGAAACTTGAGTAGTCGGTTGATTGTCAACTTGGAAAACATGCTGCTGCTCAACATTACTGCAAGCTATATGCTAGGCCCAAGTGAAACACTCAAACTCGAGCACACCATTGTCCAACTGAAAGAAGCAACACTTTCATTGCAAAGGAAAGCTTCGTACTCAATTCCATTCACCTCAAGGACAACAGGCAACCAACATATCTCACCATCATCTGTAATGACACAATCTTCATCAACACAACAATTTGGACCATGAGACACTTCAGGTGAAGAGCTGCACTCTTCAAATTGTCTTGCTGTTTCAATCTCCTCTTGGCAACTTGCTGTGACATATGTGCTGCTAAAATCAAACTTGTGGCACATATCTCTCTCCGCCTTAATTTTTGTACCAGCACCTTCATATGACTCTATTGAAGTACACCATGCATAAGGAAGACGACATGTTGCATACCAAACAAATAGACTCTCATATGTACACTGTGCATGAGGAAGACGACATGTTGTAGTACCTTATAATTCAGTCCTAGTGGGTCCCAAAACTGTTTCTCCACTTTGTAGAACCAAACTTCATTCACAAGGCCAGGGTTGTGGTCATGCAAGTGAAATCAGCTCATCAACAAAACATGGAGGATTAAACTCTACTCTATGAGAGCGGGTTATCTTTCTTTCATTTCGAGCTTAGCTTAGACTTAGGAGGGTGTTCCTAGGGGTATTCCCTGATGGGTATTAAAATCAAGCAAAATAGACCATTACAAGCTAATGACACCCAGACTCCACTTGTTGACTTGGCCCCAAAGATTGTCACTGAACCAAGAACAACTAGCTGCCTAAAAACCCCTATATAGCTGATAAAAATGTGCAAGCATGGCCCTCATGAGATAGATTTGTTTAACAACTTTCTTGAAGATAAATCCCTCGTTATATTATGAGGTCATGAATGCACAAAACTACTACTACACTATTGCTTAATGTTTTGATTTGAATGATGTGAGGTTGGTAGGTGGTATCAGACCAGTGATTAATCTATTGGGCATCAGAGTCACAATACATTGAGAAGAGAACAAACTGGAATAGAATAACATGGAGCTATGCATTTGCATACAAAAATGATCATGAAATTTTATGACAGAGCATACTTAGTAATCCATAACATAACTGCATATATTCATGCATAAAATGAGAAAGGTTGTTACAATACTTGCAATGTTTTTAGAATGTTGTAACATTCATTTGGCCCACACTACATCCATGCCAACAAATGTGGCAAAGGAAAATTCCTATCTGACTAAGAAACCTTCTTGAATACATACTTAATGCCATGGAGACATTTTGCAACAAAATCCGCCTACAATACTAATCTTCTTTGATTCCACAAGTCTATAATCCCTCAGTGAATTGGATGTGGTGTCTCTAGCTGCCTTGTAATTTTTGGGCGTTTGGAGACGACAACTGAACTAGCCTCCTAAAAAATGACGAAGATTTTCAATATAATAACAGCAAGGTCAAACCCTAATCTACAACACCACTAGATCAATGGCATAGGATCATTTCCACTCAAAATGGGCTCCTTAGCTTGAACGATATTGTGGGCATTGAATTTTGGTAGGTGGGTGACCTTTACAATAATGGCAGGTAGTTGGGAGCAAACTCGGACATGAAGTTTTGGTGCCCAAACATATTCTAACATTTTCGCCTTGTAAGTCCATAGTTGGTGGAAGATGGGTTAATGGGATCGAGATTGGCAGGAGAGTAGGTGGGAGATGAATTTTGGATGTTTTGGTACCATTGAAGGACTCTACATGTTGGAATGAAGTCTTGCGGGGTTTTGAAGTGCAATTGGACCTTTTGCAGGAATATGCCATTGAATTAGATTTGCAGAGAAAGCCCTTAGAATTGCACTTGTGGGAAGACCATCTAAATCAGCCAACTTCACAAGCTTTTAGTGTCTGGTTTGGATGGAAAATTCTTACGGTGACATCAATAGAAGGATTAGGTGATGTAATTGTGATGTCAACATGACATCATCATGGACAAGGATGGCTTTGGATGGGATAATGTTATGATGACATCAAGAAGGTGGGATGAAGTTAATAAAGGACATGGTGACATTAACAAATGATGGTTTGTAGGGAAATGCAAGTGGATTGGTTTTGCAAGGAAGTCCAATTGAATTGGATAAGAATATGGGTTTTAAAAGGTTCAGTTTAGTTGGCTATGGAATCTCTGCAAAAGGGATGATGATGCAAAGATGATGGAATGATCATGTCACTGAGATATGGGACATGAAACTTTCAAAGTGAACCATACGCATCACCTTTTATAAGGAAGTTTAGATGGAGGTTAGATTCTTGCAAAAACCTTTGTGCAGAAAAACATAAGAGAATTGGAGAAAATCGAAGAAAACATCAATTGATTTTAGACAAGCATCAAAATTTTACAAACATTCAATTTTAACTTATGAGTGGGTCAGGTGCAGGGAAAATCAAGTGAATTGGGTGTTCTCTTTTGAATGTGAAAGTTCGAATAGGCATTGGGATCTCGAAAAAGCTTAACAATGCAGATATCTTGAAGGGAATTGGACATGCAGGAAAAGGCAACTCAATTGGATTCAATAACTTTCAAAAGGGGAAGTTCAGTAGGAAGTTGGGTTCCTGCAAAAGAAAGACTTTCATCTTTTTCGTTTTTCTCCTTTTGCGGGGACTTCCAACCGGTTAGGACCTTGTGGGGAAACCAAAGAGAATTAGACATGGTCTGGATGGATAGGAAAATCCCGCAAATGAATTTCTGATTGGTTTTAACTCATTTTGACGAACTTCCTTGACACGTCCTATCCTTCTTGAACAACACTTCAACATGGAGACCCAACTTAGAAGATTTCTCAGATAGGTTATCAATAATGGGTCACAAATGACCAAGACAACACATGGAAAAAGAAGGGACTCAACCATAAAGGTGCACATTAGATTTGAGTCCCCACATGGGGCATGAGAGATTTGGAGAGAGTATTCTTCCATTTTATTTGCAAGAAGCAAGGAGGTGTAGGTTTGTGAGGTCTTCAATTTTTCATTACAAGAATCAAAGAGGTGCACACTTGGGGTTGGTTTGTTTTGCAGGGGCTTGGAAGATTGTTTTGTAGGGGCTTGGGAGTAGTTAGCTACATAGGGGAAACTTTTTGATTTTTTTGAAGTTTGTAGTGCATGTACAATTGCTTTTTCTAGGAACGAGTCAAATGTATTGTTGAATGAATCTTTGTTTGTGTTCAGAATTGTCATTTGTGTTCATATTTGAGTAGCTGAAAGTTGAAATCTCTTTGTGAGTCATATCGGTGTTGGCTGCGACAACAAGGCCATTATTTGTTTGGCTCCCTCTCCTTGATTGTGCCAAATGGTGTTAGAGTAGGCGTGTCTTGTAGAAGTGTGTGTGTGAATATCCTCCAATGAAAGATTACTAAGTAGAAGCTGTAGAGACAAGGGAACATCCTCCATTGAGTGAGGAATGTGAGTTGAGGGTCTTTAAAGGTTGTGCATCTTCTAGTAAAAATTGTTGGGTAGAGGGTGTATACAATTGGCATGAAATCAGTTTATGGGTTTGAGTGAATCAAGATGCCTCTCAGAAGAGTTGTTAGAAGAATTTTGCAAAGAGCAATCTGATTGTCTTTTATGGATAGAATAGAATTGCTAGTGCGACAGGAAAGTTCAATGAAACTATGCATTTGTTGAGGAATGTTCAAGCAAGGATTAATGTTATTTGTGGACTAGGAAATGGTGAAACTAAGGAAGAAGATCAAAGGTTGAATTTAGAGGGGGAGGAACCAATACATGAAATCAAATGCTACAAGGACAAGCATAGGAAGTATGCTTTGGCAGCCAAGGAGAAAGAAGTAGACATCATGAAGAGTGAGACAGGAATTGCAAGCCAAGAGGTTGTGAAGGAAGATGATGCTGAATGTTACAACATAGATGCAATGAGCCATCCAATAGAAGGAGAGGATCATCTCTTAGTTAAAAAAGAGATAAGAGGAACTGAGGCTTTGTGGGTTTTAGTTGAGAAGAAATGTTGTGAGCAGCCCTTTCAAGAAAAAATCCTCATGAAGGAGAATATGAAAATTTTAGTTGCTGACATTGAAGAGGAAATAGGGATGTCTCCTTTGGAGGCATAAGAGAGTAGATGACGAAAGTGTATGAGGATGCACACAAGGAAGTGAGATAACTCAGATAAGTGTAGGAGAGTGCACAAGGGGTGACAAAAGTCCAAAGATAGGATGAGGGCCTTTGAGAGGTATCAAGGGAATATGAGAGTATATTTATGATAGAAGAAGCAACATGTTGGAAGATGAAAGAAGAAATGGAAGAACAGGGAAATAGTTAATGAGAGGCTTCAAATTATATGGATGTCGAAGAAGCAAAAGGAAGTAGAAGGTTAAGAGAAAGGAAATAGAGAACTTGAAATTCCAAATTGGAAGGAATGGATGCCAAAGGAATAAGAGAGAAAGCATAAAACTTGGTGGAGGTGGATGGAATTAAGTGGGCTGAAACCATAAATGGATAGAAAGAGGGTAGGAGAAAAGCTAGGTAGAAATGGATGTTCTATGGTCTAGTAGCTGGCTAGAAAAGGTGGTGTACAATTTATGGTCCAACAAATGGATGGAAAAAGAGGAAGAAACATGGCGACAAAATTTCAAATTACCCCACATGGTGGAAGGGCACACCATGGTCTACTTTGTGGGCCAAAAGAATGGTTCTACCATTTAGCTCAAATTTGTAAGCATCGTGCTTGTAAATTTTTTACCTATTGTGCTTTATACAAGAGTATTTAAGGAATTAGGCTTTCAACATCAACCAAAATATCTTTTCTTTTATTTTGTAATTTTCTATGCTTGTTTGGTGATTAATAGCCCATGGCTTCTCATGGGACAAGAACTTGAACATCTCTCTAGGAAAACTGCTTGTGCTGAAAATTATAATTATATGAATAAGGGCCCCTAATCTAAACTAGGTTGCCTCACTTGGAGAGGAATGTTGGGATTCTCTTAAAGAGAAATCTTACATGGATCCCATTGTAAGAGAATCTGTTACATCCTCATAACGTGGGAGTTACTATGTTGCCTATTAAGTGGGGAGTTACTTTGTAAGGCATCTATTATGTGTCATTGATTAGGGGGTTACATTGAAGAAAATCTTTGACTTGTTCGTGACGATCCATGAAGAGGGGTATTTCCACTTAGCTTCCATTTGATGCATTCAAATGCGATGCTCTATTTGGGGATTTCATCTACAAACAGGGGTGTTAGAGATTTGGAGGTCTTCTTCCATTTTGTTTGTGAGAAGCATTGAGGTCTTTTTTTGATTGTAGGAAGCAAGGAGGCGTAGGCTTGGGAGGTCTTCAAATTTTCATTGTAGGAAGCAAGGAGGTACAAGCTTGGAGTTGGTTTGTTTTGTAGGGGTTTGGAAAATTATTTGCCTTGTTGAGGCTTGGGAGTTGTTGGTTCAATAGCAAAAACTTTGTAGAATTTTTTGTACATAGTGGATGTATGTTTCCTTTTGTTTGGGAATGAACCAAATCTATTGTTGGATGAATCCTCGTGTGCATTCAGATTTGTGGGATGTTTTTCCATGTTTGAGTAGTTGAAACCTTTGAGTGTATCTAGTGTTGGCTGCAAGGACAAAGCCACCATTCATTTGGCTCCTCATACTTGACTATGTCACCATCTCTACATCATTGATTAGCTGGGTAGACTAATTAGAAACAAAGAATGTTATTTGACAACTCAGTTGTAAGTTATTGATCCATAGGGATCAAGAGGAGTCAAAATTCATTAAAGGAATCACTTCCAGAAGTTGTAACTGCCAAAAATTGTTCGGTTTTGTCGGTAGAACCAAACCTTTTGTGCTTACAGGTGTGACTTGGAAACCGCCCATCAATGCAAATGGTGGATTTCTCATGTTATTAGGAACATGGAATTTGAAGGGAATAGTTTGATGCTTATCCTTCTAATTTTGCTTCTAAGACCTTCTAGTGCATGAGGACATCCCATCATCTTTATAAAGGAAAAATAGACTTGGATTATATTACAAGAGGTAGATTTGAGTGTTGTAAATTATTGGGAAGTAGAATTCCAATGGCATTTCATGTCATAGACATTAGTGTGTATGTTATCAAGTGCAGCAAGGGGCTGATTGTATTCCACACTATTTACAATTTATTGTATTTGTCTAGCTTTATGTTATAATTTGGTAGCAGGACATTTGGCATCGCAAAAGTTGGTTTTATTCTTTTGAGGGATTTCTAGGATAAATTTGTGAGATCACTTATCTTTCATGGCATTCTTTCTTTCTTGGATGTCATTCATTTTGATTATAAGTAGCACAATGCATAGTTTTATGGTTCTTAATTCCAACAAGCATAGTTTGATGAGATTACAGATCAATTTGGTATTAGAGCTGTTACTAATCCTCAAGATATGTGGAAAATAGTGATGATTATATGACAATGAGTATGTTCCCAAAGAATAAAGAATTGCTACCTTGCAGTCTAAACATGACTACCCAAAGGTGGAATAAAGAGGTGAGAATGGAGAACCTCCAAAATCTGAACAACTATGTGATTTCCCTTGAGAGCTAAGTTATCGGTTTGGCCTTGTAGACCTACCAATTCGGGTTTGATCTATCCCTAATCCAGAATTGCGTACTATTTTGATAAAGGTGGGGACGATGTTCACAAATATCTCTGTGGGTTGGATTGGTATGAACACGGGTAAATTAATGACAAATTTCCACACATTTTTTTGCTGCCACAACAAATCTGTAAGTGTTTCCTACATTTGACTTTAAGTTTAATAGTATATATTCTTGTTTGCTAGCACTTGAGTCTAAAGATTGACCAAGGCAAGATCCAAAGATTAAGGATTGATTAGACAATTTCAATATTTGCCATCCCCTCTATCGTCCCCTATTACTAGATTCTAGAATGATGCATCAATTTGTTCACCCACTTGTGTGTGGGGCCACCTTACTTTGAGTAGTGTGGGATCAAATAGTGATGCTGTGGACCCACATATAGATAGGGCAAAGGATAGATTGGTTTTTATTTATATATTTTATATTTATGTAGTTTTATATTTCTTATTTATATATCTATATTTATTATATATATAAATATTTTATATTTCTTATTAATATTTATATAAATGGATATTAGATATATTTTCATTTTATTATATTTATTTATTATTTGATAAAGAAAAGCCTTATATGTATAATTTTTATATGTTTTTGTATGGACGAACCCAAAATGAACCAAATCCCAATTTTTTTTGATTGAATTCACAAACTAAAACCCTTGAACTCAAATCCGAACTAATACCAAGATTGGTAACTTAGCTTGAGAGCAATATGGAAATAGTAATGAAAAGATTTGATGATGCAATGACAAGAACGTATAAGCCAACAATAGGAGTGCGGAGGCCAAGATCAGTTTTCTATTAGTCTCATAGTATGCTCTCTCATTAAGAAAAGCCAAATTTTATATTGGAAATGAAGGTGGGGACCAAGAAATCTACCTAGAGGAAAATCAAGAAAAGAAGATTAATTTAAAATCTGCATGTGCCCTATTAAAGGTTGAAACAAAAATATAGATAAAATCATTCGAAGGGCAAGTGAATGCTAAATTTTTAGATATTTGGATCAAACAAATGGAATTTTATTTTAGTGTGCATAATGTTGTGAGATAGAAGATATCTTTCATGTATCTCAAAATGTTGGGATAGCTCTAATATGATGGGAGAGTTATTGTCATATTCTAAAGAAAAAGAAACTGGTAGTTTTTAGATGAAAATAATTTGAGGAATTTCCATATAAGAATTTCTATTCTATTGGGCACAAGGCTAATAAAAAAATTAAGTGGTTATATCACAAATAGGACAATGGGCAAAGTGTGCAAGATTACACTATGGAGTTTCGAAGACGTGCAATATTATTGGCAGACTTAGAGGATGAGAATGTGCTTATAAAGTACTGTGGAGATCTTCAAACCATATCAGATGGAGGGTCCTCATCACCAACCCACAAGACTTTAATGAAGCTTGTGTCCAAGCATACCAAGTAGAAGGTGAAGAATGATTACTAAACTCAACAGAGGACTTGGTAGCAGGAGACTGAGAAATACTTCAAGAGGATATAGTGTTGAAATTTTTTTTCAGAGGAAATCAGAGTCTTGGCAAGTTGGACTCAAAGGGAAGACACCAATACAAGCGAAATGGTTCTCAAAAGAGTAGATGGGGAAGCTCTTCCCTCACTTAAGGTATCAATAAGCTTTTGTGGAACCAAAGCCTCTCTAAGAAGGGAGGTGTGATCTACAGGGATCAAAAGGAGTCAAACTTCATTAGAGGGTTGCAGCTCTCAGAAAGTACTTGGTTTTGCCAGCAAAATAAAAATTCCATTTCTTACAATGGGTGATTTAAAACCATTGTGGTGGTTTGGCAGCTGCCAGGTGCTTTCATAATCACGATTACAAATTGTCCTGTTATCAAAAGCATAGAATTAGAAGTGAACAGTTCAATGTTTATCCTTTGAATTCTGCTTTTGAGACTTTCTAGTGCATGAGTACATTACAGCATCTTTATAAGGAGAAGAGGGAGTTGGATTGTATCATGGGAGGTAGATTAAGTGTTGTGGAACATTGAGAAGTATAATTCCAATTGTATCTTGTTCTATAGACTTAACAGTATGTATGTAACCAAGTGAAGCAAGGAGCAGATTGTATTCCACACTATTTACAATTCATTGTATTCAACTAGCTTTTAAGAATAATTTGGTAGCAGTGTGTTTGCTGTTACTAAAACTGGTTTTACCTTTTCAAGGATTTTGCAAAATAAGACCTGTGTTCACTTCTCTTTCATAGAATTCTTTCCTTTCTGATTGTCATTTAATTTGATTATAAGTATCACAGGCCATAATTATATTGGTTCTTAATTTCTACTAGCATATTTTGATGATATTGCAGATCAGCCATTATAGCCAATTTCTAACAATTACAATTTCCAACTATATCATTACTTTGATGTATGTTGTAAGGAAGTGCAGGATGAAATTTGATGGCTGCAATGGACCAAATCACACTAGTAGTAATAATGCCCATAGGTTCATGAATAACAGGGATATCTACAATATTGGCTCAGGAGAAGAGCTTAAAATTCATATTTAGAATATATACAAAGGAGATATTATCAGCTAGACTAAAGCAAAAGATTTAAATTAATCAATAATAAATATTTGATTTGATGATTGCTTTCCAATTAAAAAGAAATAACTGTCTAGTCATGGTAAAACAGCTACTTTCTTTTTCCTTTTTTTTTCATTTTGTGAATTTTGTATAACCATTCATTTGGGCCAACCATATACTAAATATTTATAGATCAAGATCTTTTTTCAGGTTAGAGTAGGACACAAAACATGAAATGATCACAAGTGCAGAAATTGCCCCATAAAGATTTGCATTCATTTTGAGACTGCCAGAATTTTTTCCTGTCTCTGCCTGAGGCATTTCTGTTGTAGTTTTCAGATTGGAAACTTGCCTTTTGGGGGTGCAGGAAAGATTTCATACATTTTGTTTTACTTGTATTATCTTCTAAGGACTCATTGTAAAGATGACAGTTGTCAAGAAATGCAATTGTATTCCATATTTTATTTTGTTGCAGTCCAGAACTGGGCCTTGTTCCCAGTTTCTTTGTAGTTACAGAGGTTTCTTTGACGTATTTTGGAGTGATAGCTTGATTGATAAGAGTCCAGGAGGGCAGCTGGGGCCAAAGACAATGGCTCATATTGTTTGCTTACATCTAACATATCTGCTTTAGTTATTGTCTGGTAAGCCTTAAGTTGATACGTAGATTTTGACACCAGAGACTTGAGGCAATATCCTGGACATCAACTCAGATTTATTAGAATTAGGATAAGTAGTTTATGCACCACTCTTGAGTACCATAGGGCATCGGATAATTCTGGTTTTGGTTATAAGTATGTATCTACATATTTAGGTATTTTAGAGTGCATGTTGCTTTGCTCTTTTGTTTATTGTCTTTTAAATGTTTAAAAAGATTTTGTATTTTGCTACAAATGTATTAGCTCTGCCACATTCAAACATTTTTAATTTTCAGCTTTGGCTATTGTCGAATGATTTCTTTCAAATCTTTTATATACCCAGTTACATATAATTTGCATTACTAGATCCTTTATTCGGCATGTACAAAAGATCAACTTTGTATTGCTATTTCTACATGGCGGTGGACTCTAATGGTTTACTATGATATGAATTGTTGCCTCACCGGACAAATTGGATGATACTAACTCAATTTCAAGCAAAAATTTCTAGGAGAATTTTGCGTTTGGATGCAACACTCACTCTTTTAGAGGCAAAGTTGAAGAGTGTAGATGGTTTAGAAGAAGTTGGGTCACCTTCGTCTTTCCATGCATCGCCAGAATTATCATCTTCTGAAAACCCAGTAAATGAGACTGGAGAATCATCAAGGTTGGTAGGCTGTGAAATTCTGTATCTTGATTTTAAACTTGTTTTTCACTACACAGTTTCTTGCTATGATATCTCACTGAATGATCAAAATTCAATGCTATAGGTTGGGTCAGCAAAGCTTCATACATTCTATTTTAAATTATATGGTGCAGCTATCTATGCAGTTTGGAAAAATACTTATTAAGCATTCATTCTATAAGATTATTCTATATTTGCTTGTTACTTCATATAACACATTGAAGGTTCTCAATATTAACTGTTTTCTTTTGTGTTCTTACTTTATGCAGTGAAGGTGTTCAACTTACATTAAAAACCTGTGAAACCTCAGAGGAACAAAATAACTCAACAGTATCAGCACCGAACCCCGAACAACCTGTGGAAATGGTTAGCTCTATCTGAGACTGAAATATGCCTAATAATTTGGTCTTTTATGTATTTTGTTTTGACGTTTGTTGTAAGATTTGACTCCATTTATTCTGTTTAAGACCCTGGTGTTTTCATACTTAAGAGTTCTTCCTGTGTTAAAGCTCAGTACTGAGATGCAAGAATGTCAAATGCCAGTACCGACTCTAGTGGAATATACGTTACAACTTTCAAGTTCGCTTGCAAAGTATCCTCTTGGTGTTTCCATGCTTTAGAGGTTCTTCCTGTGTTCAGCTTAGTACTGAGGTGCAAGAGTGTTAAATGCCAGTATTGATTCTTGTGGTATACACATTATGACTCTCAAGTTTAGTTGTAAAATATCCTGGCAAGGATCTAAGATCTTACACATGGTGCCATGTATCCAGACTTGTAGGAAGGAAAAACTGGAGAAATGTCAATTTCTGGTTTATTCCATCTTAATTGGAAATCACAAGGCACTATGTTCAAATATTCCTTTGCAGTGCCCGCTGTTTTAAGATGGGCCACAAAATATCAGTGTTGCACCTCAAGAAGCTGTCTAAAGTTATGTATGTTGGTAGGCACAACTCTTGTTATGGGTATCACACTCAATACCTGTATGCAACAAGAAAATACAAGGCATATAGAGTTAACATTGAAGTTGACTTCGACTTCCTGTCAGTGAGCCTGGGGATTCATTTTGACATTTTCAGGCTGAAGTTTTGACTTACATGTAATAACTATAAAATAGGTGGTTCACATGGGTCAAATTTTATTTGCTTCTCTCCATCAAAACAATGACAAGCATCTGTCTAGCATTTGCATGTATTTGACATGAAGTATATCCTATATCTGTGCCATATTCTTTGAATATTATTCATTTTTGTAGATCCATATGCTCCAGCAAGGAAGGAAGGTGCACTGTGTTGTACTTAATACAGGATATCTCATATCTAGAATCCCATGAAATGATAAAGGAGTTATTTATCCCTTAAATAGATCCTTGACAGGCTGGCTACTAGTATTGAGATTCAGCACCACTCTTTGCCAGGCCTTCTGCACACACCTTTGCCATCTTTGTTTATGTTGACACTGTAAAATAATAGTTGATGGTTTCTTCATGCTTTCAGTAGGAGACACTATAAAATAATTTCATCTGCATGGTGTCATACAGGCTTTAATATTGAGCCGGGCTAAAGTTTGTCTGCACCATATTAGAGACTCTTATCTTGTGGGCTGTTGCTTGACTGCTGTATGATGGTCATACCTTTGTTTTATGTTGTAGGTTTATTATACCTTGGTTTCCACTCAATTGTCACTAATATTACATGTGGAACCCCATAGTTGCAATTAATTTGTTGTTAATTTATTTCTTATTTTTCCTCTATTAGGGACATGTTAGTTTATGGGCCTTTCAGCATTTAATTATTTTGTGATACTTTTCTAACCAAATAGAGGCCTTAAATTTGGGCCGGCCTAAGTTTGTCTATACTCTATTACAAACTCTTATCTTGTGGGCTGTTGCTTGACTGCTGTATGATAGTCATACCTTTGTTTTATGTTGTAGGTTTCTTATGCCTGGGTTTTCACTCAATTGTCCCTTATGTTACTTGTAGAACCCCATAGTTGCAATTGATTTGTTTCTGATTTATTTCACATTTTCCCTCTATTAAGGACATGTTTATTTAGGGACTTTTGTAACTTTGATACTTTCTAAAATATACATTCCTTTTGTTTTGAAGTGATTAGTCTGTGTGAATCTTTTGGAATCAAGTATGTGGTACTTAATTTGTCTGACGTTTCTGGTTTCTCAAATCTCTTTACAATTTTCTTAATATGTACATGTTTTGTATTTGTTATCTAATTTTCAATTTCGAACATTGCCACATGCCATTTTTCTAAATGCTACAATGTATTTGACATTATGTTGACTTCTTTGGGTTTTACACAACAGTGTATGCAAATTAGACTGTTTTTGAGGGGATTTGCTATGATTTATCCCCTTATTAGGATTAAGCATAACAATATCTACAAGATAGGATAAATGTAACTTAATTTCATAGTCAATTCCATTCTTTAACTTGCCATCAAATTGAATTTCAACCCTATGTGGTAACCATGGCATATGCCCACTTAAGTGACTTGTGGCATGTTAGTGTTGACTTGGAAGTAATTCGGTCTTTGTGAGGAGCATATCATAATAAATATTTGTTCCTCATTGTAATCAGTGTATATTTGGAATTAGAAGGTTTTTCAAGTCTAGTGTTTGTTCACCAAAAGCTTTACCAATTGGAAAAGAGGCCATAGGGTGAAAAACCCACAATGGTGAATTTTCTAGTAATCATTGTTCCTTCCCCAGCTTCAATCATTAAAATATGTGCCATCTTTTCCTCTACTTTTTAGTCTGTTGCTGCTTCTTCCATACTGGGCTAGTTGAATGGACCTATACATACTGTCATAGCAATGGAATAAATATCTTAAGATCCTCTATAATTGAAAACAGTGGGCTTGTTTCAGGTTGTCTCTCCAGGATTTTAGAAACTTATTCTAAGTTTCAATCAGCAGGATTTGGATTCTCTATTGTGCCATATTGAATATGAACATCAATGACGACTCTGCGATATTCTACAAGATAAGATGACATTTTATTACGGCTGTAGAAGTCAACATCAATTTTTAATTTTTATAGCTTATGATTATAACTAGGTAGGAGATGATGGAAGAAGAAATAACAGGGCAAGTAGAATATCGATATAAATGATAATGACACCCAAATTTGGTTTAGTGTATAGGGTTTCACATCACTTACTAAGGGTTGCTTAAAAATGTATTAAACAAAAAAGACAACAATGCTTCTCTTTGTCATCTATTTTCAATTTTTATATATGTAATTGTACCCGGTAGCACTATTGTATTCACTTTGAAAGTTAATAGATCTTTGTTTCTACAAGTAGGGATGTGAGAGTGGATGTGGCAGCATATTCAATTCTGGAATTGGAAACACACTATGCATGTTTCCAATTCCATAAAGCTTATATTTTAAATATTGTGGTAATATTTAGCCTTGAGATTGAGGACCATATTTAATATGGAATTGCATTTTCTTGCATTAGCAGGCAATACTTGCCCCTAGTTTTGCAATAACGAATTATTTCACCTTTGGAAATCCCAGTAAAATTCCTGCTTGGAAATTTTTCGGTTCGAAATATTTTTCACTGTAAACCTTGGAACACATCACATGAAAACTTTTGTGCTATGCTTTCACTTTAATTTATAAGTGAAATTAGTAATATTACTAATTTCATTGGATATCTAACATTTTGAGATCTAATTTTACAATATTGTTTTTTGAATCTTAACCTGTATCTAGAGCACTGTTTTGGACTTTGTGCTTCTGTATTTGGTAGACATGTTTCTCTGATTTCTGGGAAAATAAAAACTGGCTTTTTTTTGGTTATTTCGCCACTAATTTGGCATTTATACTTTTGCAAATATAGATTGACTAACCTGCTTACCTTTAAGCATATTATAATTGTAACATGTTTTGTTTTGAGTTCAGGGTAAATTTGATTGTTAAATAATGAGGTTCCCTTAAATGCTTTCCTCTCACTACAAAAAGTCTTTGTATTTTTATTCTCTGAATATTGGATGTGCTTCTGCTATAATTAAGTTTGTAATAAATCATGCTCCACTTTTCTTTATTTTATGATGGTTTTGATATTTATACATGTCCATGTTGGATTTGTCCTTTTGACACTTTGTTTCCTGTGCAGCTTAGGGATGATCCAAAGCTTTCTCGATTTTTCCGAATGCTTCGGGTTGGTGTTCCTGAACAAGTAAGTACTTGTTGCATGTTATGGCTTGGTCAGTTTACACGAAAACTTGATGCAGTTGGTGTACATTATTTAATTGATGTCTTTATACAATCTGTTGGCGTTTCAATTCGCACCTCTGGAGTGCGCATTGGAAACGGACAGCTATGCACAGATAAACTGCTCTTCAAATTAGGAGAGGAAGTTCCCTCTTTTGCTGATTTTGCGTAAAAAGTAAAGTAAACTTGTAAATTTAGTGATCAGATTTAATGCACAGATATTTAATTCAAAATCACACAATAACACAGGATACCCTGGAAAACATGACACTTGAAAAAAACAAAATCTCTCTTATTATATATATATATAAACAACAACAAACAATTTAAATTCCAAGGGATTCAAGCATAATGACTGCACTTTAATTCTGCCCTTGAATAGATTTGCAACCTGCTCTTTAGGATATTCGCACTTGACTGAAATAAATCGAACTTGAATGAATAAAATAGAAGAAAGTGACCTTGTATATATACAATTGTGAGAGAGGTCACACCTCTTCATGTACAAGGTCGGCCAAGATACAAAATAATATAATTACAAATAATAAATATAATTTATAAGAAAAGTCGGCCCCAAGAGAAATTATATTGTTGCCAAGAGAAGCACCCATTCTTATTAAATGACACATATAAATAAATAGCCGATAGGCTACATTTATTTATGTCTTCACTTTGGCTAGAAGGACGAACCTGAAGCTGTTATAACATTAACAAAACTATATTCCTATCTTTTTACTCAGCTGTAGAACACAAGGTTATAAAACACCTATGCGTTGCAGATGAGGTTTTCTCTGGTTTCGTAGATCTCAACTACAACTAGGCTAAAACTTAAAATGCTTCTATCTCCTCAGGTAAATTCAGAGCGAGAGGATTTAAAAGTAACGGAAGTGGATTTGGGTAACTTAGACAAACTGTTTCTCAGAATGCATCTGAAGGCTCATTGCTCTTTCAGATTTACACTGAAATAAAGTTTATGCAAGTAAACATCAAACGATAAGCTGGATCTTAAGATTCCCTTGAAGGCTCATTGCTCTTTCGAGGTGTAGGCTAAAATGAAGATTATTAGAAACAGCATAAAATGGTAAGCTAGATCTCAGGATTCCCTTGAAGGCGAGGTGCTCTTTTTGAGGTGTAGGCTGAAATGAAGATTACAAGAAGCAAAACAAATATTGATAGATCTTGAAACTTCGGATCAAAGGCTCATTGCTCTTTTGATTTATTTTCTCAAACTCGATCAAAGATTACACTTTTTGGGACAACAAATTGTATGAAAGAGGACAATCATCCAACATTACGATCAACCAAAATACACTTGAACATAGATTGAACACAAGTACATGAACAACAAGAAAGCTAGCAAACAACTTAGCCTTTCACTATCACAAATATGGTTCAAGAACATATACTAAGTAAACAAAGTCGAAGGATCTCGAGCTCAGCTTTTTGCTACCGTGAAGTAAAGTTAAAAACTAATGAGCAAAGGTTGCTGTTATTTATAGATGCTCAAAGGAGCAGGGAACCCTAAAATCTCCTTGAGTTAACATTTAGTTCTTGCCATTCAGCAAGATTTATTCTTATGTCTAAACAAATGTAACTAACAGTTAACTGGAAAGACTACTTCAGTTAACTGATTCTAAAACTAAATAGAACTCCACTGTACAAAGGTGTTTCCAAAAGTAGACATGCATAAAAGGTGGGACAGTGAGTTAACTTGTAAAAGGCATCAAGTTAACTGCTGTCTTAAATGCTATATTTGGAAAAGGTGGGACGTCCTAATTGGTAGCTCATTGGTTGCCATCTTGAGCAATCATCTCCTCTAAGAAGTTGTTAACTGCCTCATCATCTGGAGATCGTCACATGCCTCAATTGTTAGTTTACTGCTTGTCAGCCCCTTGAGCAATCCTCAAAATATCTGCACACTAAAACTGGCAGTCCACTGATTGGTAACTTTGGCGGCTCTGTAACTGGAGTGATGATCTCTGTTTCTTCTGCAGCTTTATGCTTCTGACACTTTTCTTGATTTTTCTTAGTGGAAGGGTGTTACACGATGAAACCGCGAAGTTTGACTGTGAATACTCTAGTTGTGAGAAATGCTCATGAACTTGTTGCACACCTAGAGTTCCAACGGTAATCAACCCTTTAAACTGGCCTTGAAAGGCTATCAGATATACGAGGCATGAAACCATATGGAATCCGTAGATTGAGTGTCTACGCCTGTCAATTTGTCCAAATCAACTTCGGGGTGTGCTCGATGTAAATCGATGTCAGCCGTTTTCAGAAAGTCATGAAGCAAGACCGATTTGGTCTTGAATTCAACTTGTGAGAATTGCATTATGAAAATCTGGAAGATTGACTAGGCACACGACATTATTTGAACAACTTTTTCTGCGGAGGCTAAAAATAGCTTCATTGAGGGGTAACTTTTACGAAAATTTCTGAGACGTGGGTTTTGTTAGGAATGTCTTTTTGAATGGACCTAGAACGTCATAATTTTTGAAAAAGTGACTTCCTTGGACATGCAATAACCCCTCTGCGAAGAAGCTGCAAAAGCTATGTAGAAGCTGCAGAAGCTATTTTTCAAAGAAAATTGTGGCACATGGGTTTTGTAGGTGCCTTTGTGCTAAGCAAACCAGTTCGTCAGTTTCTGAAAAAAGTGACTTTTTGCAGAAACCCTAAAAATTGGAAGCAATGGGGCAACTTTTCTGAAGAAATCTGGCACATGGGTTTTGTGGCCAATCTCGTGTTGGATGAACCCAAAAGGCTAGATTTGTGAAAAAATGGAGTTTTCCTGAGCATGCAAGAAAATCTAAGACAAGAATAGAAGAAATTTGTGGGGAGAAGCTAGAAGTTATAAGCTGCTGCCTTTGAAAATGACGCCTGGAGATGAAGTCTTGTGAAAGACGTCCTTTTATGTAACCTGAACTTGGAACTATGAAAAAAATGGAAAATGGCTTCTGTTAGATCCTTCAAATTACGTTGGAGAGAAAATATCTGTGTTTTAGCTCTTCAACCTACAAAGAATAATGAATTATGATGCCTAGATGCTTGGTATATAGCATTTGTAACAAAGCAATCAATTTGGGCACCAAAACCTTGATTGAGGAGTCAATTTGTGTGATTGGGAGTTAACTGAAACAATCTCCACCAATTTTGGGATGCCCAGAGATGAGAAAGTCTTCAAAAATCCTAACTGGGAGTTGACTTTGGACGCCACCTTGCCAGTGTTTGGATATTTTGAAGATTTTCAACTTTTGCTTGATAAACATCCTCCGTTTGATCCCTAATTCCGGTCGTTTGCTTGATCCTGAGGTCTAGCTGATAGATTCACTGCGGAGTTGGATCAACTCTAGAGAGATCTTAATGGAGGCAACAAACCCTAAAAACTGAATTTGGTGGCTTGAATTCTTGGGCGCCTTTTCCTAGAAGGGTGCTTTTTCTTGCCAGTGTTAGTCAATTTCTTGGATAATTTTCAATTTCTTTAATTTGACCCTCCATGCTTTAATCTGCAATTGCCGGTGATTGACGATTCCTACAGACTGGATGTTGAATCCATCGCGTAGCTGGAAGAATTCCGGAAAGGATGATTGTATGTGCAAGTTTTGAAAACTGATTTAGGAGGCTCAAATTCCTAGGCGCCCCTAGCTTGCAGGGGCACTTTTGTGCCTTTGAGATACATTTTGCACTTTGTAACCCTTGACAAAATGCTCCAATTTGACCCTTGTTGCTGGGAGTTTGACTGCTCCGACGTTCGTGCTGTTGATTTCATCGCAAAGACTGATCAACTCTGAAGAGGTCTTCTTGGAAGCCGTGAAGCCTGAAAACAACTGATTGCCCAAAAGGTTGGGCGCCTTTTGCTAGAAGGGTGCATTTTGCTCAACACTTAGCCAATTTTTTACGCTTTTCAACTTGTCTTGACTTTTAGCTTTTTCTGCTTGATCTTCGTCTACGAACGTTTGACAAGTCTCAAGAGCTGGCAACTGGATTCACCACGAAGCTGGAAGGATATTGAGAAGATGTCTTGGAGAAGACAACTGCTGCAGGCTTCATTTGACTTGTGATGAGCCCTGCTGGCTCTCAGCTCAAAACCCTCAATTTCTTAAGTCTTTAAATGTTTTTTTAAAGTTTTTAGAGAAATCTTAATAGACAGAAGAGAAGGGGCGCAGCATATTTTTGCTCATAAAATATGAATTTGATCTTATTTCTTCAAAAGGAAAGTACAGAAGATATTATTTAACTCCAACAAATAGATTGAGAATGATAAACATACCGAAATGGCTCCAGATTATTTTAAATAAAGAAATGCCAGATCTACAGCTGGAAATGATGAAATCAAGCATGCAAGTACTGAGTGGTTTCTTGCTCTGAAACTGGTCACAATGCTCTGAAATGACTAGGCGCCAATGATAGAAGCCAAAACCCACACAAAAGGAAGGCGTTTCTCTTTATTTCTTCACACGCCTTTTCAAGGCACACATTCCAAGGCAGGCCGTACGGCTATGAAAAGGAGAGGTAGAATCTCTGATGAAAAGTCTCTGAACTGTAGAATGATACGCCACCAGTAGAAACCCTCAAGTTATTGCAAAGAACAAACAACTGCATATATGAAACCTCTGTCTGCAACTGTAGAACCTCTGTGTGAAGCTCTCAACTGTACTGATTCAGCTGATCTTTCACAGCCTCAAAAGTACTCAACACTGAAGAGTTTTTCGTTCCTCAATGGACAAATTGATCATACCCTGGTCACAGGAGAATGCTCAGAAGAAAAATGCACAAGGCAAATTGAAATAGTCAAAAGATATGAGTTTCAATTGCCAGGAAATGCTTTATACCAATTGGCACGCATTTCAAGAAAGTACGGCCTTTGCAATCATTAAAATATTTTAATATTTTAATATAACCTTTTTCAATAGTTGCCATAAAATACTTTGAGCGCACTTTTTCAATATTTTAAGTTATTAAAATATTAAAATCCCCTTTTGACATTTCTTAAGTGATATAAAATATTATTAAAGTCAATGTGACTTTAATAAAAGGCGTATAAGTTAATAAATTAACTTAATCACTTAAAATTCCATAATATGCTCAAAACTCAGGATAATCCCGTGCCGTCAGAAGCTGTGAACTCCTGGAATGCCAACGCTCGCTGTGATCCAACCACTGTCCACTGAAAACACAAACAAACAAACTCTCCAAAATGCATCACTGACCCTCTATCCAAACTGGCTAGCCCACAAGGGTCCAATAAAGGGCTAACACACTGTTCCCGAGAACTGTCTAGCGAGGGGACATCACAGTCCGCCCTCCCCGAATTTGCTTGTCCACAAGCAAACTCAAAGCCGGATGCTGAAGGATACTGTCACTCTCCCACGTCGCATCCTCTGCCGGTAGATCCCTCCACTTAACCAAGTATTCCCTGATGACCCGCCTCCGAAGATGACGCTCTCTGGAGTCCAGAATGGCCTCAGGTATCAAAACTAATTTCCCCTCATCATCCAGGGGTGGCAAATCAATAGAAGGAATTACGTGTTGTCCCAACGCCTTTTTGAGGCGCGACACATGGAACACGTTGTGAACCCTACTGTCCACCGGAAGATCCAGCTCATAAGCCACTTGACCCACACGTCTGACAACTCTGAAAGGCCCATAGTATCGCGGCTTAAGTTTCTCGGAGCCCTTCTTGCGAAGGGTAGACTGCCTATACGGCTGAAGCATCAGGTACACCAAATCATCGATCTCGAAAGACCGCTCTACTCGTCTCTGATCAGCATATTGTTTTTGCTGATTTTGGGCTTTCTGTATATTTTCCCTAAGTGCTCTCATAATATCCTGGTTCTCCTGTAATAAATCACCAGCACTGGGAACTCTACTGTCACTCAGCAATAAGTCAAGAAAGCTCGGAGCGTCATATCCATATAACGCTCGATATGGTGTCATCTGGATGCTCATGTGATGGGTGGTGTTGTAACAGTACTCACATAAGTATAACCACCTCACCCATGCCTTCTGCTGCCCTGAACTATAGTTACGCAAGTACCCTTCCACCCATTTGTTGACGATCTCTGTCTGCCCATCTGTCTGGGGGTGGTAGCTGGTACTAGGGGTGAGCTCTGTCCCACAAAGCTTGAATAACTCCTGCCAGAAGTTACTCATAAATCTGCTGTCCCTGTCGCTAACTATACTACGAGGTAAACCGTGCAGCCTGAATACCTCTCGGAAGAACAAATCAGCAATCTGAGTAGCCGTGTGTGTAGTAGTGATTGCGAAAAAGTGTGCATATTTCGTCAATCGATCTACCACCACGAAAATACTGTCCTTCCCTTGAGCTTTTGGCAAGCCCGTGATGAAATCCATGGATAAACAATCCCACTTCCTCTCAGGAATAGGAAGCGGCTGTAGAAGACCTGCAGGGTATGTGTGCTCTTGCTTGTTCTGCTGACAAACAAGACATTCCCTGACATACTGGAGAACATAGGACTTGAGACCCTTCCAAGAGAATCTCTCCCGTACCTGCCTATAGGTCTTATAGTACCCGGGATGTCCTGCCATGGGTGAATCATGTAATGACCTCAAAACCCTGTCCCTCATCTCAGAACCTGGGACCAATAAAATCCTCCCTTTGTAGATGATAAGGTCATCTACAAGTGAATACCTGTCATCCAACACTGATCCATCTACTATGCTAGAGGCCCATGGGTCCTTAGCATACTCTGCTACTATCAGATGTCTCCATTCTTCTGAAACCAGTGTAATAGAACTCAAGTGAGGACGGCGAGATAAAGCATCAGCAACCACATTCTGAGTGCCCTTGACATAGGAGATGTCAAAATCGTAAGACTGAAGCTTGCTGACCCATTTTTGTTGTCTCTCATTAAGATCTCGCTGCCCAAGAAAATGCTTCAGACTATTATGATCGGTTTTCACAGTGAACTTACTACCAATCAAGTACTGCCTGAATTTGGCCATCGCATGCATGATAGCCAACATTTCCTTATCATAGATACTAAAACTCCGTTCAGGCCCTCTTAGCTTTCTGCTCTCAAAAGCTATAGGGTGTCGATCCTGCATAATAACTGCACCAATACCCTCACCACTGGCATCGCAATGTAACTCAAAGGGTTTAGTGAAGTCCGGTAAAGCCAAAACAGGACACGAAGTCATGAGAAGTTTGAACTTCTCAAAGCACGCTTGTGCTAATGGTGTCCACTCAAAAGCACCCTTCTTAGTCAAATCGGTTAGTGGCGCAGCATGCCGCGAGAACCCACTAACAAACCGACGATAGAAGGCACACAATCCTACAAATCCCCTGAGCTGTGTCAAAGTCTCAGGTGTAGGCCAATCAATGATGGCTCGAACCTTCTCTGGGTCCATGCTGACTCCTGCACCGCTGATGATGTGTCCCAGATATAAAAGCTCTGCCATGCCCAAAGCACACTTGGACTCCTTGGCATACAAGGACTCCCTGTCAAGTATACTCAGTACCTCATCCAAGTGAACCATATGTTCCTCCCATGATTTGCTATAAACCAGGATGTCGTCGAAGAACACTAATACAAATTTCCTCAAGTGAGGATGGAAAACCCTGTTCATTGTAGACTGAAACGTGGCTGGAGCATTGGTTAAACCGAATGGCATAACCAAAAAATCAAAGTGTCCACAGTGACATCTGAACGCAGTTTTCTCTATGTCCTCTTCTCGGACTCTGATCTGGTGATAACCTGTTCTCAAATCAATCTTTGAGAAGTAGCAAGCTCCATGAAGCTTCGTCTATCAACTCATCTATCCGAGGAATAGGATACCTGTTCTTTATGGTTTTCCTGTTGAGCATTCTGTAATCGATACACATTCTAAGTGTACCATCCTTTTTCTTCACCAAAACAACTGATGAAGCAAAGGGTGACTTACTCGGCCTGATGTGCCCCATAGCTAACAGCTCCTGAATAGTCTTCTCAATCTCATCTTTCAGACGCTTGGGGTGCCGGTAAGGAGTAATCATAATCGGTTTCGTGCCCTCCTCCAGTTCTATAATATGCTCAATACCTCTATCAGGAGGCCTGCCTGGTGGAATAGCACTGAATACCTTAGCATGTTTGATTCGAAGTTCCTGCACATCTGGATGGTATGAAGAAGCTTGCTGATCCAACTGGGAAGGCATTAGCTTGCACTCAGCAGCCCATTCTACCATATCATTACGAATCAAACGCTCCATTCTCCGAAGTGAAATCTCCCTAAGGTTGCTGTCCCTGATGGCTTTGAGAATATGATTTGTGCCATCAATGGTGAACTTCATCTCCATGTCACGCAAATTAAGCGTGAACTCTCCTATTGCATGAAGCCACTTCATGCCAAGAACTACATCAGTTCCACCCATGTTTACCACATAAAAATCTGCCTTGAACTCAAAATTGTTAAGTTTCAAAGGCAAGTCAGTTATCATCCTCTCACAATCGAGAGTGTTTCCATCTGCAACCCTCACACGAATGCCTTCAAACTGCTGAGTTTGAATACCCCGTTTCTCTACCAACCGTGAATCGATGAAGTTATGGGTTGCACCTGTATCAAGGAGAGATATGACCCTTTGACCAGCTAGGATCCCACGGAGTCTGAAAGAACCCTCTTTCTGCATGCTGGACATATGAGCCTCCTTAAGTTCTGTTTCCTCTGCAATTTCTGCTTCATTTTCTGACTCTTCTCCATCTGTATCATAGATTGGAGCTCGCTGATCAGAAAAATCAGTCAATGGTTCTTCCTCATAAAACCACTCCATGTGCTTGTTTTGCCCTTTTGGTTTAAGGGGACAATCATGATTAAAATCATACGGACCTTTGCAGTAAAAATAGAGTTTTCTCCTTCTTAAATCATTCATGGTTTCTCGATCTAAAGGGGCTGCAAATTTCTTTTTCTGATCTGCATTATCAGCCTTCTTTGGATCTGATTTATTTTCCGTGTATGATGTGGTAGGCTTCGAGCTAAAAGGCTTACGAGGTGTAGATAGCTCCATGCTGCGAGCTTTCCTCATTGCCTCCTGTAAGGTAGGTGGATCAAATGCTTTTATCCAACCTTTCATGGGCTCGAAAAGACCTTCAATGAACAATATGACCAGCCTTCTCTCCGAGATCCCTGTCACCATCACAGATAGTCTTTGGAATTCACCAATGTACGATTCCAAGCTACCTAACTGTTTCAGCTGTGCTAAATCTCTGAAGAAAAGCTCAGGATCCCTTCTGTCAAATCTCTCTACCAGTCTATCAATAAACTCCTGGTACGAGGTAATCCTGTCATGATGAAGAGTAGTCATACCATGAATCCACCAGTCATGTGCTACGCCATCAAGATGAAGTGCTGCAAAACGAATGGCATCCTCCTCAGGCATGGGGCATAGTGTCAGGAATGTATCCAGTTTACTAACCCAGGCACGTGCTGTAACTCTGCCACTGCCATCATAGTGAACTAAGGTTAGTTTGCTGGTTGCCTGTCTGAGATCATTTTGTTTGTGTCTAGGCCGCCTGTCATTCCTGTTCCTGGTGTGCTCTCTCTTCTGGCTCATGAATCTGTCAAAGTTAAGGTGCTCCTTAACCCTTGGTGGCAAATTATCCCACTCATCATGCATAGCCATAATATTATCTGCAAAATTTATTTCACCACCTTGTTCAGCTTCGTCCACTTCCTCAGCATCATCTCTGGTGAACGTGGGATATGTAGCTCTCTCATAGGTGCGTACAGGATCTATAATTCTCTGTGGCTCTCTATGGATACTGCCATCTCGATCTGGATCCAAACTACGAGCTCTATTTATTGACAAATTTTGAACATTCGTGCTGAGTTGTTGAAGAATAGTTGCTACCTGTTCTTGCCCTGCAACCATGCCTCTAAGCACGTCTTTGGCTTCTCTGTCCTCATCCTCCCAAGTATTCCTGTGAGAACTTTCTCCAGCCCTGTTCGCCATATTGTCCCAATCTAATTCCTCCTCCTGATCTGCAAACGGAAATGGTGGAAAAGGATTTTGGTCGCCTCTTTGATTTCTAGGACCCCCTCTGAAATAGGACTTGCCAAAACCCTCTTTATTTGACTTCATAAATTTCTCAAACCCCACAAGCTGGCAGGATGTGAGCTCTGATACCACTGTGATGAGCCCTGCTGGCTCTCAGCTCAAAACCCTCAATTTCTTAAGTCTTTAAATGTTTTTTTAAAGTTTTTAGAGAAATCTTAATAGACAGAAGAGAAGGGGCGCAGCATATTTTTGCTCATAAAATATGAATTTGATCTTATTTCTTCAAAAGGAAAGTACAGAAGATATTATTTAACTCCAACAAATAGATTGAGAATGATAAACATACCGAAATGGCTCCAGATTATTTTAAATAAATAAATTGCCAGATCTACAGCTGGAAATGATGAAATCAAGCATGAAGGCACGCCAAGACTCCAGAAGTGGGTTCTCCTGCTCAGAAACTGGTCACAATGCCCTGAAATAACTAGGCGCCAATGATAGAAGCCAAAACCCACACAAAAGGAAGGCGTTTCTCTTTATTTCTTCACACGCCTTTTTCAAGGCACAATTCCCAATGAAGGCCGTACGGCCATGAAAGAAAGAAGTAGAATCTTTGAAAGAAGTCTCTGTAGCTGTGGAAGGAGGCGCCACCAGTAGAAACCCTCAATTATTGCAAAAAAACAAACAACTGCATATATGAAATCTCTGTCTGCAACTGTAGAACCTCTGTGTGAAGCTCTCAACTGTACTAATTCAGCTGATCTTTAACAGCCTCAAAAGTACTCAACACTGAAGAGTTTTTCGTTCCTCAATGGACAAATTGATCATACCCTGGTCACAGGAGAATGCTCAGAAGAAAAATGCACAAGGCAAATTGAAATAGTCAAAAGATATGAGTTTCAATTGCCAGGAAATGCTTTATACCAATTGGCACGCATTTCAAGAAAGTACGGCCTTTGCAATCATTAAAATATTTTAATATTTTAATATAACCTTTTTCAATAGTTGCCATAAAATACTTTGAGCGCACTTTTTCAATATTTTAAGTTATTAAAATATTAAAATCCCCTTTTGACATTTCTTAAGTGATATAAAATATTATTAAAGTCAATGTGACTTTAATAAAAGGCGTATAAGTTAATAAATTAACTTAATCACTTAAAATTCCATAATATGCTCAAAACTCAGGATAATCCCGTGCCGTCAGAAGCTGTGAACTCCTGGAATGCCAACGCTCGCTGTGATCCAAACACTGTCCACTGAAAACACAAACAAACAAACTCTCCAAAATGCATCACTGACCCTCTATCCAAACTGGCTAGCCCACAAGGGTCCAATAAAGGGCTAACACCTGTTGAAGCTGTCTAGCGAGGGGACATCCATGACTGCTCAAAATGTTGAGCACCCTTGGCTTGTAGGGGTGCAGTTGCTTTGATGTTCATCAATTTATCCTCCATTTTGCGTGCTTGTATGATCAACAACTGTTGCCGTTTGATATGTCTCGCGAATTGGCGAATAGATTTGTTGCGAAGCTGGGCTAGATTTGGAAAGATCATCTGGAGATAACCAATCCAAAAACTGACATCTGAGAGCTTTCTTCTCTAAGCGCCCTTTTCTTACAGGGGTGCAGTTTCCTTGATAGACTGCCATTTTTGATGACTCTTGTCTTCAGCATCTTCCGCCTTTGTTGTCGTTTGTCGGTGTTTGATGAATTTGGTGAATTCACTTGACGATTCATCGAAAAGCTAGCAGAATTCTGAAGATGGCTGGTTTTGCAGTTCATAACAACTGCAGTTGGCCTCTTGAATTCATGGGCGCCCTTGGCTAGCAGAGGTGCTCTTTGGCTCGGAGTTGGTCATTTCTTGATGATTTGACCTCCTTGGCGCTTTGCGCTCTGCCCTTTGCTTGATGGTTGGTCCTCGTTGACGGAAATATACCCCTTAATTTTTTCCTTTGAATTCTCGATGTTTCCACAACACAAACCAGCACTACGCCAAATGTTAGTGTTAGATCCCAAAAGATATCCAACTTGAAAGTAACCTTCACCAAGAAAGTTCACCAAGATCCTATTGAAGGCAAGGTGATAGCTTATGGTGATGGGATCGTTAGCAATAATTTGAACTTGAAATACTAAGCTGGAAGTAAATGATAAAACTCAACGCCAAGAATGTGCACACAAGATCCCTTTGAAGGCGAGGTGCTAACATATGGCAGAGTACTTATTACAAAACTGAAAGAACTTAGGCGGTGAACCAGCCATGAAGATTTCCGCTCAACCACTTAAACAGTGGGGGGAATACTACAAAAAATTCAACTAATTCATCTGCTGCGGCGGGCATCCACTCATGAGTGGGAATTCACCACTTTTTTAGTGGGTACAATGAGAGAATTAGCAAGTTCTTTTTCCCACACTGGCGGTAAACCATCCAGGGCTTACAATGTGACAATTAAACACAAAGTAAATGCAATAATGAAATGACTGGAACAGTACTACTGTTTATAGTCTTAGAATGAGCTTATTGCAATGAACTTACAATAGAAATCTGCTCCAAACTTCTGCAAGAATTATACTATACTTCCGATCACAAATGTGAGTTGAAAGACCAAAGAAATATAGCATGAAAAGAGAATAACCAGGTCTGATATTAAGACCAGCAAACTGAGATAATCAGACCAGCAACATAAAACAATGCTTCTATTCCCCTGAATTGTTCATATCATCATCCAAAATGCTTCTATTCCCTCCAAAATGAATGCACATGAAACTAGAAGCATAGACGTCCAAGAATTATAGCATAACATGGAATGAGTCAAGTCTGATATGAAATGCCATCAACTGAAATACAGACCAGCAAACTGTACATCAATGAAATACTCATAACTCTTTCAAATTACCTCCGAATGAGCTGAAACAAAGTGCAATGGCTCTCAAGAAGGATGGCGCCCAACTTGCAAAGATTAAACAGCATCAAACTCCCTTCAATTATTTGGCACAAACTTCAATGCTCTCTTGAATCGTACGGCCTGACTGGGAGGGGCGATTTTGCATTATAAAATTAAATACTTTGAATTAAATTCCGCTCTTCTGTGGGAAGGGGCGCCCATGTACTAGGATTCAATTTCTTCAATACCTAGAAGCACATAAAAATCATACAAAAAGCTGTTAATGAAAACCTCCTTCAGCCATGATATGACCAACAAACACAATTCTGAGAATTATTATCAAAAACTATAAAATCTTCAACTTTGAAACTCAATGTGCACTTCTGGATGAAGCACACTCACAATCATCCATCTAGGGAACCATAGTTTCAGGCCCAAAAAATGAAGTAGAAAAGCTAAGCTTCCCCTTAGCCGGGTTCTGAAATCAATTCAGCAGCATTTCAATACAATTTTCCAAAGATGAGAAATGAATGAGCAATGGCCTGCTTTTATAGAATTGAAGCGATTGTTGGCTCTTCAACTTCCATCTTTTTTTTCCCTCCAAAAGAGACACCCATTTCACTTTTGAAATATTTTAACTTTTTAAAACATTAAATTCACCTTTCTAGGCGTCCAAGACTTAAGGAGAAATATTTACTTTAGAAATATTTAAATAATCTCTCAATGAGGCGCCCACCCTCAAAGGCCACCTTTTAAAACAACTTTAAGTCATTAATACTAGGCCAAGGGGGCCAATAAGAAATTATAACATTAATGACTTAGAATAAATCATTTTACCCAAAATGAGCCTCAAAATGCTGAAAGCCAAATATGCTCCAAACTGCACTGCTCGAAATGGAAACTGAGCTGACTGCTGATGCTACTGCCCAAGATGGCACTGCCAGAAATAGAACTTACTAAAAATAGTAAATTCTAAAAAGTTGCCCAATGCCTTTGCAAAACATACCACTGCGAAGCTCTCTGAAAACCCAGAAAACTCCACCAGACATGCATCCAAAACTCTAACATACAAGCCATCATAAATGCATCAGAACCCCTATAAAATAGGAAACCCTAATTTTACCTCTAATGAGCCTACGGGCTTTCGGAAATAGGCTATCAGTCACTGAAGGGCGTATAGCTAAAATGGGGACATTACACGACGACGCAACCGCGTTCACCGTTGTGATTGCTTTCACCATTTTGCGTGCATGGACAATGGAAAATTTGACCAAGGCATGGATTGCCTAGTATCTCCCTTGTAGCAAGGTGTGCATCTTCTAGACTTAGAATATTTTTAGCATTTTTCAACTTTTGAAATTTCCCTTCATCGTGAAGCATCTTTTTGAGCATCTTTCACTATGGATTCTTCTTTGAAGCATTTGAGGCTTGGATCTTGATACCTGGTACTGGCCATTTGCCATTGATGACCTTGGAGGTCCTAGCTTTTCTCTTGAAAAATAAAATAGACCCTTCGAGCAAACTTGACTTTCTTGTGGATTCTGATTGGTCGGTGTGATCGTGGAATGAAATTGACCTTTAAAATCATTTTGAGTTATTTGGAAGGTCCTATTACTGGGTTTTCCTAAAATAGGGTCTACAACCCTAATTTTCAAAATTTCCAAAATTTGCAAGTACCTCTTGACAATAGACCCACAAAAAGCCCATGCTTGGTTTGACATAAAATTGACTTTTGGCAACAATTTTACAAGATATAGACCATTTTATCAAAATGCCTTGTTGAAGCAAAATTTTTATTTTGGTACAACATAATCTCCCTAGAATCTTTGCTCCCTTGTGTAATGCCCATAAGCCAACATGGATAAAACACAAAAGCACAACCAACAATTTTATTTTTAAATAAGTGTAATTGTATTAGGAATGCACGACATGCATGCTGGTGGCATCACATGTGTGTTATTACACGCAGAAGGCCACCTACTTCCAATGACACAGGAAGTACATGTTGATGTATGCTCAAGAAGGTAAGGGTAAACTATAAGAGGTTGCTAGAGGGAACACACATCAATGTGGTACTCCCTATGCTGCAGAAGACTAACTACTAAGCCAAAGGTATGGGCACCATTGCATGTGACACCCAAAGGAATGTTCCCTTATAAATGATCCATTCCAAGATGGGCCTAGATGAAAGAGAGAGAAAAACATGACCCTCATGGAATACAGGAAGATAGCAGTTAAGTAGGGAAGATGCATTCAGGATTTACTAGTTTTCACCAACTATAAAAATGGGCACCATTGCATGTGACACCCCAAAGGAATGTTCCCTTATAAATGATCCATTCCAAGATGGGCCTAGATGAAAGAGAGAAAAACAAGACCCTTCATGGACGACAGGAAGATAGCAGTTAAGTAGGGAAGATGCATTCAGGATTTACTAGTTTTCACCAACTCATTTGATAATACATATCCACTAATCTTTACTAATGCTTTTTAACTGAACAGTATAAATCAAGGGAACACACTATTTTCATCCTATATCTACTCTATACAGAGACAATCTACAATTTTGTTTACTAACATTTCTATGAGAGTAAGAGAATAGGGACCATGCAATTTTGTCTGGTTCACTGCCAAATGAGAATCAAGAGGCAACTAAACCTATCCCAATCACAAGTAGAAGTTACATTTCATCATGCAACATTCATTTATTTCTTTAAGTAGAGTCAGTAAGAGGCAAGGTTTATCTATGTGTTACGTTACAAACACGGGTGTTCCTTTTCATAACAAGCATTCCTTACCAAGTAAGGAGAGGAAGATAGAAAGAATACAACATGAGGAAAATTCGAACATTCCTTAAGTTCATTTATTACTATATGAAGAAGGTTCAATAGGGAGAAGGAAGCATTCTTTCGTTTCATCTAAAGGATAGATTGGTTCATTCATGTTAGCTACTCATTAATTTTATCATCAAACATATAGGGATGTGTGTGTGTGTGTGTGTGAGAGAGAGAGAGAGAGAGAGAGAGAGAGAGAGAGAGATGTATTGAATATTGATAGATCAGATCACAGAATATGTATTGAATATTGATAGATCTCTTATCTACTACATAAGCAAACATTACAATCATAGAGAGATGGGGAAAGAAATTAGAAAATAACGATATTCTTTAACAATCAAACTTACATTAAGTGTTTAATGGTTCAATACTAAATTCATCTAAGAAAATTGTGTACTGTAATGGTATTATGCCAATCTTTCCTAACCAACTTTGTGCAAGACATACAAGTGCATAATACGCATAAAATACACAAGTACATAATATGCATAAAACATACAGTATTAAGTTTGCAATCTAAATACTGTATCATATATTATATTATTAAATATAATATCAAATATAATATATATTAATTATTAATGATAATATATATAGTTATTCATATAATATAAAATTACATATGTTATATATTATTATATATAATATAATATATCATAATATATTTATTAATAATAGGAATGATCCAAGGCTTTCTCAAAAGTTTCAAGGGTTGATGTTCTTGAGCAAGTACTTGCTCCATGTTATGGTTTGGTCTGTTTACACAAAAACCTGGTGTCATTGGGTAAATTATTCAATCATTAGTCCCTTCTCCACCGATGCTGTAGATTTAGCTTGTTATATTTTATGAAATCCAGTTTTGTTATCTGTGATACGAAGGCACTGGTTTGAGAGAGTATCTCTGCAAGAAATCTATATTTGTAAATTTTGCAAGATTAAAAACTGTTTCTGATGTGGCATGCAATGTTCTGTTGAAACATATTCTTTATGTCTGCATCTGCATGGTCTGATCTGTGTGCTTTGGTAATTATCTAATTGTATTTAACAATTATGCAGGCAGTAAAGATGCAGATGTCAATTGAAGGATTGGATCCTGATTTATTAAATCTATCTAACGCTTCTCATTCACCTAGTTGATCCAGTTTGTTAGAGAAGGGATGGCACATGCAGGACTAGATTTTGATTTTAATTCATGTTTAGCATGATCCATTTGAATTCATATTTCAGAGTCTGCATATAAAAGGACTTCACGATTTCACATTATCTCATACCCCAGCAGAAGTTTGATATATCACTGTTATGTCCAGTGCCTTCAATGGAATTCGATTGTTGAAGAATTGGTTTATGATTCTGGAGAAGAAAACTTTGCAAACGATGATATAATCTAAAGTTTCCCTTTTAAATTCCCGTCTCTTATTCCAATTGAGACAATCGTGTAATTTTATATCCCTTTCCTTCTCATGCCAAAAACTTATTAAATTATGTAGATGTAACCTAGAATTACTAGCCAACACCTAACAGCCATGCCTACCCATGTTTATACAAGCAGGCATGACATGTACTTGTACTGCTCTAAGCAAAATTTATTAAATTATTTTTTTGTTGGAACTGTTCACTGCATAACCTGCTGAAGAAGCATAATTTTTGCATGGTAGATAAGCGACAGAAGCCTGTTTGCTTCACCCTAAAGACATTTCCAATTTTTTTGTGCTAGTATCCTGGTTAGATCAGTATTTACCAAGGATTGTGGAGATATGAAGGTATAACTATATAATTTGAAATGAATTTCATGAGTCTTTCATTTTTAATTTTTATTGGAAGCATTTGCTAAAAGTGTTGTCAATAATATCTTTCTTTTTGCATAACAATATTCAATGTAGTTATTAATTTTAAATATAAAAACCCATTATCTTTTAATTAATTTGTCATCAAAGTAGTTTTAGTTTGGGTTATATTTTTCCTTTTGTTAAGCCTAGAAATGTTTCTGATTTAAATGAGACCTTTCTACGTCTAGGCTACAAATGAGCAGATGTCAAACGTGGTGCATTCTTCCAAACAACTATATAATTCATTCCAGGTGTTAACCCATTTCTTTCAGGCCAAATATGCCCTTAAACAATATTTGGCATATTAGAAAATTATCTTGAATATCTATTAAATAATGCCAAAATATGCACATTCATTTGCTAGCCATTCTAAGTATTTGTTGTTTAGGTGTAGGTCTCTTTTTAACTTGTTCACAATTGGAATTGGTTGTGTCAAGTTTTGTCCTCTAAATTAATCACATAGCCTTGTAGGGCTAGGTCTGAATTATTCGAGCTGCAGGCATCTCCAGCGAGGCTAAAGGGACAAATTTTCTATACTTTGAGGAGCATGCCTGTATGGATATCTTAGACTTTGAGCATCTATGGCATATCAATGCGAACAAGCTAGCTCTCTGAATAGCAAGAGCATGCCACTAGGAATACTCATTACAGACTGTTATAACATCAAGAGAACCAAGACTGAAACAAAACATCAACTGTATCTTCAAATGCACAGAACAAAGTCCCGTTGTATTATTAAAAACGTTCAACATACAAAAGCAGCCTTTCACAAGGGAAATATACTCTTGGAAAGAATGCAGTCAACATGTTTGAGAAGGCGGTTGTTATTATGAATATTTTAACAATCCCACTATAATGATTTGTGTGATATTCTCTCAATGCGAGTTCTGCTATCCTTAGTGCTCTATTTTCAAGGCTATATGAACTCATGAATTTTTCTTCTTACTGCTATATTTCAAAGGCAATGTTTTCATGGAGAGGGGCTTATTAATTTTTCGCTGCAAATGCAATTTGTTGTAAATGTGAAAAACTAAATAGAATAACCTGCCAATTAAGATACTGTCATTTAATCAAAATATGTTATATTTAATAAGTGATGGAAACAGTTGAACTCTTCTCGACGCAGGCATGGGCATGACTGGCCTTGGTACCATCTAGACTCATGACACAACCTCACATGGGACTTGAAAAGCCTGAGAGCTCACCTAAAGTGCAAAACTCCCTAGGATCCTACTTAGATTGTTTACTCACAAAGGTAGAAAGGCATCAGGTAGCTAGCGTGTTCCGTTTGCCCAGATCATGCACACTTATTCATATCCAAATTGTAGCTAGGGATTCTTTCCTTAATACCTTTAATAACAACACAAATATTCAAGATATCTTAGAAGCTACTAAACATGTCATCACAACAATATTAATGTGGAAGGATAGTTACATCCTGTACGTCATTTTTACATACATCCAAAGGTCCATTAAAAAGTCCTATGTAGGATGCACAAAAGCATATGTAGCGTATTCTCTGTTTTACTTTAATATCCTCTATCATTTTGCTGTTGCTATGCTCTCTCTTGCACGCACACACACACACACACATAAGACAAACATTCTATATGTTCTTCATCCTTTTTGAACTTCCTTGCTTCCTATACACTTGGCTGAGATTTGTTCTTGAATCGGTGGTCAAGGTTGGTTCTTGTACACTTGGTTGGCATTGTTCCTCCTTGGTGTTTGATGATTACCTTGCTACATGGCCGATCATGTGCCCCATATGCAATCTATTTATTAATTCTCCAAGATGCCTCTCTCTGCTTGGGCTTTTGTGATGTTCCAATAGTGAGGTCCACCATTCATGCACAATTTTCCACTGCCAATATCTCTAATCAAAATACCCCCATAGTAAATATTTTGTTTGTCTGTACACAAGTTGGCACTTTATTGAGTTTTAGTAATGCCACAAGGTTTTCCCCTTGGATTGGATCCCGAAATTTACACTTAAGCGATAGGAGGGATCCCTAAATGTGTGCTTAAGTGGCCATTCTCCTATTTTTGTGTATGGGAAACCTTATCTTCTTCATGCACAATATCTCAACGTCCATAGCTTGACTTGATATAATTAAATGCATGCTTAAATGTCATTCCTTCCACTTTTGTGTATGGAAAATCTCTTCTTTGTAGTTCCCTCGTGGTCCCATATGCGCAAAACCCCAACCTCCACAAGCTTGACTACCTTGTGGAGTCTTTGGATGCTAGTTAGTCCTCCAAGATACCCTTGTAGAGATTGAAGGCTCAATAACACCTTTATCATTACTAGCAAACAAGATGGAATGCCTCAAGGCCTTTTGAATTCATTGTTCTTGCCCCTCAACTATCTTCTTCCTTTCCCACATAGATCATATTTGTACAATCAATTCAATTTCTTCACCTAGGTTCCTACCTTGGGTGAACCCTTCAATTTCCATTTTCCTCTTTATTATAATTTTTCTAGTTTCTTTTATTCCAACACTTGAGGTCCTTGCTTGATTTTCTAGGAGCAGTCACTTCCTTGGGACTCACAAGCCTTATCTCTTTGTGGCTTCAGTCACATCAACCTTATTTGCATCCTTGCTTCTATGTCTATTCTCCTCATCTTTTACTTATTTTGTTCTAGGTCTTAGTTTTGTGTTAAGCTATTTTGAACTTCCTCTTTAGATGTTCTCAATATTTCACCTTTTAAGGTGACCCTTTTTCTTCCTTTCCTCTATTCTCATATTTAGCTATAATTGTGTAATTTTTTATTGACTTATTTTAGTTGCATATACATATTTTTTCTTTCTTTACACCTCAAATTTTTTCTCAAAGTTCCTTTGCGCACACCTATAGGTACATCTTATGGCCAACTAACCTTATTACTATTTCATTTTTAATTTTATTGGGCCTTCCCACTTGAAAAGTGGATTTATCCATATTTTCTAATGACCCTCTTCTTATAGGTCTCTTGGCTTTTTGAAATATGCTAACCAATTTTTTCAAGGATTTTCACAACATAAACCGCATTAGCCAATGGATTAGCGTTAGCATCAAACTAAAACCCAAGCTTAAAAAAACTCAACGCCAAGAATGCACACTCAATCCAAATGAAGGAAAGGTGTTGACATATGGCGGAGAAACTAAAGAACAGTACTTGAATGAAACTACTCAACGTCAAGAATGTGCACTCAAGATCCCACTGAGGGCGAGGTGCTAACATATGACGGAGTGATTAATTGAAATTGAAACTAATAGGCGGATAACCAGCCATGAAGCTACAACAATCTAATTCGTCTGCTGCGGCGAGCATCCACTGAATAGTGGGGATTCACCACATGAGAGTGGGTACAATGATATAACAAGTTCGTTCTCCGCACTGGCAGTAAACTATCCAGGGGTAATTAATAAGAAATAAAACAAGTAGTTGCAGCAATAACATGGGTTGGATTAGTACTACTAAATCACAACCTTACAATTCAAAGACTGCAAAAACAAGTATTACAATGATAGAGAAATAAGACTAGAAGAGAAGAATAAATTCTAATGATGTTCCTTTACTCTTCCAATGATAGAATTATGACCAAAACAAAAATCATATGAATCTGATATAAAAACAGAGTTTCTGGAATTCTGATCAGCAAACTGTAAACTCATAAAATGTTCATAACTTCATCAAATTACCTCCGTTTCGAATGAGATTGAATGCAATGGACTTCTGGAAGGTAGGCGACCATGCTAGGATGAAGAAACAGCAACAAATCTTGATCATTAATTCCTAGCATACTTCCCAAGACACTCCAAATGGTACGGCCCTTGAAAAAGGCGATTTGCTTCTTAAAAATCAGAATCTCCAAAATAAAATCTCATACTTGGTGGAAAGGGGCGCCCATGGCAAACAATGACATTTCAAAAATACCCAAAAGCAAATAAAAATTATTCAAAGAGCTGCATACATTTTACACTTTCAGCTGTATGTGAACCAGCAACTCAAAACTGACAAAAACTCTAGAATTCTTCAATCAAATGATCTCAATCTGCTAGTCTGATATTGAGAAGCAGCAATGTAGCCAACTAGGTGTTATCTTGCAAACACGAAATTGGACGAAAGGCTAGGAGGTTGACATCCTCGAAGCAAAATATCAATTGTCATTCCGACAGCATAACTTTAGCATAATTTTCATGGATACAAGGCTGGAGCAAAACCCTTCATTAAATAGAAGCTCACAAAACTCCTCAAATTCCTGAGAAAGCACACCCAAAGACACAGGAGTCTTTTCAAATTTCCAAAAACAATTAATTCCTCAAGGTGGCGTCCCTTTTTGCATAATATGAACTTCACTTTAATTTAAAATTATCTCTTTTAAAAGTGGCGTCCACTTTTCCCAAGGCATTTGATGATAATTGAAATATATTAAACACCCCATGAAGGCGTCCCCCTTCCAAGTCCCTCTTTTTAAACACAACTTAAAGTTGTTCTCCTAGGCCAAGGGGTCAACTGCAATTTAAAACATTAATGCCTTTATTTATGAAATTCACCAAATAAAACTTCTAGAAGCCAGAGTCTAACTTCAAATAATTGCTCCAACTGGGAATGAAGTCCTAAAAGATGACAATCTTCATACTGCCAAAAATTAGAATTTACTATAAATAGTAAACTCCCTGAAAAAACTTAGAACCTCGAACTGGAAACCCTAATTTTACCTCAAACAAGCCTACAGGCTTTGGAATAGGCTGATGAGTGTCAGAACAGATCACTGATGAGAAGGGGACATTACAGTCCGCCCTCCTCGAAATTGCTTGTCCTCAAGCAACTGAAAAGATGGATGTAACAATATCTGTTCTCCTTCCCACGTGGCATCTTCAATAGGAAAATTCCTCCATCTAACCAAGTATTCCTTGATTGTCCTTCTCCTCAAGGAACGTTCTCTAGTATCAAGAATCTCTTCTTGAATCAACACCAACTGACCTTCCTCATCCAATGGAGGTAATTCTGAAGTAGCCACAACATTGTGTCCAAGTGCCTTCTTGAGGCGTGACACATGAAAGATGTTATGCACCTTGCTTTCAGCTGGAAGCTCCAACTCATAAGCAACTTCACCAATCCTCTTGGTGACTTTGAAAGGACCATAAAAACGTGGCTTCAACTTTTCTGCACCACTCTTCTTGAGGGAAGATTGTCGATAGGGCTGAAGCCTCAAGTAAACCATGTCTCCTACTTCAAAAGATCTCTCAATACGCTGCTGATCAGCGTATAACTTCTGTTGGTTTTGAGCTTGTTGCAGATTTTCCTTTAGAGATTTTAAGATATCTTGGCTCTGTTGTAACATATCCTTTGCTTGTTGAGCTCTGCTATCACCAAACACTAAATCAACAAAGTTAAGAGCATCCATAAAGATCCATAAAAGGAGACATCTTAATTGCCATATGATAAGAAGAGTTATAACAATACTCTCCTAAATGAAGCCATTTAATCCAAGCTCTTTGCTATCCTGAAACATAGTTTCTTAGGTAGCCTTCTAACCATTTGTTAACAATTTTTGATTGCCCATCTATTTGTGGGTGATAACTAGTGCTTGGAGTAAGCACTGTCCCACTTAATCTGAAGATCTCTTGCCAAAAAACACTTAGGAACTTGTTGTCCCTATCATTGACAATAGTTTTAGGCAATTCATGCAAACAGAAGACCTCTCTAAAAAACAACCCAGCCACTTGAGCTGCTGTAAATGAAGTGGTGACAACAAAGAAATGAGAAAATTTTATTAGTCTATCAACCACAACCAAAATACAATCCAGTCCTTGCACATTGGGCAATCCCGTGATAAAATCCATTGCAATGCTTTCCCATTTCTGATTTGGAATTGTCAAGGGCTGTAACAGACCAGTAGGACAAGAGTGTTCATTTTTATTCTTTTGGAAAATAGAACACTCTCTTATATAGTTCATTATCTCATCCTTCATCCCTTTCCAAGCAAACCTTTCTCTAATCTGCTTGTAAGTCTTGAACATGCCTTGATGACCAGCAAGGGGAACATCATGAAAAGACTATAGAATCTTCTTTTTAAGCTTAGATTCATGCACTAAAAAGATTCTACCTTTATAGATAATTAACCCATCAACCAACTTATACCTTTCATCAACCAAATGACCTTCAAACAAGCTGGTTGCAAACTAATTTTTAGCATAATCAGTAGCAATTAACTCTTTCCAATCTACTGATAACTCACAAAGTGACTGCAAATGATGCCTTCTTGAAAGAGCATCAACCACTATGTTATTTTTTCCTTTGACATACTCAACAAAGTCGCTTGGAGCTTACTTACCCACTTCTCACGCTTCGCTCAAATCCTGCATAGAATGTTTAAGACTGTGGTCAATCTTAACAACAAATCTACTATGATATTGCTATCGGGATTCAACCGTGTAGTTTCGAGTTAAACTCATTGACCCATGTTTCATGAGTAGTGGTTCAACAAGAACCCATCTCTCATGATATCGAATGGTCCACTTAGCACTCATATTGACATAATTTAGCACTCAACAAATCTACTTCCCACCAAATATTGACAGAATTTAGACAAAGCATGCATGATGGAAAGCATCTCTTTGTCATAAATGGAGTAAATTTTTTCTGCTCCTCTCAACTTCCGACTTTCGAAGACAATGGAGCTGCTTGCTTCCTAATAGAACAGCCCAACACTTTCTTGCACTGGCATCACACTGCATCCAAAATGATTGTAAAATACGAAGAGCCAACACAGACATGTAATTAAGGATTTGGTTTAAATTTATCAAAACTTTGTGCCATCTTGTCCAAAGAAAAGCTCCTTTCTTTGTAAGATCCGGTGGAGAGGGGTCACAAGCAGGAGAATAACCTTTCACAAACCTTCTATAGAATCCACATAACCCCAAAAATCCTCTCAAATGAGAAATATTCTTTGGAGTTGGCCAGTCAAGAATGGCCCTTATCTTTTCTGGATCCACTTTCACACCCTTTGAACTGATAATGTGGCCAAGATATATGAGTTCCGTCAACCCGAACTCACACTTTGATTCTTTGGCGAACAAACATTCCGCCTCTAAAATACTAAGCACTTCTTCCAAATGCTTAAGGTGCTCTTTCCCATGACTTATCAAAATGAGAATGTCAGTCAAGAAGATGAGCACAAACTTCCTCAATCGTTGTCTAAAATCTTTGTTCATACAAGATCAAATGTTATGCCGGAGCATTTGTCAAACCAAAAGGCATGATACAAGAAATTCAAAATTCCCAAAGTGACATCTGAATGCTATTTTTTCTATGTCCATCTCCCTCATTTTGATTTGATGGTAACCCGAACGAAGATCAATCTTCGAGAAAAACATAGCTCCATGGAGCTCATCAATAAGCTCGTCTATCCTAGGAATAGGATATCTATTCTTGATTGTCTTTTGATTCAATGCACGGTAGTCAACACACATACGCATTGTGCCATCTTTCTTTTTGACCAGCACTACTACAGAAGCAAAAGGACTCTTGCTTGGTCTAATGAAACCGGACTCTAATAACTCCTTGATGGCTTTTTCGATCTCATCTTTTTGCTTCTTTGGATAACGGTATGGTGTAGTCATGACGGGCTTTGCTCCTTCTAATTCAATTACATGCTCAGAACCTCTTTCAGGAGGTCTTCCAAGAGGTAGGCTTCCAAAGACTTTGCTCTTCTTTGAAAGTAAGGCTTGAATATCAGGGTGATATTTCCTTTTCTCCTCCACTGGATCAGTTGGTAGAACCAAACATTCAACAACCCATTCAACCTGATCGTGACGGATCAGTCTTTCCATCCTCTTCAAAGACACAATTCGAGGGCCCCCATTTGACATCCCTCTTAGAACAACCTTCCTTCCATTAGACTGAAATTTAAGCTCCATAGTTTGCAAATTCAATGTGATCTCACCAAGAGATCGCAACCATTGTATGCCTAGCACAACGTCAGTGTCTCCAATTCCCACCACATAAAAATCATCTTTAATCTCATAATTTCCCAATTGCATAGAGAGGTTAGGAATCTTCCTCGTGCAAGACATAGTAAAACCATCTACAACCATAACCTTGAAACCATCAAATTCCTCAGTCTTCAAACCTTTTTTAGCAACCAATCCTTCATCAATAAAATTATGAGTTGCTCTAGTGTCAATTAGAGCAACAATCCTTTGTGAATTAACTACTCCATGAACCCGAAAGGATTCATTTTTCTGAAAACTTGAGAGTTGTGCGAAAGCACTACCATCTACCACCTCATCAGGCTTCTCTTCTGGGGCTTCTTCACCTTCACTACTTGCTGATTCGTATTGCTGATTAGACCAATCAAATTCTGATCCAAAATCAGAATAGCCCTCCATTAGGTTTGCTTTGCCTCTTCCATAGCAACGGTGACCCTTAACCCAAGGTTCACGGCAAGTGTAGCAAACTCCATCTTTTCTAAGCTGTTCTTTGAGCTCTTCTGACAACCTTGGTGGAAACTTCTTTGGCAGATTTGAAGAATGTTTTTTATCCTTCTTATGGCTGAAAGGTTTCGAATGAAACTTAGGCCTTGGGGCTGCCAATTCCATGCTCCTCGCTTTCGTAATGGCTTCATCTAAAGTTGGTGGATCAAAGGCTTTGACCCATCCTTTCAAGGGCTCCATTAATCCTTCTGCAAAGAGTACCACAAGTCTTCTCTCAGTAATGTTAGGCACCATTACTGACAACCTTTGAAAATCAGCCACATAATTTTCTAAAGATCCTTGCTGTTTCAATTGTGCCAATTCTCTGAATCTCAACTCTGGATCCTTGGTATCAAATCTCTCGATCAGCTTGTTGGTAAACTCATCATAAGTACAAATGAGGTTATGGCCAAGAGTGACCAAACCATGAGTCCACCATTCGTGAGCTATCCCATCCAAATGCAAAGTAGCAAATTTGATAGCATCTCCTTCTGTCATGGGTCTGAGAGAGAGATAATTGTCTAGCTTCTGCACCCATGATCTGGCTATGCACTTATTACTACCATCAAAATGCTCCATAGTTATCTTTCCCAAGGCTTGGTAGAAATCATTTCTAGGCACCATAGGAGGACGTTGCTCATTCCTTCCTCCATTTCTCCGACTCCTTTGATTCATGAATTGATCAAAGGTCCAAGCATCTCTTAAATCGAGAGGTAAAGAAACATACTCCATGTAAGCTTGACGTGCATCATCAGCAAAGGTTGGTGCAACTTCAACCAGTTGTTGCTCTTCCCTTGGTGTGAAGATGGGGAAAAGAGGTCTAGAGGATGACCCACTAGGAATTGCAGCATGCTGACCCACAATTCTATCTCCTTTATTCACCTCAGGACTGCCATTACTAGTTTTTCCATTAGCTCCACTGCTTTCACCAGTTGGATTACTTTGGGGCTGAAGAACATTATGAGCTGCTTGCTGATCCAACTTGGACAATAGATGAGACATCATGTCTATCATCCCATCAAACTTCTTCTCAACTCTGTCCCTCTCTTCATTAGCTTGCCTTACACTGTCTGACATTATTTCAACTATCTTTTCTGTACCTTCCACTGTTTTGCCAAGATCCCTCAAAGCTTCTGAAAAGGTCTCTGCTTCTGGAACAGGTGGAAACTGATGTTGAGGTCTGGCCTGACTTCTGGTGAGTGGCCTAGTGTCTCTGTCACTCATCAGACAACCAACTGCAAAAATGCCACAAGATGGCAGGGTCTTCTACTCTGATACCACTGAAATATGCTAACCAATTTTTTCGAAGGATTTTCACAACATAAACCAGCACTAGCCAACTGGATTAGCGTTAGCATCAAACTGAAATCCAAGCTTAAAAGAAACTCAACGCCAAGAATGCACACTCAATCCAAATAAAGGAAAGGTGTTGACATATGGCGGAGAAACTAAAAAACAGTACTTGAAATGAAACTACTCAATGTCAAGAATGTGCACTCAAGATCCCACTGAGGGCGAGGTGCTAACATATGACGAAGTGATTAATTGAAATTGAAACTAATAGGCGGATAACCAGCCATGAAGCTACAACAATCTAATTCGTCCGATGCGGCGGGCATCCACTGAATAGTGGGGATTCACCACTTGAGAGTGGGTACAATGATATAACAAGTTCATTCTCTGCACTGGCGGTAAACCGTCCAGGGGTAATTAATAAGAAATAAAATAAGTAGTTGCAGCAATAACATGGGTTGGATTAGTACTACTAAATCACAACCTTACAATTCAAAAGACTGCAAAAACAAGTATTACAATGATAGAAAAATAAGTCTAGAAGAGAAGAATGAATTCTAATGATGTTCCTTTACTCTTTCAATGATAGAGTTATGACCAAAACAGAAATCATATGAATCTGATATAAAAACAGAGTTTCTGGAATTCTGATCTGCAAACTGTAAACTCATAAAATGTTCATAACTTCATCAAATTACCTCCGTTTCGAATGAGATTGAATGCAATGGACTTCTGGAAGGTAGGCGACCAATCTGGGATGAAGAAACAGCAACAAATCTTGATCATTAATTCCTGGCACACTTCCCAAGACACTCCAAATGGTACGACCCTTGAAAAGGGCGATTTGCTTCTTAAAAATCAGAATCTCCAAAATAAAATCTCATACTTGGTGGAAAGGGGTGCCCATGGCAAACAAGGACATTTCAAAAATACCCAGAAGCAAATAAAAATTATTCAAAGAGCTGCATACATTTTACACTTTCAGCTGTATGTGAACCAGCAACTCAAAACTGACAAAAACTCCAGAATTCTTCAATCAAATGAGCTCAATCTGCTAGTCTGATATTGAGAAGCAGCAATGTAGCCAACTAGGTGTTATCTTGCAAACACGAAATTGGACGAAAGGCTAGGAGGTTGACATCCTCGAAGCAAGGTATCAATTGTCATTCCGACAGCATAACTTTAGCATAATTTTCATGGATACAAGGCTGGAGCAAAACCCTTCATTAAATAGAAGCTCACAAAACTCCTCAAATTCCTGAGAAAGCACACCAAAAGACACAAGAGTCTTTTCAAATTTCCAAAAAACAATTAATTCCTCAAGGTGGCGTCCCTTTTTGCATAATATGAACTTCACTTTAATTTAAATTTATCTCTTTTAAAAGTGGCGTCCACTTTTCCCAAGGCATTTGATGATAATTGAAATATATTAAACACCCCATGAAGGCGTCCCCCTTCCAAGTCCCTCTTTTTAAACACAACTTAAAGTTGTTCTCCTAGGCCAAGGGGTCAACTACAATTTAAAACATTAATGCCTTTATTTATGAAATTCACCAAATAAAACTTCTAGAAGCCAGAGTCTAACTTCAAATAATTGCTCCAACTGGGAATGAAGTCCTGAAAGATGACAATCTTCATATTGCCAAAATTAGAATTTACTATAAATAGTAAACTCCCTGAAAACCTTAGAACCTCAGAACTGGAAACCCTAATTTTACCTCAAACAAGCCTACAAGATTCCGGAATAGGCTGATGAGTGTCAGAACAGATCACTGATGAGAAGGGGACATTACACTTTGGTATTGGGCCCTTGTTTTGCATACTACACTATTTTGTGCATGATCCTCTTTAAGAGCACAAGCTATTGTTTTTCCGCTATGTGTATCCACTTTTTGCTTGGGCTATGCTTAAGCCATGATTTATGGAGAACCCTCATTTGAAGTTGGTTCATGCTTTTAGCTTGAGCTAAGTTGCTCAACACTCCTTGGACCTTATTTTTGTGTAGGGACATGCTTGATAAATCGATCTATTGATTTTGCATGCTTACTTTAGATATTATTGTTTGGAAGAATGTTTTTTTAAATAATGGTATGTAATGATGTTTTTGATTGGGGAAAAAACAGGTTTTGATGGGACCCGAAACCCATTACATAACTGTTATGAATGGACCTGCAACCCTATCTAAGAAGATCATGCTGCATCAAAGATAAAACATATACCATCAGCAACCAATCAACAACAACACAAAGAATACAACAGGACAACACAGGCTGCACAAAGGAAAAGTAGGGGCCAAAAGTCCTTAACCAAATACAAACAAGATTTACCTGGGACCTCAAACCCCAAGGTTTTGAAGGGACCTTAAACCCCAAGGTTTTAAGGGGCCTTAAACCCTCAACCAGGTTTTTCTGGGACCTTGAACCCAAAAGAGAGCCATCATCAGGTTTTGACAGGGACCTTAAACCCAAAAACATAGATGATTTAAAAGCAACAACATTCTTATAACTCTTTCCAAACTGAAAAACCATCCCACAATCCACCTCCATAGGATAGGGCCTCCCTTTATAGGGGAGGAAGACATGAGAGCTTGAACCGCCAAAGCAACCCAACCCCTGTTCATACTAGCTCGACCTCAAAAGGAGCTAGGTCCACCTCAGTAGGAACAAGCGAAGGAGAAGAGGACTTTCCACTAGACTTGCAACAAACAACTCCACCTCAATAGGAGCAGGTTCAACCTCAGCAAGAGCAAACTTCACCTTTAGAGAAGAAACCATTTGTAGAGTCCAACCAAAAGAAACCACTCCAGTAGGACAAACACTCACAACAATCTTAGGCATCAAAAGAGATGAAAACAAAAAAACACTTAGAAAGCAAATTAGCCCACAACAGAAAGAGCACACACTCCAGAGCCTTCAAACCAAGGGTAGTCTCCACCCCAAAGAGAAACACTGGCATCTTTAGCCAGTAAAACATATTTACCCCCCTTAACCATAAAATCTTCAAAGACCAAAGGGGGGTCAAAGCAACAGTCCTGTAAAACCAAGGCAACAAGGAGCAAAACCTAGACTGCAACATCAACCACAAACAGGGGAAAACACCCAAAAAAAGAGACCTATCCCACCAAAAGAAGCCTTCAAAAGAGACCAAGAAGGCACAAGAGAGCAACAAGAAGCAATAACATAACTACAACAAGAGAAAGCCAAACCCCACCACCAAGACAAAACTCGAAGCACCAACCACGAGGAAACATGCCCAACAAGAGCCAAAAAAGAACAAAGCAAACATGAGCTGAAAAAAGCCCAACCCAGCTTAGAGACAGACACAAAGATAAGTCCGTCCCAATAGAGGGGGACGCTACAACAACAAACCAAAACACTCTACCACCAAGAGATAGAGCACTAGAAATGAAAGCCACAAAGAGAAAGGAGCACCTTAACCCGTCTAAAGATACCACCAACCAGAAGGAGGCACAAACATACCACCAGGTAAAGAGCTCAACACCACCAACGAACAACCATAGAAAGAGGCAAGTTTGACGTAGGGGAACCTCCACCTTCACCCCAAAGGCTCCAACGTAAGAACCAGGCTGCCAACAGAAAAGGTAACTCACCTCCAGAAACATCACACCCAACAAAGTATCGCCATCCAAAAGCCCACAAAGGAGAATGATATTTCCATCCCCCAATCCAGCTACCGACACCGCATCATCAACACTGAAAAATAGAAGCTCCAGGCATAGAGAAGCCTCCCAAGACCCTTTAGAAGGACCCACAATAAGAACCGCCTCCAGAAGACGCTCAAAACCCTTTGAATCTGCATCTTCATCCTCAGATTCAGACTCCTTCGCAGAACCTCCCTCCCCTGATTTCAAACTCCCGCTCCCGCTCAAACTCCCGCTCTCGCTCATAGCTCCTACAATTACTTTAATTATGGTATGTATTGATGTTTTGATTAAAGTAAGCAAGGATTTTGAAAGGGCCTATACCATTGTACAAAAAGACCTAAGAAAAAGAATAAAGAAAGCAAGAAACTAGGGTCTTGACCCTTTACAAAGCTACCAAAAGCCAAAGCAAATTAGGCCCAAGCTGGCTAGATACAACAAAGAAACAACACTGACGAAAGTGAGGGATAATAGCAGCCAAGTTGCAAAGAACAATAATCGAATGAAAGAGTTGGGACCCTTGGGGTCCCTCTTAAACAATGCCAAGCCTCAAATGAGTTGGCCTCTGGCCTCTTGCGCAACACTTGAACCCGAGTTTGGGGAAGTGATTTAAGAAGACCTTTCTTCCTCCTTACAATAGTCTAGGAGACATTAGTATCCACTTTCTCAACACAAGGGGAAGCAAGAGGGGATTCCCCTACATAGAGCCCCTTACACGTGAGGAGAAAACCAAAGAACAATGAGGTGAAGGGAGGTCATCCATCACATGAGTAGATTGGAGTTGGTATGAAGCCAAGGGAAGATTTGGTTGTGAGGTCAAGGTAGGAGGTTCCTCAATAAGGTCCAAGGGACATGTGACACCTGCACTAGAAGAAAAAGACTTGTCCTCTCCTTGAGAGGAGTCATCTGATGGAGAATAAGGAGCATGAATAGTTAAGTGATCTTCGTCAATATCCTTCCACCATGTAGCAAAGCCCTTGCGACGAAGAGAGGACAATTGTAGCCAGGTGACCAATGGAGAAGCATCGACAACATCTGAAGGGGAGGCCCTCATAATCAAGAGGTTGAGTCCAAGGCCTATCCCCAATCATCAAAACTACATCCTTGTGAAGTGGCTTGGAGATGTCAATGCCCACTAGAATGAGAGCAAAAGTAGAGTGCCCCATATAGAAATTAGGATCTTCCACCTCCAAGAAGTGATTGATAGAGTTGCTAATGGCTTCATAACAAGAAATCTCCCAAAAATGGAGGGGGAGACTCAAAAGTCTAACCCATATCAGAATCACATTAAGTGGTTTAGTAAGGAGGTTGAAGGAAGTTGACCAAGGTTTTTTTGGAGAGAGAGTGCTCTCTCCAAGCCCACAACTTACCCAACACCACATTTCTTTTCTCAAAAGAGGCAAATGAGGCAATGAAGAAACCTTTAGCACAGGGAGATAGCTCAATCTTACTGGCCACAAGAGGTCTCCAAGAATTCAACACCCAGTTGTGAAGGTCAAGAAGAGAAGCCAAAGGTTGTAGAATATGCACACCAGACCCCTACGCTAGTAGAATTCCTCATTTTCCATCACATCTTGACCACAAATCACCACCGAGGATGATTTGGCACAAGGAAGAGGACAAGCTTTCTCCCTCATAGGGCGAGCAACACCAAAACCAGCCTCCTAAGCAAAGCTATGTTCACTAGCAATAGTAGTAGACACCAAAGGGGGGGCATAACCAACACCCCCAACACCAGAAGCTTCAACCCTAGGCAGAACAAAACCAGGGTTAGCAAAAGAGGGAGCCTTTGCTAGAGGGTGCGACAATCACAAATCATATAGAGTGCTAGGTTTGGTAGAGGGAGCTTGTGCCAAAGGGGCATGAATATCACTAGCCAAAAGAGCGCCATGCAACAAAGCCAAAGGAATTTTTTCAGAGACTAAAGGTGCAACAAGGACAGTGGGTGGGAAAGGCGATTTTTAACTAGCGACAATAACGGGTAGAAGAGTGGTCATCGTGGAAAATTATCCCAATATGATATCATTTGTTGGAAAAATGTCAATAGTACCGATTTTCTACCAAATTGGTGCACACACTTGTTGACTACTCCCCTTGGCGCATTGTGCCGTCCACGGTGCCCCTAGAGGAAGTTTTTGCACATTTGTCTTTGTAGGTTTGGCTAACTTCATTTTCGTTATTTCTTGTGCCTTGACATGATGAATACTTTTTCTTTTGATGTGGATTCCCTTACAACATTAGCCTATTAACTTGTAATCTTCTTGAACCCATCTTTTACATGCTTTGCTTATGGTATCAAATAATGATCGTGTATTTACCCAACCTAACACTCCATCTAATGACTGAAGATTATCCTTTTGTCTTGTAGTAATAGTGTAGAATATCTAACATGCTAATGTGCGATATGTTGAAAAAATACTCCAACATTCTTCCTTGGGTAGAAAATCTTAGTATGCCCCCCTCCTTGACAATCAACACACTGGAGTCTAGGTTGACTTTTCATTGTGTTTGTAGACAACTATTGGTGCCACACATTTCTTAGTTTGAATATCGTAGTATTGTGCCAAGCATAGGCATGCACATGTATAGGGATAATACTTCTAGAAGATTTATTTTTAGTGCATAAAATACATGATGTATTTTAGGATTAGGAGATAAAAGAGTGATATTTTTATAGACAAGTGCATGACATAATTATGGATTGAAGCTAATAGTATTTGCATGACATTCCTAAAATAGTTGAGCTGGGGTTTGGGGCAAGTACCTATATAAACACCACCATTGTAGTGAAATATTATTGATGAATGTGATAGAAAAGCTATGCTAGATTTGTCATTCAATGTCATATGTACATAATTGCTTGTGAATTCCATCACATATATTTGTCTAACAATGTGTAGATCAAGTAGAAGGTGAAAGACTAAAGTGTGCTCTAGGCGAGTGATCATGGATTTAGGTGCCAGTGTGCGAGTCACAAGTGTTTATCTTGGGTCAATTGCATGCAATAGGAAGATGGCTAACATTTTGGTTTTGTTGTTGGGAACCTCTCAAGATTTACGTGTTGTTTTTTACTTGGTAGTTGAAGCACATAAATATCCATAATTTGTTTATAATAAGGTGGATGATTTTATATGCATATAAAGGCACCAATAAATTCAAGGCTTAAGCAATGGCGTGATACAAAGCTATTTTGATTCTTCATATGAGGAATTTTGGGTTGAGTTGTTAGAACACATATTTGATTGGCTTTCCATGTGGATCAAACAACAAAAGATTAGGTACTTGAGCAAAATTGAGTAGACAACATAGAACATCACAAACCAACATTTGAACACGGTATGGGTACACGTTATTGATACCTTTATCAAGGGCATTATTAATAGTTATATCTTTCACTTTGCAATATCAACATATAGCTTAGTTGAAGAGGTGCTTCATAAGTTTTTAACTCTAGTTTAGTGCATGTTGTTGAAGTAGTTAGTTATCTAGGTCAATATACTAAGTGGAAAAGCATGTTGAGACCCTAAACATGGAGTATTTCCTTACCACTCAACTAGGTACATTGTGAAGGGAGTGGTTTGTCCATGCTCAATGTTGTTGGAGTGCAAGTATAAAGGCTAGGAGTTTCAAAGTGAAGTATAGGGAAAGGAAAAACCAAAGGTGAGAGGTTGTCATTACTACATTTAAAGTGATGCAATTTAGGAAGACAACACCACAAGTAGAGGAAACACTGCATTGGAGCAAGCATTGATGTAGTGGAGGTGCTAGGTGCTAGTGATAGCATAAATGTTGTTGGTGTGCAAGTATAAGGGTTAGGAGTTCAAAGTGAAGTGTAGGGAAAGGTGGAACCAAAGAAAAGAAGTGATTGTTACATCTAAAATGAGGTGATCTCGGAATGCACACATGTAGAAGTGATACGTTGGAGCAAGCACTAGTGCATGACATCATGTCAAGGTGCTTGTTGTTGGTGATAATATCTAGTGCACAGACGTAGATAGGAGTATTGTAGAATGGTAAACCAAATTTTGAGCCTACTATAGAAGATGTTAGGGTAGAATATGTACATTTAGATGGGGAGAAGTTGAGTTATGTCCTAATGCCTCCACCTTGTGTAGATACTTTATAACATAAAACTTCATTGAGTGATAGTGAAGATGCATAGAGGTTTATGAAGCACACTCTAAAACAATAAATTATGGAGGAATAGGTTAGTGTGTAGGATGAATTTAATAGACAAGTCAATAATACTTTTGATAGAATAGTGTATGAATTTAAGCATTTTTCCTATAGAATTGGTGCAAATCAGGATTGCATGATTGAGCTATTATATAGAGAAGCACATGAAGAATAAGATATGATGTACAACCCCATAATTGTTATGAATTGATGCTTGAGTTGCTTAAGAATTTATATGAGACAACTATGTCGTGTTATTGGAAGGCATTCAAAATTGCATAGAGGAAAAGAAAGCCAATGGTGATGACTACAAGCTAAGGCAATTGTAGCCACAATGAATTGTCATGCATAAAATTGGTATGCATGGTATGACCTTGATGAAACCAAAGAATATATTACTGATCTACAATTTCTTTCGTTAAGTTCATCTACCTAGAGTTGGCCTATAGAAATATTACAACTTTGAAAGATATAAAACAAGAACTAGGTGAATTAGTGTGCTGATTCAAATAGAAGTTCAAGAAATTGGTGTCCAAGATTCCACAAGCCGTTGATGTGGACACATAAGAGTGCTTCATCGACAATTTCACGACAAACATCTAGTGCTGATTAGTACAATGCATGCTTCTAGCACAAGAGGATGCTTTGAAAGTTGTGGTCATATTGGAAGTATTGGGTGAACCTCATACTTATGATTTGACCTTATAGTTGGAAGAAAATATAGGTTATATGGTTGTGCAAATGGAACAACTCATAGGAGTAAATAAATCTAAACATGGACTTTGGTGCATAGAGTACCATAATGAGGGATGCCTGATTATTGATATTTCAATGGTGAGAGCTTAGGTTGTTAGCGTAGCTCAATTTTCTCTCTTGATATGCATACATAATTGTATCATATGTCATGAGTATCTTGACATGTCTATGTTTTCATTTTCATAGAAATTATAAGGTGTCTTTGTAAACTATTGGTGATATTAATGCCACAAATGACACCAACACTTGCATAGTGGTGCATACTCTATGTGAGTCTATAGATAAACAAGTTTTGAATACAACCACCTAGTCTCAACCACAACCTCACAAAAGCACATCACTTTATCATGGAACCAATGGAGGAAGAGTAGCTTGAGGAGGTCTTAATGGAGGATGTGTAGATGCAGCTATTGTTATAATTGTAAGAACTTAGACACATTATCTTAATTCACTAAATTTTCTTATATGTGGGTATTGTGATGCTAACCATAAGATCAAAGATTGTCCAAAATGTGCTCCAATAGTAGGAGGCCCTTGAGAAGGCAACCCAAATGATTGAAAAGGGGACATCGCCACTTGTGTTAGAATGTCACCATCTAAACTAGTCTAGATCCTTACTAGGAGTGGCACATGAGTGTAAGAGAACTAACAAGTTGGGCCTCGACACTTGTGCAAAAAGACTCCCAGGTAGTGAATTGACCAAAATAAAAAGTTGTAGCAGAGGATCACGCATAGAAAATACCCCATGCAATAATGCAAGTTGTATTAGTGTTGGAAATAGGATGCCATTTAATTTCAATCCTAAACACATTTCATATATCTCCTATGTCTTTGGAAAGTGTTCCCCAACACTAGGATTAGAAAATGAACATGAAAATTGACATTTGTAATTATTTCTAAATGATAGGAACATGTGAGGGCGTCCAAGAAGAGTTCCTAAATAATAGGAGCACATGGGGCATCCACATGGAAGGTGGAACCCACCTTGCTTAAGTTAACTATTTGGAGAATAGATAACACTTCAGTAATGCATGTAAAGATCCTACAAGTTAGGGATTGATATTTACATGAGTGGAGTTCAATTCAGTTATGGTTCAGTTATCTTTAGTTGCATGTAGTTAGTTTCAGTTGAATTCTAGTTGATTTCAGTTGACTTGAGTTGCATGACTAATGACTTCAATTGCATGACAGATAACAGATGGACACATTCAGTTAACTGGGGATGATCAATCATGCATATTGCATATTGTTTGCATGAATTGATGAAGAGATATGTTTCAGTTAACAAAGATTGACTTGCACCCACTTTGGGCGCCCAAGTTGGCATCTTTGAGTTAACCCCTCTTGCATGAGAAGATATTTACAAGGCTCAGTTAAGTGGGACCATTCTTGGGCACCGACTTTGAGGAGAAGCTTGGAAGATATTTTCTTGACCAATGATCAGTTAAGTGTTCAGTTTGGGGCACCTAGATTGAGGAGACTTTGGTTTTGACTTCATGTTACATGATGGAACTCTACTTGCACAAAATAGGCATAGGTTTTTGAGAGGAGCTTTGTGCTCTTGTTTTGATCAACTCTTTAGAGTTTACAATGCTTATTATTGTCTATTAATTGCAACAAGTTGAAGAGAGTTTTATCAGAGTTTATTGCAGGTTGTGAAGAAGAATTGTTGAAGGAAAAAGAAGCATATCAAGCAAAGGATTGATATAATGTTATTGTAATCTTGTTCTAAGGTTAAATAATACAAGCACTATTGATTATGATGGTGGAGTTTTTTCCCGAAAGGGTTTCTCCATGTATATGATGTGTCACTTCTATCTTCTTGTCTCATTCTTCTACAATCTTTTGTCTCTTTCTACAATTGATAAAATTGATCTAAATAGATAATCATACACAAAGAATTTGTAACAAAGAACACTTAATTAGATCTACAATCTCATAGTTTTACAAGTTTTAAGCTACATAATTACCTCCATTTTTCAACATTTGGTATCAGAGCTAACGGTTGGTAGAGTTTGGGACGCCTTTCTCTTAAAAGTTTGAAGGTTTTTTGGCTGTAGTGGGAGCTTTTACTATCATGTTATTGCTGATTTGTAAAAGAAGTGTGTTACAATGAGTTCTACTTATCGTTTAGATATTGAAAGATTCAATGGATCTAGTTATGAGATGTGGAAACTAAAAATGGAGGATCTCCTTGAAGAGAGAGATCAGTGGTTAGCTGTTTGTAATGAGACAAAGTCACCTACAATGATGTCAGATGAGGATTGGGCTAAGCTTGATAAGAAGGCAAGAGGGGCCATAAGATTATGTCTTGATGATGTTGTTCTCTTGAATGTTTCAGATGAAACTACCACATATAAATTGTGGAAGAGGATAGGTGGTATCTATCAAACCAAAAGTCTTACTAATAAGTTGTATCTGAAAAGACAGTTGTATTCTTTAAAGATGAAAGATGGTGATTCTATTGCACATCATTTAAATGATTTTAATTTGATTCTAAGTTAGTTAACATATGTAGATGTAAAGCTAGAAGATGAAGATAAATACATTTTGTTACTTTGTTCTTTACCAAAATCTTGGGAAAATCTAATTGTTGCTATCAGTGGTAGTGGTGTAGATCCTAAGATGGACAATATAATTCCTACTCTCCTATCAAAGGATATGAGGAGGAAGTCTAAAATGGGATCCCAAGATGCCTTGTTTGTAAGAGGTAGGCCTAAGGAAAGGGAACCTAAAGGAGACAAGAAAGGAAAGGGTAAGTCCAAAGGATGGTCTAAAACCCCTGGTAAGAGTAAGGTAAAGTGTTGGAATTGTGGGAAACTTGGACATGTAAAGAAGGATTGTAAGAACAAGAAAAAGAGTTCTGATGCTTCTATAGAGAAATCCTCAGATGACAGTAATGATGCATTGCTCATTTCCTCTAATAATGTTTGTGATAACTCTTGGCTTATTGATTCAGGTTGCTCCTATCATGACTCCTAACAAGGAGTGGTTCACTAAGTATATCACATATGATAGAGGGAATGTATTTTTTGGAGATAATATCACAACAAAGGTTGTGGGAAAAGGAGAGGTAGGAAAAGGAGAGGTAAAGTTGTGTTTCAATGATGGTAGGGTTAAGACCCTCAATGATGTTTTACATATTCTAGGACTTGCAAGAAATCTACTTTCTGTATCTAAGTTCAATGATTCTGGAATGCATGTGACATTTGACAAAGGTGGTTGCAGATTGGTGAAAGGGAATATGGTGGTTTCCAAAGGATCTCAAATTGGGACTTTGTTTAGGCTCAATACCTCCAATTTGAATAAATCAGCCAATGTAACTGGAGCTGAAAATACATGTATGTTGTGGCACCATAGATTGGGCCACATTGGTGAAAAAGGTCTTAGGACCATTCTTAGTAAGAAATTGGTTGACAATATTCTGATTATAATATTGGAAAAAATGATTTTTGTGAGCATTGTGTGTTTGGAAAAAAATCTAGATCTTCATTTCCTAATGGAACAAATAAAGCTAAAAGATTATTAGAGATTATTCATTCAGATGTAATGGGCCTTGTGGATATTGACTCTATTGGAAAATCTAGATATTATGTCACATTTATTGATGATGTCTCAAGATACACTTGGATCTATTTTATGCATAACAAATCTGATGTGTTTAATAAGTTTAAAGAATTTAAGGCTTTGGTTGAGAAACAATCAGATCATAAGATAAAAGTGTTGAGATCAGATAATGGCGGTGAATATTGTTCTAGGGAATTTGATGATTATTGTAAGCATGCAGGAATTGTGAGACAGAAAACTACTCCATATGCACCAACAAAATGGAGTAGCAGAAAGGATGACTTGAACCTTAATGGGAAGAGCTAGGAGTATGTTAAGTAGTGCTAAGCTAGATTAGTGCCTTTGGGCCGAGGCTGTAAGTACTTCTATTTATTTAATCAATAGATCTCCTAGTTCATCTATAGAAGATAAAACCCCTTATGAAATGTGGTTAGGTAGGAAACCTAGTGTTGCAAATTTAAGGATCTTAGGTTGTGAGGCTTTTGTTCACGTGCCTAACGAAAACCGGTCTAAGTTGGATCCAAAAGCACATAAATGCATATTCATAGGTTATGGTGAAAATGTAAAAGGTTACAAGCTTTGGAATCCTCTAACCTAAAAAATTTCTTTATCTAGAGATGTTATTTTCAGGGAATTTAGATCTTATTTAGGAAAAGAACAACCAAAGGAAAATGATACTTCTTGAACAATGCATTTTGAGATAAATACTGAGAATCAAGAAGATGCAAATGTTGAAGAACAATTGGATGGATTGCATGTGGAGAGTTCACAGAGTTCCTCTAAGATAGATGCTCATGATGAGCATATTAAGGAACAAGAAGAACCCCCTTTGAGAAGATCCACAAGACAACATAATCTCGTTGATAGGTATAGCCCACCTAATTTATGTTGTATATTTGCTTTGATGTGTACTAATGATGAACCTAGATCTTACAGGGAACTTGTGTCTTTAGATGAGAACAAGCTTTGGTCACAAGCTATGCATGAGGAAATGGTTTCCTTGGATACTTGTGACACATGGGATCTTGAGAGTTTTCCCAAAGGAAGAAAGGCCATTGGTTGTAAACGGATCTTTAAAAAGAAAATTGGAGCAGATGGTAATCTCAAAAGGTACAAGGATAGATTAGTAGCCAAGGGCTACTCCCAAAGAGAGGGAGTTGACTTTAATGAAATCTTCTCTCCTGTTGCTAAATTAGCTTCTATTAGATTCTTTTAATCTATTGCTGCTGCTTATGATTTTGAGATAGAGCAAATGGATGTGAAAACTATTTTTTTGCATGGGGATCTTGATGATGAGATTTATATGAGACAACCTGATGGTTTTGTTGTAAAAGGAAAAGAAGAATTGGTTTGCAAGTTAAAGAGATCTTTATATGGATTGAAACAGTCACCAAGAATGTGGTACTAGAAGTTTGATGCTTTTGCATTGAAAATTGGTTATGTTAGGAGTGAGGAAGATCACTGTGTTTACATAAAATATATTGATAATCAACTTTTAATTATTATCTTGTATGTTGATGACATGTTGTTTATTGGTAACAACAAGGTAATGATCAAAGAATTGAAAGCACAACTCTCTAGCACATTTTAGATGAAAGATCTAGGGGCTGGAAAATATATCCTTGGTATGAAGATCAACAGAGATAGAGGTAACGAAAAGCTTTGCTTAAGTCAAAGCAACTATGTTGATACTATATTGAAGCAGTTTAACATGCTAGATAGTAAACCAATTAATATTCCTTTACCAGTTGGCACAAAGTTAAGTTTAGACATGAGTCATAAATATAATTTTGATTATGAGGAAATGTCTGAAATTCCATATGCTAGTGCAGTTGGTAGTTTAATGTATGTAATGGTCTATACGAGACCAAATATAGCCCAAGCAGTGGGAGTTCTAAGTAGGTTTATGTCTAACCTTGGTAAAGAACATTGGGCTTATGTTAAGAGGGTGTTTAGATAGTTACAAGGTACTTCTGATTATTGTTTGGTTTATCATGGTGCTAATGATATTGATATTATGCACATATCATTGGACATATAGGGTTTTGTTGATTCAAATTGGGTAGGAGACCTGGACAGTCGGAGGCTGACAAGTGGATATGTGTTTACTTTGTTTGGAGTTGCGGTTAGTTGGATGAGTAAGAGGTAGGCCACGGTTGCTTTGTCCACCACATACGCAGAGTACATGGCTGCTACACATGCCTCTAAAGAGGTAATTTGGTTACAGAGACTTGGGAAAGGTATTGGTTTTAATTGCAAGCAAATTAAACTTGAATGTGATAGTCAAAGTGCCATTTGTTTAGCCAAAAATCCTATGTATCATGCTCGTACTAAGCATGTTGATGTTCAGTATCACTTTGTGTGAGAAATGGTTGAGAGTGGGAAGGTATTGATTGAGAAAGTTGACACTTTGATCAATACTACAAATTATCTTACGAAACCAGTTCCTACAGATAAGTTCTCTTGGTGCAGGAAGGCCATTGGCCTTGAGTCCTATACTTGATTTATAATAATGATTCCTTGTTTAGAATAATTGCAATGTATAATGTCAAGTGGGAGAATGTTGGGAATATGATGCCATTTAATTGCAATCCTAAACATATTTCATGTATCTCCTAAGTCCTTGGAAAGTGTTCCCCAACACTAGGATTAGAAAGAGATTAAATTCGAATGAAATGAACATGTAAATTGACATTTGTAATTATTCCTAAATGATAGGAACATGTGAGGGTGTCCAAGAAGAGTTCCTAAATAATAGGAGCACATGGGGCACCCACATGGAAGGTGGAACCCACCTTGCTTAAGTTAACTATTTGGAGAATAGATAACACTTCAGTAATGTATGTAAAGATCCTACAAGTTAGGGATTGATATTTATATGAGTGGAGTTCAGTTCAGTTCAGTTATGGTTCAGTTATCTTCAGTTGCATGTAGTTAGTTTCAATTCAATGCTAGCTGACTTTAGTTGACTTGAGTTGCATGACTAATGACTTTAGTTGCATGACATATAATAGGTGGACACATTCAGTTAAGTGGGGATGATCAATCATGCATATTGTTTGCATGAATTGATGAAGAGATATGTTTCAATTAACAAAGATTGACTTGGACCCACCTTGGGCGCCCAAGTTGGCATCTTTGAGTTAGCACCTTTTGCATGAGAATATATTTACAAGGCTTAGTTAAGTGGGACCATTCTTGGGCGCCAACTTTGAGAAGCTTGGAAGATATTTTCTTGACTAACAATCAGTTAAGTGTTTAGTTTGGGGCACCTAAATTGAGGAGACTTTGGTTTTGACTTCATGTTACATGATGGAACTCTACTTGCACAAAATAGGCGTAGGTTTTTGAGAGGAGCTTTGTGCTCTTGTTTTGATCAACTCTTTGGAGTTTACAATCCTTATTATTTTCTATTAATTGCAGCAAGTTGAAGAGAGTTTTCATCAGAGTTTATTGCAGGTTGTGAAGAAGAATTGTTGAAGGAAAAAGAAGCATATCAAGCAAAGGATTGATACAGTGTTATTGTAATCTTGTTCTAAGGTTAAATAATACAAGCACTATTGATTATGGTGGTGGAGTTTTTTCCCGAAAGGGTTTCTCCACGTATATGATGTGTCACTTCTATCTTCTTGTTTCATTCTTCTACAATCTTCTGTCTCTTTCTACAATTGGTAAAATTGATCTAAACAGATAATCATACACAAAGAATTTGTAACAAAGAACACTTAATTAGATCTACAATCTCATAGTTTGACAAGTTTTAAGCTACATAATTACCTCCATTTTTCAACAATTAGGATGCTACATAGATATTTGAAAAAGTGCAATAGGAGGTTGTTATAGAGTACAATCATTCACAAAAAGACTCTAATATAGGTTATGCTATTTTGCACTTACTACACTAAGGAACTTGTTGAAGAAGCTTGTAGTTGGTGATAAGTGGGAAGCACAAGATGAAAAATATGCTAAGAACACCAAGGCACACAAGGCATTGCACACAAATGAGGCAAGGTATGATAATAAACTACTCTTGACCTTAGAAATGTATGGGTATTTGTTGTGAGATGTAATAATTGACATAGGTTTAGTGGTGAACATCCATAGGAGGCATAGGTGGTGATGAACCTACCTACTTTTCTCCCTTCGTCACACATATTGTACATGGCCAATAACACAATGCCCCTTGAGAGTCTTATAGGGCATTGAGGTCAACATTGAATGAGTGACATTCTAATTAGATTTTGAGGTGATCGAGATGATAGAGGAAGAAAGGAATCTTGTGCTACTTGGGAGGACATTTTTTTGAGGTTAGAGTCAACGTGTGGTTGAAGCACAAGACAATGAGTTTCATGAATGTCAAAAAGAGTGTGATTGCCCTATTGGATCATGTGCAAGGGTTTTATTATGTGGAAGAAATCCATAAGAAAATTATAGAGAAAATTTACATGATTATTGTAGGGACTAGAGACTATATAAAGATTAAACACAAGGGTGCCCTAGCATGGGACAACACATCATAGGTAGATTTTGGGATAAAATTGATTGTAAGCTGAATATGAGCTTATAGGTAGAGCTTGCACTAGCATGTCCAATGCATCACTACATGCATCCAAAGAGGTGCCACTTGAACCAAAGAAGTCACCATAATTTGCACATAAAATTATTTGGGTACATTGATAGACTCAAGAGGTCAACACAAAGTACATTCCTAAGGTGATAATAAGTAGTGGATTATAGTCCAACATTCAACGTGTGTGCATTGATTTTATAAAAGTACTAAGGTTGGGCCATACTTCAATATGAACTATAGTCCTCAAGAGTATTAGGTAGCCATGGTGTGGGTTTCCTAGAAGAATAGGATTGATTCACCTCATAGCCTACACTTTACACCATCCTTTGACGGTGTGGTGGGTGGCACACAAGTCATTTGTATAAGATTGAGATGAATTCAAAGTGATTTATTTGTAGGCTTTTGGAATTAGTTTCACATCAAGGACTTGCTTATATAGGTGAAACCTTTGTTCTTTCTTATGTTTTTCATTGTGAGGTGGTATAGAGTCCAACGATTGTAAATTGTGACTAAGGATTGTTGGTTCATAAGTTTGTGAACTCTTTGATAGGTCTTTTGTAGGTATGGTATGTTCAAAAGGAGGTGCACATAAAAATCACCACTTGGTAGTATATAAAATATGACTTCCAACTCTCATCTGCGATTCATGACTTAATCCTAGGAGTTGAGTGGGTGTTGAATAGTCTTGAAACTATTCTATTAGTGGTCAACCAAAGGTTGTTGTCTGACGAATGTTTTTTACTTAAAGATCAAGTATCAAATTTGCATCAATAGAGTAGACAATAACATATATAACGAAGCTTCATGCATCAAAATTACATAGGATTAGAATGTGATAGGGATTGACACATTGTTTGATTTGTAAGTACATACTATAGAAAAATAATTGGTTGATGGAACTAAGGCTAGATATGGCACATACTACAATGTGCCTTTGAAGATGACTTAGGTCAATATGGGTACATTAGAGGCACCAAAGAGAATAAATATTAAAGATTACTAAACCAAGAAGCAACTTACACAAGCATGGGGACACGTTCCATAGAGGCTACCAATACATGAAAGGGTTATGCAAACCACTTAGAAAGATGTATATTCAACTCAAGTTGGGATCCACACTAGTGAAGAAGAAATCATATTGATTGAACCTCAATATTCGCATAAACATAAAATGATAAATTAATATAATGGATAAAGGGGTCATTTTTCTAGTAGACAAATTTAAATGAATAAGTGCAATGACCTAATCTTAATAAGGATATGTGTATATTAATGCACACTAAATGAAGCATGTGTGATATATCCTTTTCCCACTCCATTCATAGAGGGAATCTTGCAGAGGGTTGCTAGAAGGGAGGTATGAACTTACACATGATTTTTCTTTGTACCATCATGTGCAAATCAAGGAGGATAATGTGGGAATCATGATTTCTACTAATTGAGGGAGATTTGCATACAATATCACATGCTTTAGTAGTGTTTTCATGCATTGTGGTAAATTATTTATACCTTGTGTTGGTGCTCAAATTTGTAAATCCCAAATTCCTAAGGTTGGATAGTTTCCTAGGTGCTAGGGGTGCCAAACCTAGGAAGAATACCACAAAATTAATATTCAAGTTGGGAAACTAAGGACCAATTATTGAGGTGGGTAAGACCTCCTTCACTTTTGGTTTTTCAAGACCAATGGGGTTGATGCTAACTTATATAGGGACTAAATGATGACCTCGTTACATACCATACCCATTACAAAGTGTACCCCTATTTTGGTTGTCACAATGTACCTATGTATTGGTTTGAAAATACAAGGCTATGCACCTTCATACAACAAAAAAGACTTACCCAAGAAAAGTGTTTTAAAATATGGATATAACAACCCCTATTGCTATTATATACACATATACATGGAAGATAGAAAGACAACATAACTAAAATATGCATAAAATTTAATTTGTTTAGAATGTGTTAAGGTGATATCTAGTTGGGAATATACTTTGGAGTCTATGCAAAATATGTAACAACTGAAACCACATAAGGCCTTAATTAAGATATACCCAACTACTCTATTTATTTAAATGCACATAAAAACTAGGTTCTTTGCATGCAAATGAATAAATAACATAAATTACAAAACTTTATAAGAGTCTACTTATTAATCTAGAAATAAACTTGTGTATTTATTTATTTATTGATCTTGAGGAGATACATTACAAAAGATTTGGAATGATTTTACAACCTTCTAGCTGACCAAATGATCAAGAACCCATCAAGACAATATATAGACCACTCTTGGAAACACTCAAACAATGTCAGATATGTTAGTTACAATCATTCTTCAAGGTTATAACGATTCTAACCAACATCAATATAATCTCAAAATTACATTGCCTAGATCTAGAGAATGAAACACTACGACTTCTTATAATATTTTTTGATTGCTAGTTCTACAATTGCCACTGTCCAATCCCTTCCAAATTAAACTTAAAATATCTTTTATCCAATTGGGTGCATATCCTAGAGACTAGAAGCGACACTATAGCAATTTGAAATTAGTAGCTTAGATGAACTCCCTTCAAAATAGACCCCCAAGATGAATAGGAAAGAAGAAGAATCCAATGTGGTACTAAAGGATTATGCAAGGTAGCAATTGAGAGCTCCTACGATAGTGGTGATTAGATGGTGTAGGCGAAGAAGCAAACCACTATCTTTTGGTGCGTGGTATTTGAATAGATATTAAATATTTCCCTTTTAAAATGATCGAGCTTTCATATATCAGATCCTTTATAATACGTCAGAGTTGGAGGGGAGGATGTCCCTCTCCAAAATTTTGACAAATACACCATGTATTCCTTTGTGTGTCAAGCTTGCACACTAATAGATGCCTTGGAAAAAGAGTATGCAATATCTCAAAACACTAATAGGAACCAAGGCGTTAGTCTATCGGGATCAAGGAGTTGAGACAGGCCATGGCTTGGTACCAATAGATGGGAATGACCAAAAGTCCGACTCTGACATGCCATGTAGAGTAAACTGATAAAGTTTCAAGTTTTTGAGGTTTAATTGAAATGAGTACCTGATTAAGGGTAAGGTCGAAATTCTGACCCCACAAGGCAAACGATTTTTGGGTTTAGTCAGAGTTCAAAGAACAAAAGTAAATGGGAATTGGTATCAAGGGATGGTTGGATAAAGAAGTCTGAAAGTTTGAAAAGGGGAAAGGACTTAAAATTTTAGTGGGATTTTTAGGTTTTGGGGTTGAGAATGCAAAGGGAATAGTATTGGGGGATGAGAAATTCTGAAAGTTCGACAAAATAATATCTAGAAAAAATTTAGCAAGGATTTAAGTGAATTGTTGGGATTGGTAGGGAAGACGTACATGCATGGACAATTTCGAAAGTATAGAACTCTCACAACACATGAAATACTAAAGAAAATAATGGATAGAGTGTGATGTACCACTTTATTAATATCAAACACCATGCCCCACCCTCGTGAGAATAAGAGATCGCAACACTTAAATGGTTTAGAAGGGCAGTGATTTAATCAAGGCAAGAGCAACGATCCTTTTGGAAGTTAAAACATATTTAATTAAATTAAATTAAGGGGTTTAGGCCAGCGGTCAAGGGAATGGGTGTGACTCTTTGCACATAAAAGTTTGGGGAAGAGCTGTGACTCCTCCTAGAAAAAGATATTAAAGAGGATTCATTTTTATCAATTGGATATCATATTTGGGGATGAATGTGATTTGGAAAGAAGAAAATAAGAAAGTTGAATACAAGATATCTATTAAAATAAATATTGTTTGCAGCGAGAATATTATTGAAGTTGTAGAATATAAATAAAAGAATAACTATATATATATATATAGGAATAACTATATAGAATAACTATATATATATACATATATATGTATATGTATATATATGTACGTATGTACGTACGTATGTATGTATGTCTTATAATTGCCAATCCATCAATTGATTAGGATTAAGAAATCAGAATTGAGTAAGAGCAAAAATAAATATATCATATCAGCAATTAGACTAAAGGATAAAATCGAAGAAGATTAGAAAATAGAAATCCGCATTCAAAAAAGCAGCAGCTATTAATACAATAAGTGATTGGCATGCATTTAATGTATAATATTTGATAGACATATATATAGCTAATTTCATAATGAATGATATGCAATAAGGAGAGATATGTTATGTCTAAATTGGTAAATAAGGGAAATAGTGAATTTATTTATATTATTATAATCTACATCCTTTTCTTTAAGAAATCATGTGTAGGGTTGGCAATGAAACATGTTAGGGAAGGGTGGTATAGGTCCTCACAATATAAGTACACCACCCTAAGTTGGATGGAATTGTCTTGGTTGGATGTTCCTACCACTTGGGGCAAGGGGGGCATGAGCACACCCTTGGGCTTAATTGTGATGAATAGTGTATAGGTTCTCACAATGTAAGTACACCACTCTAAGTTGGATGGAATTGTCTTGGTTGGATGTTCCTGCCACTTGGGGCTAGAGGGGGTATGGGCATTACCCTTTTTTGAGAAAGAGGGTACAAATTTATTAATTAGAAGAGGCCAATAGTACAATCAACAACATAAGCAAGAAGCCTCCAAGGCCAACAAGCCCCATAACCAAAAGCACCCAAAAATATAACTAAACCAAACCCACCCATGGGCCAAAAATTCCACCCCATTAACTTTGCATATCGGCATGAACAAGCCTTTGCACCTTATCCAAATACTCCTCAGGGAGTTGGTTCCACTCACTAACTTGCCAATCCCTTGGGCCCTCAGAAGCCCATTTAGCAAGACAATCAACAACACTATTCCACTCCCTCAGGATGTGGACAAAGGAAACCTCATCCAAGAAATTCCTCAACCTTAGAATCTGTCTAGCAATGGAAGCTAATTGCCAATTCACTCCCTCAAAAGTTCGCTTATTAAGCATATTTATCAGAATCATAGAATCATATTCACAAAAAATCTTGCGCCACCCAAGGGCACAAGCCTTCTCTAGAGGAATAAGAATAGCTAGGGCCTCCATAAGATTATTAGTTTGGTGTCCCATGTACCTGGAAAAGAAGAACATGACCAATCTAGATTTATCCCTGTCGATTCCTCCCACCCCAGCCTGTCCGGGATTACCCCTAGACGACCCATCTATATTGATCTTCAGGACACCATCAGAAGGAGGAACCCACCTGCCGTCCCATTGGAAAATTTTCTTGTTTGGATTTCTTCCTCTAGAAGAATTAGATTCCAACCTCCCATTCCTGCTTAATCCCAATCTCATCATTATCTCCGCCTCCCCACGATCATCTGGAGAAGCCACCTCACATTAGCCTAAATAGTTTCCTAAATCATACCCATGACCTGGTGCCAGACCTGTTTAACAACCAAGGACTGATCTTGGAAAATCCTATGGTTCCTCTCAAGACAAGTCTACCAGAGAATACAAGAGGGCCCCAAATTCCAAGCAGCCAGGAGGCATGGATCCTTAGCAGGTGGTCTCCCCATACTTATCCAAAACTCCACAAGAGATGAAGCATGCACACATGGATGCTTCTAGGCTTCTCACCAACGATGCCACATGAAGCTAACAAAGGAGCACTAAAATAAAAGATGAGAGGAAGTCTCTTCATTGCATTCACAAAGAACACAGATTGAAGGACCCTGAAATCCCCGCTTCCTCAAGTTCTCCCAAGTGAGACAATGATCCCAAACCACAAGCCACACAAAGAAATTGCACTTGAACCAAGAAAAATTGTACCAAACCTGCTTCCACTAAGGGACTTCCTCACCACCATACTTTTTCCTACCAAGAACCTGATAGCCAACAGCCACAGAGTACACCCCCCTCGGATCAAAACTCCAAGCAAGGGAATCATCCAAGGAAAGGGAGTTGCACACCCTACCAGCCAATATATGAGAAAGCTCCTTGCAATCCTCTACTGATCTGCTGGTAGGCCATTTAAGGGGATACATCCATCTAAACACCTTAGCTTGACCCACTTGATCACTAACTTTATAGTCTTCAACATTACTCCAGTCAACAACCAAGAAGCTGTGACATAGGTGCCCAAGGTGCGGGTACAAGGATAAAATTGGGGGATGACCATCCCAAGAATCAAACTAGAAAAAAGCCTTAGAACCCCTATTGCAAATCCAAAACAAGCCTTGCTTGATGACTCTGGCCCCCCTCTTGAGGGTATCCCATATCATGGACCCTCTTCCATTCACACCATACCTAGGAACATCAATACTAGTTGCCCCTCTTAGGTACTTATATGTCAAAATCCTAGCCCAAGCTTGATCCTGGTTAGTGCATCATCTCCAGTAAAGCTTAACAACCAAGGCTTGACCAGTGAGAGCAGCTTGCCATAACCCAAGACCCCCCTCTTGCTGAGGTCTACAAATATCCTCCCACTTAACCAAAGACCACTTAGATGACTCCAAATTCCATGACCATAAAAAATGTCTAGAGAGGGAATCCAACTTCTTGATGAAACTTGGGGAGCCACTTGCACCATGCACCTATATATAGGGAGAGCTTGAACCATAGACTTGAGAAGAAGCACTCTTCCCACAAAGGATAGCAACCTGACAATCCAATGACTGAATTTACCATGAAACTTATCAATCATCTTTTTCCAAGTCACACGAGGCAGGGGAATCGCAGAAATCAGAACTCCTAGATACTTCAGGGGGAGGGAACCAATCAAAAACCTGAGAATCCTAGCAATTCTCGACTGGATCAAAAGAGGGGTGTTGAAAAAATAAATGGAAGAATTACCCTCATTTATCTTCTGGCTTGAAGCAACAAGGTAAATATCTAGAGCATGCCTAAAGTTAGTAGCTTCCCTGATCTTAGCCATGCCCAACAAGGCAATATCATCAACAAACTGAAGGTGAGACTGGGTGTGGGAACCAAACCCCCAATTCCAACCCTGAATAAGCCCCTGCCACACATAGTCCTTTATAAACCTTCCTAAGCCCTCAAACAAGATTATAAGGAGATAAGGCGATAGGGGGTCTCCCTGACGCAGACCACAAGAGGCGGCAAACAAATCTATAGGCTCCCCATTAATAAGAACATAGAAGGAGGTTGAAGTAACACAACTCATAACTTGATCAATCCAATCATTGCCAAACTTGAAAGCTTTGACAATTTTTTAAAGAAAGGACCAGCGCACCCAATCATAGGCCTTAGCCATATCCAACTTCATGAACATAGCCTTATCCTTGGAGTTAGCCATCAAATGGATAGCCTCGGTAGCAATCACAACCCCATCCAATATTTTCCTTCTAGACACAAAACCGCCCCACTCCTCTGAAATAACCTTGATAAGACAAGGTTTGAGCCTCTCTGCCATAAGCTTGGAGATGATTTTATAAACCACATTACAAAGAGAAATTGGCCTAAAAAACTCCAAAGAATTATCCCCAACCTTCTTGGGAATGAGACCCAAAAAGGTAGCATTCAAATCTCTCAACATTTGTTTATTAACCTGAGACTCTTGCACAACTGCCAGTAAATCATGCTTTACAATATCCAAAAAGTCTTGAAAGAATTCAATAGGAAAACTGTCTGGACTAGGCGCCTTCCCTTTCTTCATTTGAAAAAAAATCCCTTCCACCTCCTCAAGAGTGATAGGCTTGCAAAGAATTCAATTCATCTCTTCAGAAACCACAAAGGGAATATAGTTCAGGATGAGGTTCTCTTCCGCTTGAGCCCGAGTGGACTCCTCTTGAAATAGAGAAGAGTAGTACTTAGAAGCCTCCTTCGAAATATCTGGGAAGGAGGACAAATGAATTCCTTGAGATGACACAAGGGAAGATAAAATATTCACATGCCTCATATCTTTAACAAAGTTAAAAAAGAAGGTGGTATTCCTATCCCCCTCCTGGAGCCAGTCAATCCTGGAATTTTGTTTCCAGTAGATCTCCTCCCTCAAAACCTATTCATCCAGTTCCTTCAAAGCAACACCCTCTTCATGAAGAGAGCTCTCTAAAAGGAAATCAAGGTGATTCTCGACAGCAACTTGGCCAAGAATATGTTCCCAAAACACTGCCTATTCCACTTCTTAAGCTGGCTTCACAAGTTGAAGACGTTTCACAAAGGAATACATGGCTGTCCCATGCATAGGAATACCTCTCCATCACCATTCCCTCACCAAATCCTACAAATATGGATCCGACAGCCGCATCAATTGAAACTTAAAGGAAGGGTTCTTATGAACCCCCAACCTAGAGGCAACAAACTTGATAGGCCAATGGTTAGAGCCCTTCCAGTCCAAAATCTCCGAGCTACTCCCCCACCGGTTCCCAATCCAAAAACTGGAGACTAAGAATCTGTCCAACCTATCAGAGATGGAGTCGATCCAACACCTCCTATTGCTCCAAGTGAACAACCCATTGCTAGGCTTAATATTAGCCAGATGTTATCTCTTAACATAACAAAAGAGGCATCCAACTTCATTGCACCCCCCTTTTTTTCCTCCAGGCTAACAATGGCATTGAAGTCCCCCGCCAAAATCCAAGGGAAGAGAGGGGCAAGAGATCTCACCTTTTGAATTTGGGTCCATAGACAAGATTTACCAGACAAATCCATTGGAGCATAAGCATTGGTAAGGAGGAACAGTTCCCCATAAGCAAAACTAGAAGCAACCATAGTCAAAGAATGTCTGTTGGACACCCACCAGAGAGGAGTCACCTTCCATGGATCCCACATACACATAACCCCACCATCCCTACCAAGTGCCCCAATACATTGACAAAGGCCTCTATTCCATAACTTTGAAGCAATTCCATACATTTCCTCAATCGACACCTTTCACTCCTGAATAAGCAAAACATCAAGAGCATGCACTTTAATTAATTCACGAACAACCTTTTGATGAGAGGTGCTATTCAAACCCCTTGCATTCCATGATAGAACTATCATTTTTGAGTGTTAGCAAAATGGGAGTCAATAGGCTTAACTGAACTCAATTCCACCAAATTATCACCCATTAACTTCAATTTATCCTGATCCTTTTTCCTCCCTGCTTTGCCAGGTTTCTCTGATGCCCCTTTTTTAAATTTATTTTGCTACAAACCTAATGAAGGTAAGACCTTGCTGCCTTTCCCAGGTGGGGAGACCTCTGCCATTGGACTTTGAATATCATTATGCATAGACGAAACCATAGCCAAATCCAATTCCTCAGATGACCCTAGCCCAATGGACCCGACATGTGCATGCTCCATAGCCAACTAAAGCCCCGAAAGTGCAAACCCTTGCATGACGAGATTGACATCCGCCATATCAGACACTTGCTCATCACCAACAAGAGAAGCCCATGGAATCACACTACCACCATTTTCCTCCAATAGGTCAAAATCCTCTAGAGCATCAAACTGATTGAAATACTCATCAACTTGCTTGTCCTTGAGAGAGTGCTTTAGGCCCCTACCCTTGTTATGGGATTTAACAGGAATAAACCCCTCAACATTTGATGCCTTCTCGAAAATTGGATTTTTCCCTTTGTCATTTTCTTGCATAGATCGAGGACCAGTGGTAGGAGCACCCCGATTATCCTTTCCCAAAGGGTTAGCTTTAGGACACTTTCACTGAAGATGCACATACTCATGACAAATGCAATAGTGGAATGCAAGAGCTTCATAGTCCAGTTGTTGAACCCACGCAATATTGCCAACATGAATTTTGAGAGAATCTAGCAGAGGATTGTTTAAGTCAATTTCAATATAGATGCGAGCGTAGGAAATTACCTTCTTCTCTAACATTTGTTATGACGGGCCTACTAGTTTTCCAAGCAAAAGTGCAATCATATGCAAGATATGCTTTTGCCAAAAGTCCAATAACAACCATGGAAGACAAATCCATACTAATACTTTAGACAAGAGCTCTTCTAAAGGATTGAATCCAATATGCCAGGATTTGATAAATATGCCCACTTGATTGTAAAAATGTGGCCCACCCTCATAAGCCTTATTTTGATCCTCCATGCAAGAAAAAACCACAATGAAATAATTGTTTGTTGCCATCACCTCCATATCTCCTTTTGGGTTCCAGGTACGATGAGTCCATGACTCCAAAAATGGAAGAGAAACATGGGTACCCATAAAATTTCATCTAAGGGCATGATTGCATAAGTAACTCACATTTTCCACCACTGAATCTTGTTGGATCACCGAAAATGGATGGGAGGAACTCCTTTCTAGACAACCATTCACTTTCAGGAGACACTGGCTCCCCGAATGAGACTAACCACCACCATGCACAATGTTATTTAAGAAATCAACCACCTTTGCATGAGCAGAAGGAGGGGGAACAAACCCTGACACCGCATCACAAAAAGACATACCTTGAATAGACTCTCGAGCTACACATGCAACCATACGCACAAACAAAGCAACAACACAGAGAGAAAAACCACCGACAAGCCCCCACAAAAAAAGCAACATAGAGAAAATAAAACCCGACCCAACCCGTCACCCAAGCCCCTGTACAACCTTGAAGGTCCCCTCCCCACACATGCAAACGAAAAGGCAAGAAGAAAAGGCCTGCAGGCTGTGCGACCCGCTACAGGCCGCGACATAACATTGCCTCACAACTCTCGTCTATTGCCTCCTTCCCGGGTATGAGCATACCCTTGGGATTACTTGTGATGGATAGCTTTTTCTAGTGCCCTATCATGCATTTCTCTCCAATCCCTACCATGATTGGTTATTGGAAAAGAGTCTATATATTGGATTCAATTTTAAGTTGTTATTTATTTTTTCATAAATGTTAATAGTTCATTTATTGTTAAGTTCAATATCTATTATATTATTTACTATAGAATATCGTTCGTAAAACAACTTTCTGTTATGCAATTGTCACTTAAGGAAAATTTAGGCATACTCCAAGTAAGGGAAATTACAATGGGTATCAAAGACTTAATCTTGATAGTCTACATGACAAACCTATTTTAACCGCCATTCAACTCTCTTCTTAAGTAAATAAAAATAAATAAATAAAGTGGGACAACATTGCATTTCTATATATGTGTGTCTTTCACATGTATGCTTCATGTCTTACGTGTATTTACATGTATGCTTCGTGTCTTACATGTATTTACGTGTATGCTTTGTGTCTTATGCGTATTTATGTGTAGGCTTCGTGTCTTGTGTGTATTTATGTGAATTCTTCATGTATTACATATATTTATGTGTATGCTTCATGTCTTACGTATATCTATGTGTTTGCTTCATGCCTAATGTGTCTTCAACAACACTAAAAAATTAACTTATTTAAAATTAAATTATTATTAGTCTCCAAATGCAACAATGAAGAGTTGTAACTACTGAAGTGAAAAAGTGTGAGTCCCTCAAACTTGAGATATAAAAGGGAGAGCATTTCATTTGGGAAAGACATCCATAAGATCATTGAAGAATTCAATTTAGAATAGAACCTTAAGTGATTTTGCAAGTAAATTAGGTTCTCAAGAATAGTGATGATGTGAAAGGATGTGTCTCCTAATGTAAAAGGTTGCGACCCTTCAAATGTGAAAGAATATGACTCCCTCAACAATAAGATATAAAAGGGGAATCATTTTCTTGTGAAGAAATCATCAATAGGAAATAAATTTATCGATAGGGAAAACTAGGAGCAAGGCATGCATCATCAATAGTAACCACAAAACTATCTAATTCAAGCCATAAATACCCTAATCTAACAATGAAGTACAAGATGACAATAAAAATCAAATGATAAATCAGATATACCTCATCTTCTATGTCAAAGTTGATTCCCCTCCATTTCTCTTCTCAATTTTTCTTATTTGCTCTTAGATATTAAGTGTGCACAATCGGCAAAAAGCTCAATGTAGATGTAAGATAACAAAATATCAAAGAATGTGGTTAGCCATAAAAGAGATATGAGGGATGCTTTTATAGAATTGTTTGATTTGAATGGATGATCAATATTAAGAGGTGGATGATCAAGATCAAGGGTCAAGAATCCTTGAGAGGAATTGATGAATGAGTTAATTGGCTGCAACTAGCTACAAGATTTCAGTTAACTATTTGCATGGAGAATTGATTGAAGAGTTAACTCTCACTAAGTGGGATTGAACTGATTTGATTGATTAGTGAAGTGGAATTGATTATCTAGTCGACTGGAATAGAGTGTTCGTTAAGAACAAGGTGGAAATGCATGAGATAATAATTAATTAAATGAATTAATTATTTGAGGAATGTGCAAGTGAGAATTAGAAAAATAAATAAAATATTTTATTTTCTGTTGATGAAGTGGATAATGTTGAGAAGAAATAGGATAATTAAATAATTAAAGTAATTATTTAACTCAGAGGGGGTAATTAAATAATTAAAGTAATTATTTAATTTAGAAAGTGGGTGAATGTTAATTGAATAACTAATAATACTTATTTAATTAAATTAGAGGAATAAGATAATCAAATACGCAATTAAATAAATAGGATTTATTTAATTAATCAAGATAAAATAAGGAATTGAAGCTATAATTTAAATAAATAAGATTTATTTAATTAATCGAAAGGATTAATGATAAAGTGAATTAATTAAATAACATATAGTCATTTAATTAATAATGGAAATATGAATTTAGACAATAATTAAATAATTGAACATTATTTAATTATTAGGGAAAGACGATAATTAGTGTTAAAATGTTACATGCAGGCTAGGAGAATTTCGGGTATCTACATTTTCCACCTCTTTGATACAATGTGTTTTTATAGCGTTGTGTAAAAAAAAATTCAAAAAGTCATTTTTAAGACCTACCCTGGTATGCCTTGGTGACAACGAGATAACATGGTGCCCCCTCGGTAAATTTTGTAAATTTTAGAAAAATTCTAATTTTTTTGGGAAATTGTTCCAACAAGCTAATTTGGTAGTTTTAAGTGTGTTGGCAACAAAAAAATTAATTTTAGGTCATTCTGTGTGACCGTATTAGCGTTTGAAAGTCAAGGTTGATGCACCCAGTTATAAAAGGGGTCCACAATGCCACCTAAGGTCTATAAATAGGCCCTAGGGGGTCCAAAATCCTCATTTGTGCATTTGAGTTTTATAATTTTGAATGGAGAGGAGAGTGACTTTTGAGTAGAGTAGTGAAGCTATGACACCAATTCTAGAGAGCTCTCATAGAGGATATCGCGTGCGGACCTACATGCGGCTTGAGGGATCAGGCAACAAGGCACGTTTTTGTTTTGTGCAATATTGGTTGTATTTGCTTGTGATCTTGAGAAGGAAATGAATGTCCTTCGTGTTTTAGCATGTGGATTTTGATTCGTGGTGTTTTGACTCACTGCTGTAGTATTGGTTTGTGGTGCTGTAGTTTGCGATGAACTAGAAAATGGATTGGTTGATTATGGACCTGTAGTTTTAGATGTATGTGAAAATGGATTTGTAGTTTGTGGAGGTGGAGTTTGAGATGTTGGCGATGCATTGAAAAGTGGATTCGTGATCTTGTTGCCAAATATTGGTGTAGGATGTTATTGACTATTGTTGTATTATGTGAGGTTCCTCCAAATGGCATAGTGTAATTGTGATGAGCTAGCATGTTGAGGTGGGGTTGTACCATTAAGGGCACTATATTATTGTTGTGTAACATCTTGTGGATGTTCTAATAGTGTAGTGACATCAAAACCAAAAGAAAGTATAGCCCCATTTTGTGCAAGTGACAAAAAGTATCTATTGGAATTTGTAGCTACAAGCTCCTCTATAATTCACAATATCTGAGGATCTTGTGAGGCATTGTCAATTTCTTCTTGGGTTAAGCCTTGTTCCACCTCGTTTAAGGTGTAATTATCAAAAGGTGACACAATTTGAGGTGATCTTTTTGGTTCATTTGAAGATGACCCAAAATGCATGGTGCTAGGGGGATTGAAGTTAGAGTCAGCTGAGTGATCCATGACTTTTCTTTTCCTTTGTGACTTAGTGAGGACTATATAAGTCTTGAGGCTATTTTTGTGATTTTTGTGATTTTTGAATGTATGCAAGCTAGGAATAAAAGGAAATTATGCTATTTTTTGGTTTTTGAATTTAAGGATGCAAAATGACAAGAAGATTTAGACTATATTTTTGGGATTTTTTGGATTTTCGACTTTGGATTTTCAAAAGGATACTAGACAAATAATGATGAACCAAGGGAATAGATCATAATATTAGGACCTCAAGAAGGACCAAACTAGGATGATGATTGGATAAAAGTGAACTTAAACTAGACTTGTGTGTTTAAGGCTCAACTTGTGGATAAGATAGATAAAAGATTATGAGGTCAAGACACTCAAATAGATGACTTTGGTCTGATTAAGGCCTGGTAAGTTTCCTGATTTCAAAAGGAAAAGGTGACTATCTATGATGTTGTATGACAAGTGCTAAGCTAAGGGATGAAACCTATGCTAGGAAAATGAGAAAAGTGCTAAAAGTAAGTGACAAACTATACAAGTCTCTATTTTGTATGTAAGGCTAATGTCTGAATTAGGACTGTAAATTGGATACTCAGGAATTGACTCAAAATTAATAGTACAGACAAATGCGTTAGACAATTTTGAAAGACGCAGTGCTAAAAGGAACAAATGCGGTGTTTTGGTCTTTAACAGATGCGCTCATAAACTAAAAAATGTGGTGTAGTACTAGGCAATTATGGTGCATAGACAAATGCGGCTTAGTTTCAGATAGATGTGTGTTTCTAGATTTTCCTAGGGTTTTTTGATAAATGTGTTGCAAAGTATGATATATACAGTTTAGTACTCAACAAATATGGTTCAAGCTCTGACAGATGCATTTTACCAGTTTTTGACCTAAAATCTGAGGTTTCTAAGTGATTTTTTGTTTGGACAGTTTTAGTTTCAAGAAAAAAACACATCAAACACTCAGAATATAGATTTGGCTGTTGTCTCTTTAACACTTTGGGTAAATTTTGATAATTTAGTGAATTTTTTGTTACATCTTGTATTATTTTATTAGATGGAACATAGACCATGTTAGCCATGACCTTGTTCTTGCTTGTGACTGACACAACCGACTGACCATCTTGGTGGGAGCATGAGGATAAGTCCCCATATTGAACAACCGCTTGATGGTATTCTCTCAAAGCGACACATAGATGTGCGCAAGAAGGATACTTCATTAAAATAAACTTCTCTTGCAACACAAGCTACAAGTTCCTGATAAGCACCTTCTGAACATCAAAGTCAAGAAAATGGTAGGAAATATGAGCAAAAATAGCCTGATATCGAGCTACAAAGTCAATCAAATTCTCGTGGGTTCCCTGCTTACACTAAACGAGATCATTGAAGGCGATATTCAACCCAATATTGGCCTAGAACTATTATAGAAATTGGCTGACTAGTTGGTCAAAAGAGAAAATAGAATTGTCAGGTAAAGCACAATACCATTCCAAGGTAGCATCCTTGAGAGAACGTAGGAATATCTTGGCCAACAAAGCATCATTATGAAAGAAATCAATACATAGCACATTGAAGGAGGAGACATGCATCCATGGGTCCCCACGACCATTATACTTTTTGAACTTAGGGATCTCCACCCCGTGAGGGATAGGAGTGTTCAGAGTGGAAATGGAAAGAGGACTATGATGATGGAAAGGCTGGAACATACGATGGGAAGAAGTAGTCAAACTTACCAACTAATTTTGCATGTGCCCCATGTTCTATAGTAGAGCATTGAGCACTAAATTAATAGACGAGGTATGACCAGAGGGACTTTTGGAAGGACCACCAACACCCGCACTAGCAGAGCCCCTAGTGTCAGTACCTATAAAGGTGTTAACACTAGAGCCATAAACAAGGACACTCTATGTCTTAGGTGCAAAGTAGTTGAAACCCAAAGGGACCTTATTTACTTTAATTGTATTACTCTTCTTAGGTACAAAGTTGGTACTAGTAGGAGGACCCATATTAGCCATACACACCGACACCCCAGGCATCGAGACATTAAATTGTTTTCCAACGATCTTTGAGCCATGATCTTGAGTGAAAATAAAATTAGAGGTGTATGCAAGGACATGGGTATCTACAATGTCTGCTATCCCCCAAAGAAGCTCTATGCCTCTCTGATCCTTACCCAACATAGTTCTTAATTGCTCGATGACAAGAGATGCTTGGGAAAAGTTATCATCGTGTTCCATGAATATCTCAAGCTCCTCACGTCTCATATCCAAGTAATATAATTGCTCTGCAGGAAATGTGGGAGAAACATCATCCTCCATAGAGGAAACAAAGGGTGAGGTATGGGGTAGGGATGCGAGTTGCCACCTCACCAAAGGGAGAGGAGAAACCATAGAAATTCTTGAAACAATTTCTTTGAAAGTAGGACCGTTCAAGGGGGCTATACCTTCTAGATCCCATTCTAATGTTTCAAAGACTTCTTCTTACAACATGTTTGAAGGTCGTAGATTGGGTCGTAAAGCTCATAAAAGCCTCAAAACACATTATTTGCAACACACCCTAGATGTGAGAGGAGAAAATTTTTGAACTAAAGAGGAGATGGAAGGTTTATGTTAGGTTCACTAAAATGTGAAGGATGGGATTCACTACTCCCTAGTCCCAAGAAAAATAGGGTCTAAAGGGAGTGAATTACCCTCGGTCACCTCAATGAAAAAGCTAAAGGATAGGTCAACAAACAAAGAACAAAATAATCTATATTTTTGGAGTTTTTTGGAATAAAGGATTTCGGGAGTTGGGTGAACAAACCAAAAAGGTCTCGGGCTATCGACCAATTGGCTCTTGACTAGAGGATGTCAGCACAAGACACGAGTGATAGCATGGTGTGCTATCATCTCAGGGACGCACTGGAATCTCACATGAATAGAGAGTTGAGCTGACAATTAGAAACTCATAGGGCATGCTAACAACATAAGAACCTTAATCTGACAGTTTAAATAAAAATGACACAATGATAAGAATGCACAAAATAGATAAACTAACTACAACAAGAAGAATACTATAACTTGAAAGATAGATTGATTATGATCGAAATGACAAGCAAGGGTAGTAGAAATCCAACATATAGTCGGTCCAACCTTCCATAAGCTCCACATGATTGAAGTACCTACACACACGGTGACGAAAAAATGTTGGGGCCGTGTTTTGTAGTTTTCCTTAGTCAAACCCTCACTTTGATGTTTCTACCTCCATGGACAACCAATAGACCACAATAAAGAGAAAATGATAAAGAAAATAAATAGACAATATGTATAGAAAGAAAATACAATTTATATGTTATCTATAATATTAATAATGCAATAAAATTCCAAAGATAAAGCGTTACCCTCCCTTTGGAAAGGTTGAGAAGCTGAAAGGAAGGATGGTAGCCTTGAGAGTGCTAGACAATGTGTAAGAACATAGTGTTGATAACTTGAAACCTGCAAGAAAGTGATGTAGAAATAATGGAGAGAGTGAAATGAAGTTGCAAGAATGAAGTTAGAATGTGATAGATTGAGAGAGAGATTGAATGGAATGAAAAAGTGAGTTCAAAATGAGGATTTGGAGGCAAAAGGAATGTTCTCAGGCAGGTTTGTAGTCGTAGGAGACGTTACAACTCATAGATGCCATGAAATGTAATGCCTCAATGTCCACTGACCCATGAATCTATCAGGGACGCCCATGTGATGTGCAACCGTCTGTTGATGTGAAAGCGTCCTAGTCAAATTCCCTCCACCAACATAAAATATTAATGCACAGATAAGACAAAGGGCTTAAGGTGGTGGGTTTTAGCATTACAATGTTATAAGGCTAAAGTAAGGGTATATTATGGGAAATTACACTAGGGTGTGATTTTATGCCTCAACAACTATATATTTTATATAGTATACAATATTTGTCTTTTTGGCCTTTATAATTCTCAACCATTTGGTAGGTGGTAGTGCTTAAGTCTAGCTCCATTCACATACCTTGTGATGTTATTTCCATCTAATCTCTTTAATCTTACCACTCCTAATTCCACAATATCATGTATAGAGTATGGCCCTAGCCACCTTACCTTTAATTTTTCCTACTTTTTGAATTTTCTATCATATAGTAATAATAGATCCCCTATTTGAAAGGTCTTTGTGTAGAGGTTCTTATCATGCCAAGGATTTTGTCATTTTTCGCTCTACTTGTTGATTTTATATTGTTATGAATCTATTTTCATCAAATTTTTCTAGTTCTTCTATCCTTTATACTAGGGACTCATCATCATCTAGCCACAATGTGAGTGTGGTACATAGGTTTGGGAATATGAAGTTCACGAGACCTACCGCATTAGTTCCATATACTAACTGATATGGTGTAAACTTAGTAGCCCTCTTGTAAGATGTGTGGTAGGCCTAGATTACCACATGTATCTTAATGTCTTAATCCAACCTATTTCCATCACACATTTTAGTAAGTGATGTCCCAATTATCTTATTTAGAGCCTCACTTGCCCCATTTTCTTCTGGGTGGTATGACGAGCTCTTATTGTGTGTTATCATGAAATTGTGTAGAAGCTCTGCAATTAATCTATTAATAAAGTGTTTTCCTTGATCACTTAATATAGTTAGTGGGAAGCCATACCTTGTGATTATATTTTCATATAAGAATCTTGCGGTAGTTTCTACAGTACAGTCCCTAGTAGCTTCTGCCTCTACCCATTTTTTAAAATATTCTATTCCTATTATTATGAATTTTGATTTTGTGTGTTTAGTAGGTGGGTCAATGGGTCCTATAAAGTCTATCACCCATTTTTCAAATGGGATTTGTGCAAAGATTGGTTTCAAGGGCATCTCATCTCTTGCGGTAGGTTTCCCCACCCTTTGACATATACCACAATTTTTTGTATATTCTTTTGCATATTTGTGTAGGGTTGGCCACCAAAGTCCAACTAGTTTGACCATTTTTGTTATTTTTTACCACAATTATGTCCCCCTACTATTCCTTCATGTGCTTATTTCAAGATAGATTCTCTTTCATGCTAAAAAAAACTCTTCTTATAATTTTATCTCTCTATGTGATGCAATTCTCCTTCTACTAATGTATATGGGAGGGACTTCCGCACAAGAGATTCTTTATCTTACCGTGATAGATCTTTGGTAAATTCTCCTTTAGACAAGAGTATAACAATATCATGTAGTTCCTTTGGAACCATCTTCAAACTAAATAGGTGTACGCCAAGTAGATCTTCTGGTTGATCTTTTGGCTCCTCCCCTATTTCTATCCTTCATTATGCTTTATGGGTTTGACCATTATCTTAAAATCAAATTCATGGAATAAGAGCAACCACTAGCATATCCTTCCTTTTATGATAGGTTGATTAAGTAAGTACTTTAGTGGTTCATGATCTGTAAAAAATGTAAATTGTTGTCTAAATTTTTGTAATGTATAAACCATGTCCATGGTTTCTCATTCAGTAGTGGGTGTAATTTTTCTCTACCTTAGATAGTTTTCTTCTTGCAAAGGCTATGGGTGATCTTTATTGCCTTTGGGTTGAGCTAATATTGCTCCTATGACAATTCCAGATGTATCTACTTGTACATGGAATGGTGTGTTCCAATCTGGGAAGATCAGTATGGGTGCCTCTACAATTTTTTCTTCAATGTTTCAAATTCTTGTTGGCATCCTCGTCCAATACTTCTACCGGATTTCTTTGTTATTAGTTCTTCCATTGGTGCAACTATTCCAGCATACCCCTTTATAAATTTGTGGTGGTATCCAATATATCCTAAGAAAATTTTTACTTCTAAAGGTGTCTTAGGTGGCAATAGTGTCATGATAAAGAAACATTCATAGGGTCTACCGTCAAACCTTCTTTACATATGATATGTCCTAATAATATTCCATAGGGTACCACAAACATGTATTTTTTCAAATTTAGTGCAATCTGCATGCTTTGACACCTATTTAGCATCATTCTTAATGCTTGTACATGGTCTTTGACCAAGCCTTATACCATCTAATTATCTAAATATTTCTCCAAAATGACATGTATAAAGTCTTTAAAAGCATTTATCATTATCCTGATGAATAACAAAGGTGCATTCTTTAGAATGAATGAAATCATTGTGTACATGTAAGATCCCCATTCTGTCACAAATATTGTTTTTGGTCGATCTTCATCACTTATTCTCACTTAATGATACCCTTAAAATCCATCAGTGGATGAGTATATTTCCCTTCCTGGTACCAATTCCAAAATTTCTATAATGAATGGTGTGGGAAAAGGGTCATGAATGCAGGCCTTAATTAGTTCCCTAAAGTCAACACAAATCCTTATTTCCCCTATTTTATTGTTTTTAATTATCATAGGGCTAATCCAATCCACATCTTCTACTGGTTTGATTATCCTTGCTTCTAGCATCTTGTCTAGTTCTGCTTTAACATTCTTCTTCATATTTGGGTTTAGTCAATATGGTCTTTTCCATACTAGTTTAGCTTCTTTTAACTGTATCTTCATGACTCTTGTGTCCTCCTTTATGCACTTTAGGTTTGTAAATTTTCTAGGGAATAGTTCTTCAAATTTTGATAAAAAATTTGCAACTTGCACCACTAATTTGTCATCCCAATAGTTTCCCATTTTAGCCATTTTAGGATTGCCTTCCTTAGCAATGTTTTGTTCCTTTAGTTTGATCAATTGGTTATAGTACTTTCATTTGGCTTCTTTTGGAGATTATAATTCTCTTTTTCCTTGTTGGATTTCTATATCTAAGTTGTGAGAATCTTCATAATCTTGTTTTGTTAGATAACATCTGTTATATGGTAATGTAGATTCTTTATCGAGCCATTGTATGTATCTCCATATACATTCTTATTGTGGAGGTGTTATAGAGATTTGTGATACCACCATTTCTTGAGTTAAATATCTGGTTTGAATATTATCTCCTTCATCTTGAGTAATGTGGTATGTATGTGTGTATTTTCATTATGAAAATAGGTGTGGTTAAAATCCTTAGTAATTTATGTCCAGTATTTTGTTTCTTCTCTTCACTCTTTGTTGATGTACCAATTTTGTGCTACTGGTGTTAGTGTCCAATAGAATAGTTGTATATATATTCATTCATCATACAAGTTTCTTGTTTTCCATGTGGTAATACAAGTGGTCAGATGATCCTCTGATAAAACTTGTCCATTAGACTTTGATATTTCCTTATATTATCCTTCCTCTGGTAGGCATCTTGTTTTAATTAAGATTTTAAATATTTTCCATTGTGTTAATTGTTCCTTATGTGCATTACGCCAACTCAAGCAACATTACAAATGAGTGTATGTTTTAATATGTCAAGTCTCATTTCTTCAGTTTAATTTTTTTATCCATGTATTAAATGATAGTAAGTCACCAACTCTTGAGTATTTAGGCAGTTTGATGTGTGAAATCTATTGTGAGATATTATTTATATGGTGAGATTTCTCAAATGTAGCTTCTATGGTGCCTTCTATCTTGCCACATGTGTTTTATGATTTGTAAGTACGATAGAATGTGGAGCATTCTTTGGTGTCTTCCTAATCATGAATATCCTGTGGAATCCGATAATCCTCCAATAATGCACTTTTGGTTCCTCCTACATCTAGGCATCTAATACATCCTTAGTATCTATGCTATCTATGGTACTTTCAATTTCAACTTCTTCTAATTTTGGTTCATCTAAGTTGTCTATTGGTGGTAACTGTGAGATTATGTATAGGTTTTTATTTTCAAATTCATTATATTCTTCTAGGTTCACTTCTATATATGATTTATTTGGAGTTTTTCCTAAGGGGATATGATCTATTATGTTTTCATCAACAAATGATATTTCTTTCTTTCTAGAGTCTACAATTCCATTGGTGTTTACAAACCACCTTAGTCCTAGTAGGGAATTAAACAAATCAAAGGTCTCCTTTATTGATATTACTTCAAAGTCTACTATTTGTTTTACTCCTTTAACATTAACTTCTACTTGTTTCCATGTTCCCAGGGTTTTCATCCCTGTGCCATTTTCTAGGCTAATATTGTAGGGTGTTTGTTCTAGTTGTGGCTTTCCTATTTGTTCCCACACCCATTTTGTGATCATGCTTATATCAGCTCTTAAGTCTACCATGACATTGGTTATCTTTTTATGGTCTATTCTTATTGTAATCATAATGGTCATGTTTTCCATTATCTATCATCTTTGTTTATGGTTCTAATTTGTGGTATTTTATTCCAATACTCGTAAAATTACTATAGTTTATCTAGTAGGTTGGATTGTTTAGATATTTTTATTAATTATTTAAGTATTACCACTTCTTGTTTAGAAAATTATTGTTCTATTTCTTGGTCTTGTTCTCTTGTGACAATTTTCTTTGTCTCTTCTACTATGTGATCACATTGTCTTTTACTTGGGTGGGATACTTCCTCATCTTAGGCAACTACTTCCTCTACTATGTGTTTTCTATCATTCACAGTCTTGGTCCCTTATCTTGTTATTACCATTGCTTTGTTATAGGTATGATTATTGCTTTCAGAGTTACTAGTCTCCCAAGGTTCTATTTTTTGGCCTCCCTCATCTGCCTCCTTGGGCTCCTTTGGTATTTTCCTCGGTGTTCTTGCACCTCTAGATGAGTTTAGATTTTGGATCTCATCACTTTTTGATTGCGATGCCACATTCCTCTAATAGGTTTGAGCTTTGTTGCAATTGAATATATCATGTTCTATACTTTCACAAAATCCATAAGGTTTCTTCCTATCCCCCAACATTCTATCGTAAATTGGCTTGTTTTACCACATTTAAAACATGTGGCATATGTTTGTATCCTTCTTTCTATGCCTCGACCTCTATCTCCTCAAAATTGACCTCTTTTAGTGTATGAGTTTGGATTATGAATATAAAGTACCACAATGGCTAAATAATAGAAATATTAATTCTATTCAAAATCAATTTCTTTAATGGAGTGGCCATTTTGCTAGCTCTTTGACATATGCCATTTTTTTGTGGTCACTAAATTTTGTTGCAGTTGGGTCTTCTCTCAATTGAAATAACTATGAGGGACAATCCTCTATTTCATGATTGCCCCATTCTCCACAAGTGCCACAATAGACTGAGTTTAACTTTTTGGGTAGTGCTTGCAGATCTACTCTTAGTGTGTCAACTTTCATTTCTCCAACTTCCTTTGGGAATTCATTTCTTATACATCCTTCTCTTCCATAATAAGTATACCAGATATTAGATCTTGGTGCAAATATATCTTGTTTCACCATAAGGTCTTGTTGGAGTCTTAGTTGCTCTATCCCTAGTTTTAATTTCTCCATCTCCTTGTTCTCTTTTTCCCTTTCTTGTTTCCACCTAGATTGGTTTTCAATCCAACATGCCAAAGTAACAAGTTTTGGGTATGTATTAAAATGTCTCTTTTCTAGGGATATTTTGATCTCTGGTATTACTCCAAAGATGAAACATTCATTTTTTTGTTTTTTAGTCAACGGTTCTTCTAGCCTTGTAATAATTTCTTTAAATCTCTTATTGAATTCTTTTATGGTTTCATCCTCATTTTATGTAAGTTCTTGGAGTTTTCTACCTCTTTTTGTAGGTAGTTCTAGAGTATCAAAGTTAGCTAAGAAGTATTGTTTCACTATCTCCCACTCTTTATCACTGTTAGGGTAGTTTTTTTGATACCATTTAAGGGTTTCTCCATGGATTGATCCAAAGAAATTGATTTTTTTTGTATTATCTCTTGTTATGTTCTACCTTTACCACATAGATTCTAGGATGAATGCATGTCCTGCTACTTCATTTGTATCTGTTCCAACAAGAGGTAACTTCCTAGGAGTATTAATGTCTATTTCTTTGTATTAATTGTCTGCATATCTGATGTCAAAATTATGTCCCTGGATCGCCTATGTTATTCTCATCTCCTTATTGTTCTCCTATCTCTTTCTCACTTAAGGTGTTCTCTAATTCTTCTACTAAAATTATTCTTGATTTTAATGGAAATAAGGGTGACTCTTGGTTCAGGGGTTGTAACTATCTAAACTTCCTTTTAATCCATGGAGATTTTTGTTTGTTATTAAATTTCATTTGATTGGTTGATGGTGCCACTTCATTAAAAGTTGTTAATTTCATGAAATCCTCTTTATTTTCTACCACATCTTCTCATCTTATTCTCAAAACACTTATGGTTACTAACTAATCCAAGTAATTGGTATCATATGTTATATTTTGAAGATTTTGTAAGGGGGTTCCTACTAGTAACCAATCCGCATATATCCTTAATTGAGTATTTATCTAATCTAGATAAGATGTAAGTGTTCTAGTGAGGGGTGGTGTCATAATTCTTACAACTGCTTGTTCTAAATCTCTTCTAGTGTTTCCATAGTCTTCAACATCTCCTATGTTTTATATAATTTACTTTATTTTCTCCATGCTAGAACTTAGTTGTGGTATCCTTTCTCTACTTTCTTTGGCTGCACCCATAATGGCACACTTAGCAACGACCTTAGTAGTGTGCTCTTCCTCTTCGACAATGCCCACAATGACACGCTCATCCTCTCTATTTATATTTTCTTCCACTAATCATAAGTCTTGTTCTCTTTTCTTCTTTTTAGCTTCTTCCATTATTCTATGGTATCTTTCTTGTCTTTCTTAAGTTTATTTCAACCTTCTTTCTTCTATGTTCATCTCCATTTCTAGTTTAATCCTTTCAACAATCTCCACTTTTCTTTTTTGATCTCCTTTTGTCATGGGTTTATCTGGTCTTGACTTTCATTAATCCTTATATATCCTATGGGTGGTTCAAAATTTTGAACAGTCACATCTTTTCAGGAATCTTTTTATATTCCTCATCCCTTTCCATTTTTCATCCCTTAAGTGCCTACCCCCTCTCATAGAGTTAGTACCTAAGAGTGATGTCTACAATTTTTTTCCTTCATTGTTATCTTCTTTTTTACCACTAATGTTCTATTCTTTTAATCTATATTTTCTTCACTGTCCTCTCTAGGGTCCCAACAATAGAACCAATGTTAGCAAGAGGAAATGGGAAATTACAGTACGGAGATCTATACCTTGGTATCCCTTATGTAGTTAGTTTATACCCCAGAGGGTACACTAATAGAATAGAGTAAGTGTAGTAAGAATATATATCTAATAACATCTCATATCTACCTTGAATAAGAATAGTATTCATCCATAACACATATATGTATTGAATCCCTATAACTCCTTATATATTTATATATCTAAATAACAATTACAATATCAAGTCTATATATTCTCTGCTTTATATTACAGTATCTTCTCTATTCTCTATCATATATATCATTTGTTATATATTGCACACATATATTAGTGCTTAGTCTCTTATAAAGATGTGACCCTTATAGGGTACCCCTTATTTTATCATCCTTACTGGCTTGATGTTCTCCAAGTCCTTTGTGGTGAGTTGTGATAGATTTTACTCTTTGCCCTATACCCTGCTAACACTAACATAAAGGTGATATTCACCATTAATATTGGTGGAATGAACAAGGCTCAAATATATAAAACAATTTCCTAGATATAGCCATGTGGTGCAATGCTCCAAGATCAAGAAGCCAAGAGTGTCATATCCTTATTCTGATCCTTTCCTAAATATGTGAATGATGTGGATGGACAAAAAGAAGAACCACTTGTCTTGGATGTAAGAAATTTAATTTGATTTTGTTGAAGAAGATGCCTCAAGTCATCAATTTCCTTTTTATAACATTGGTGTTCTTCATGCCCTAGTCTCTTACAACAAGTACATTTAATATTCTCCTTAAAAATTTTCCATTTGTTGAGGGAGATGAATCCAATGGAGTCTCTAATTTTGATTCTTTAGCTTGATCCTTAGTTTTTTTCTTTCCCTTAGATGATTTAGCAACTAATACTTGACTTTTTGAAGAGGTGATAGCATTCATAGATATTAACTTAGATTGTTCTTGAGTGAGTCTATCAAAAAATGCTCAAAAGAAGGCATGACATGTGTTGTTCCAAGAGCATCCATTATAGATTAAAAATAAGAAGTAAATATCTAATAAGGACCTTTTAGCTTTGATAAAACCAAGAAGACAAATTCTTTGTCTATTTTGTTTTACCACAACCCTTAAGTTGAGAAAGAAAAAAATTAAATGTTGGTATGTAGCGACTGATCATGCTATATTGTACACTCTTCATGTATCACCGACAAAATAAAAAATGACTTTGTAAAACCCTAATTCTGAAAGCTTCTAAAAAGCTTGTAATAAGTTGTTGGGATGGGAGTTGCAATAGGGAATTATTCGCGAGATTGTAATATGTTTTGCATTGGATAATAAAATCATTGGATTGCTTCGGTTTTGTGGATGTAGTGCATATTGGGTGAACCACGTTAAATTCTCTGTGTTGTCTTGTTGTTGCTATAATTTTTCTGTGTGTTTTATTTCTTTGTTTTATTGATCAAATCTGCATTTAACTATTAGATATTTTCCTTCTAACCCTAACAAGTGGTATCATAGCAAGGTTGTGTTCAATTATCCTCTGCAGGAAGGTCTCACGGTTGAGTGGGAGTCTCACGATTGAGTGGGAGTAATGGAAGATGAGGGTAAGTTGAAGGTTGAGAAGTTCAATGGGAAAAACTATCAGTTATGGAAGATGTAGATGGAGGACTACCTCTATCAGAAGGATTTATGGCGGCCATTGGAAGGGAAAACCAAGAAACCCTTAGCAATTTTTGATGAGGACTGGGATATTTTGGACAAAAAGGAACTTGGCAATATTCATTTATTCTTGGCACAATTGGTGGCGCTCAATATTACAATAGCAAAGACAACTCAAGAGTTGATGCAAACCCTGATGAAGTTATATGAAAAGCCCTCTGCTTCGAATAAGGTATTTCTTATGAAGCATTTATTTAATATGAAAATGGTAGAAGGTGAGTCAGTTGCTGATCATTTAAATGAGTTTTAATACGCTTACCAGTCAATTAACTTCTGTAAATGTAAACTTTGATGAAGAAGTTAGGGCTCTTTTGATTCTGTGTTCTTTTCCTGAAAGCTGGAATAACTTGGTAATGGCTGTTAGCAATTTTTTTTTTGGTTCGAATACATTGAAATTTGATGTTGTTGGTGTTATTTTGAGTGAAGAAATTCATAGGAAAAGATCAGGTGGAACATCCACATCAGGTAGTGTTTTGAATGCAGAAAGCAAGGGCAAAAAAAGGAGAAAGGAAACAATTCTGGAAGTCGTGGGAAGTCACAAGGAAAATTAAAGGACAAAAGGTACCCATCTGGAGAAAATAAGGATTGCTGGTACTATAGTAAGCCGGGTCATTTAAAGAAAGATTGTTGGTTTTGGAAAAATAAAGGAGACAAAAAGGAAGGAAATAAAGAGGAAAATGTGGTAAGTAATAAATCTGATGAGGATGCTTTGTTTCTTTCCCTTGATAATGCTGATGATTTTTGGGTGTTAGATTCAGGGGCTTCATTTCATGCTATGCCCCATAGAAGTTATTTTCTTGATTATGTCCAAGGGGATTTTGGGCTGGTTTATTTGGGAGATAACAAACCCTGTCAGATTATTGGAAAGGGAAGAATCAAGATTAAGTTACAAAATGGGAATAATTGGCTACTACATGAGGTAAGGCACGTTCCAAAGTTAAGCAAAAATTTAATTTCAGCAGGGCAACTAGATGATGAAGGTTGTGTTGTTATATTTAGTGATAAAAATTGGAAGGTTACAAAAGGTGTCTTAGTGGTAGCAGAAGGTGTGAAAGTAGGCACCTTATATCTTTGTACAAGTCATACTGTTCCTTCTACTTTAATTGTTGTAGATAAAAATCAATGTTCAAGAATAGTTGCTGCAATTCAACAGGTAGAAAATCAGATAGTTGTTGTGAATTCTGAATCAACATTGTGGAATAATAGACTTGGGAATATGAGTGCAAAAGGTATGAAATTACTTCATTCAAAAAATGTTTTACTAGGTCTAAAATGTGTTAATATGGATTTCTATGAAAGTTGTGTATGGAAAACAAAAGAGAGTTACTTTTCTCAAAGATGGGAAGCAAAAGAAAGATGAGAAATTGGAGCTTGTGCATATGGATGTATGGGGACCAACTCAAATATCTTCTCTCAGTGGCTCTTAGTATTATGTCACTTTTATTGATGATGCAACAGGGAAGGTATGGATTTATTTTCTTAGGAAAAAATATGATGTATTTGAAACTTTTAAAAAATGGAGAAGCTTGGTTGAGAATGAGACAGATAAAAAGTTAAAATGTCTCAAATCTGATAATGGTGGTGAGTATTGCAGCAAAGAGTTTGAAGATTATTGTTCCTCTAATGGTATTCATAGGTAGAAAACAGTTCCAAGGACTCCACAGGAAAATGGAGTGGCTGAGTGCACGAATAAAATAATAATGGAGCATGCACGAACTATGAGATTGTATGTTGGGTTGCCTTTAAACATGTGGATAAAGGGTGTAATTACTGCTGTTTATTTAATTAATAGAGTTCTCTCTAATCCTTTGGGTTGTGGTATTCCAGAGGAAGCATGGACATGTAAGAAGGTGAGTTATTCTTCTCTCAAAACCTTCAGGTGTGAAGCATTTGCACATGTAGATTATGAAAATAGAACCAAGCTTGATGCAAAATCAAAGAAATTTATATTTGTTGGATATGGCATTGATGAATTTGGTTATAGACTTTGGCATTTTAAAAATTAGAAAATTGTGAGAAACAGGGATGTCATAGTCAATGAGAAAGTGTTGTACAAAGATCAGTTGTAGCAGCATGAGAAGAAAGAAAATGATTATGTAGTGTTGGACGATACATTGAACAATGATGTTCCAATGGTTCCTCATGCTCTACAACAACAAAAACAAAAAATACCACAAACTCCAGTGAATGCTAGATGATCTTCAAGGATAAGTAGACCCCCAAAAAAATATTCTCCCTCTTTGTATTATATTTTATTAACTAATGCTGGTGAACTGGAGTGTTATGATGAAGCTATGCAGGTGGATACCAAGATTCAGTGGGAGCATGGAATGGAAGAAGAAATAGACTTTGCTGAAAAATCAGACATGGAAATTATGCAAGTTGCCTGCAGGTAAAAAGACTTTACCAAAAAAATGGGTTTATAGGTTGAAAGACGAGGATGGAGGTAAGAAAAGATTTAAAGCTAGGTTAGTTGTAAAGGGATTTGCATAGAAAAAGGGTATTGATTTGATGAGATTTTTTATCCGGTTGTTAAAATGACTTCTAGACGCATTGTTTTAAGTATTGTGGCTACTGAAGATTTGTATTTGGAACAACTAGATGTTAAAACAACCTTTCTCCATGGTGATTTGGAAGAGGAAATATATATGGAACAACCGCAAGGATTTGAGGTTAAAGGCTAGGAGAAATTAGTTTGCAGATTGAAGAAAAGTTTATATGGCTTGAAGCAAGCACCTCAGGAATGGTATATTAAATTTGATAGCTTTATGGCTGAGCATGGCCACAGTCGGTGTAATTTAGACCATTGTGTTTATTTTAAGAGGTTAGATGATGATGTCTACATTATTTTATGTTTATATGTTGATGATATGCTTGTAGCGGGGTCTAACATGGTTCACATTAAGGAGTTAAAACATCAGTTAGTGAATTCTTTTGCTATGAAGGATTTGGGGGTGGCGAAACAAATCCTTGGTATGAAGATTACAAGAGATAGGAAAAAAAATGTTATTATTTCAGGCTGATTATATTGATAAGGTGTTGTAGAGATTTCATATGGAGAATGCCAAAGTTGTTTGCACACCTTTGCCTAGTCATGTTAAATTGACAAAGGATATGTGTCCAAAGACACAAGAGGAGGAAGAAAAAATGTCCAAGGTACCATATGCTTCAGCTGTAGGTAGTTTAATGTACGCCATGGTATGCACAAGAGTAGATATTGCACATGCTGTAGGAGTTGATAGTAGGTATATGAGTCATCCTGGAGTTGAGCATTGGAATGCGGTAAAATGGATTCTCAGGTACTTGAGAGGTATTTCCAATAAATGTTTATGTTTTGGGGGTTCTAATACTGATTTAAAAGACTATGTTGACTCAGATTTGACAGGGGATATAGATACCAGGTGGAGTACCATAGGTTATGTATTCACAGTTGGTGGGACAACAATGAATTGGATTTCTTGGTTGCAAAAGGTGGTTGCTTTATCCACCACAGAGATAGAGTATGTTGCTGCAACATAAGAAACAAAAGAGATGATATGGCTACAACTTTTCATGGAAGAGTTGGGAAAACAACATGTTGAAAACCGATTGTTTATAGACAACCAGAGTGCTATACATCTTGCAAAGAATTCTGCCTTGCACTCTAAAACCAAACACATATAGTTGAGATATCATTTCATTCGGTCAGTGTTGGAGGATGAACAGGTAAAGCTGGAAAAGATACATACAGATGCCAATCGAGCGGATATGTTTACAAAGACAGTGGCAAGGGAGAAGCTAAGATCCTTTTCAGCTTCAGTTGGTCTTCATGGTTAAAAGTATAACAAAGCAGTAGGGCCCAAGGTGCTTATTTCCAGTGGGAGTTGTAAGTGTAACAGTGTCATCTAGGATGGAGCGGTCTCCAAGTGGGAGATTGTTTGGTGTGGAGCTTGATTAGTCTCCAAGTGGGAGATTGTTGGTATGTGGCAATTGATCATGCTATACTATACACTCTTGATGTATCACTAACAAAATAAAAAAATGACTTTGTAAAACCTCAATTTTGGAAGCTTCTAAAAAGCTTGTAATAAGCAGTTGGGATGGGAGTTGCAGTAGGGAATTATTCGCGAGATTGTAATATGTTTTGTATTGGATAATAAAATCATTGGATGGTTGCGGTTTTGTGGATGTAGCCCATATTGGGTGAACCACGTTAAATTCTTTGTGTTGTCTTGTTGCTGCTATAATTTTTCTATGTGTTTTATTTCTTTGTTTTATTGGTCAAATCTGCATTTAACTATTAGATATCTGCCTTCTAACCTTAACATTAAATTAGACCAAAAAATCTTCAATAGATGGGAATGAATCAAGAGGCAATGTTGTTAATTCAAAATCCAATTGTAGTAATTTAAAATCATCAATTGTACCAAAGGAGATGTTTAAACTTGTCCCACATTTTCTCAAGAGTTGTACATTCTACAATATGGAATTGCAAGCTATCAAAAACAAGAAGACCTATTATCCCCATTTCTTCATCTAACTTGTTCTGGTAAGTAAACTATTCAAAATCTCTTTAAATTACATTTGTTGTCCGTTGACCATTTTTCATAATTATTTATTGAAGAAGTTGTTGTACTTTGACTTCCCATGTGTGAAAATTATGTGGTGTTAACAAGTCTGTTTTAGGATCCATGATGCACACACAACAAGGCATTTGAAAGTTCCTTACAAAATCCCCAAAAAATATATTATATTTGAATGCAGACCCCAGAAAGATCCAAAATAAGAATTACAAGATTTTGTCAAGTTTAGAAGCCAAATCATCCATTTATAACTCATGAAGATTTTTAAAAATATGAAAAATAGGCTTTATAAAACTTAATTTTGATTACAAATTTATAATCCTTGTAAAATTTTGATGAATTTCAAAAAAACATTTTTTAACTTTTAGCAAACAGGGTGAAAGTTATGCCCCATTAAAAAATGCACAAATTACATTGATCTCAGAGGTCTAAAAAAACTTTACAAAGTAAAATTTTGAAATTGTCTCGATGAAAAAGTTTTGGCGACAAAACTAGCTTCCTATTGACTATTTACACTTGAAAAAATGTCCCTTCATTTGAAAGTTATGGAAAAACGAAAACAAGCCCCCCTTTTGCAAACTCTTAAATGGTTATCTTGGTGGTCTTGACCACTAGTGGTCAGCATAAAATATTACAGGTAATTTTTTTTAAGCAAAATATGTTAAGTGAATAATTAAAATAATTGAATTTAATAAAGCCAAGTTGAAAGATCAAAGTTGACTGTTGGAAGACCATGCAAAAATGTAGAAACGTGGGAGACTTTTTGAAGATAACTCATCTTTTGGATTGTGTGGGAGGTCGAGGTGGCATAGAAGATGCAAATTAGACCATGGAGGACCTAAATAGACTGGGTCTTGCGGATGAGCTGGAGGCCCATGTATGTTGTATAGATACCAACGTAGGAGGTTGAGCCTTGATGAGGCTTCAAACAAACAATGCAGGTCAAGCTTTAGTTAGCTACCCAAATCCAAAAAATGGAGGTTGCTAAGAAGTGAATTACTGCCACTTTATAGAAGCTTGAAGTTGCCTAAGGGTGTACATCCTATGGCAGGGCCATTGAACATGTGAATGGTTTCCACAAGCTTGTTGTGAGAGGTTGCACAAAGATGAGACAAGGGCATGCAAAGTCCTTTCTAATAGATTGTTATTGTTGAACTCCTTTGGCTGCAATGGATCCAACAAAGGGCACATTGGAGAAGTCTATAGGTCACATGTGAAACCAAGTGCTTGAAGATTTTTCACCACTCTTCAATGCGTAGGTTGTGTTTAGTGAGTTTCCTTTTGCTAGGTGGCATGGGAAAATGGCACATTGAGAGTGGTGATTTCTTAGAGGCTCAACCAATGAGAACTAGAAGTAGCACAAGGGCATAGAAGTGTTTGAGCTTCCATGTGAAACCCTTCACATGAATGAATCAAGCCACCCAAGGTTGCTAATGTCCAGCTTAGGGCTTTGAAACTAGACCAAATTTATTTGGAAAGCCCAAAAAAATAGCAGAATATGCCACAATTCAGAGCCCTACAACAAGGGGCCAAATAGGCCAAAATTGACCACAAAATTTCTAAAAGTAGGCCGACAAGTCAGAGAATTCCTTTGTAATTTTTTTTTTACCAAAATGGCATAATGGGCAAAGGGAAAATTGACTCTCTACTAAATATTTTTTTGCAATTTTTACAAAAAATCAGTATGCAACAGATTTGTACGATATTGTACCATACAATATGGTACTACTAATTTTTTTGCAAACTTTCAAAGTTACCATTTTAGTGAAATGAAAGGTAATTCTTTGTTTCTCGGGACTTCCAGATGCAATGGTGGTGTCTGTTTGGCTCCAAACACTCCGTTGATAGGGATATGTGTGGGATTCACCTTAATATGAGAAGTGATGCACTCATGGCTTTGATACCATGTTGGAGAATACCAAGATCAGATAGCTCAAATTGATAACCTTCCACAAATGAAAAATATGAGCACAATAGTGTGTCTATCAATATATAATGAGAGTGTGTAAATACAACGAGAAACCTTTCATATATAAGCAAGGTGGATGAGGTGAGAAGGTAGGAGACAATGACTGACTACCCCTCCAAATGTGCAACACTTGTGAACTCACTTGACAAGTGTGTGAGCAAGTGTAAAGTGTGCACGCAATAGGTGTCTCAGGTGATGAGGCAACATTTCTCAATGTTATGAAGTGATACAAAAGAATAAGAAACCTAAGTAAACTTAAGCTATGAGTGTGAATAAGTCAATCATAGAAAGGTGATATCCTAAATAGATGGATAAACACTATTTACACTAACATGGAGGAGTATCGAGATCTCATCAGGGGAAGGTTATTGTTGCCTATGCACATAAGTTAGGAGTTAAATCTAATAATGAAGAAAAATATTGTGTAGATTTCTATGGGATTAATTTGGATCTTTAGCTTGGTATCTAATACCTACATATTTAAGGAGATTCTAAACTAATTATTGATGGCTTAATCGAGCATGTCACCCCTAGCTAGAACTTGGTGGATATCATAAGAGACAACAAATGCCTCATCAATATTATTTAAAACTTTGATATTTTACACATCTACCATGAAGGGAACATGGTTATGGACTATCTTGAAAATTTGGGTTTACAATTGGAGTCTTCAAGATACTAGAGAGGTGAAAATAATATCCCCTCATTATTCCCCTCTTAAACATGATTTTCTAGCATATTAACTTTTAAGAGAAGGTAAGTATTTATGTTCGTTAACAAAATTATAATCTTAGAGATCTTATAAATGTTTTTTGAACCATGAATATCATAAGAGGTGAATGGAATTATCACATGTACACCAACTACAATTTTTTCAAGTTGGCTAATATGATGTGAGCAAAAAAAATTACCATGTCAGCCTATTCACAATGTTAACTTTGACAAGACCTCCACTTTTTTGGTATGGAAGCTTTGAAGATGAAATTTTCATGTGAATAACTCCACAAAATCCCACCCTCGTTTGGTTTTTAAAAGCCTTCATTTCAATAGTAGTTATAGATTTAGTGATGGTATGATAACTAATCCCTATATCCAAAATCACACATTTTTATTATGTGATTTTGAGAGAGTGGTACTAAATTATAGCTAATGAAATCGTGTCCTAGGAGGTAATATGTGTGGGAAGAGATTTTGAAGGAGCCATATTTACTTTAACCTATTGACCTCTATAAAAATTCTTAGCCATATTTGGAGAAAAAAATTACTTTTGACTCCTTCCCTCTTTTCTACTTGACAATTCTAGAGTTCGAAACCATGGGGGAAATAGAGTTCAAACCAAGATTGCTTCTTGCGAAGAATTTACAAAATACAATATGATTTATTACATTTGTAGAGGAGGAATAATGTCTTACATGGAGTTGCTTAATGATTTTGATCAAACCCTTTCAATCCAATTTGTTGAGTCATGGCACAAAAGGAATGTGTAGGTGGGTGGTGTGGGGTTTGAGGTTCATGAAGAAGTAATAGGAGTGACCATGGTCCTAAAATATCAGGGGTTAAAAGTCCAAGACTAGAGAAAGGTTCAAGATATGGAAAGTATAAAGATATTTTTTAATGTAGGTGAGGAACCTATCAAACACCAAGATAGATTTAATACATAAGCACTAGCTCCTCCCTAATATTAGGTGTGTTGCATTTTGATTAAATATTTTACTCTTGAAGGGAATTTTAAATGTTACTACACCTATCACTCTCCTCTATTAAATCATTGAAGACACAAAAAATTATTGAGTTTTCTATTCTATTTACTTAGCTCCCTTGATAATCATATTAAGGAGGCCAAAGATAGGTTTGATAAAAACCCTAACATGTTACCTATTTTGCTTCATCAAGGTCTTATAATTCACCTTTATCACTTTCATCTAGCCTTGTATCTAGTGAAACCTATTAAGGCATGCTTGGTTGAAACCAATCTTGCTACCCCCTAAGTAAAGGGAAAATTCATGAGGAAAGTGACGACATTAACACTTTCCATTCTCCTAAGGATGTGTACCATGAAGCTCTTAGGTCAAAGGCTAAAAGTAGATCTATGATGAGCAAGCTAGGAAGTAAGGCCAAGGGTAAGCAATTAGGAAAAGGAAAACCAAGAGTATGGAGGGAAAGTATAAAAAATTCTACCCTTGTCAAGATTATAAAGAGGAATTCAATAAAATTAATGAAATGAAAGATATGGATAGGGACATGTAGGAGAAAATTCCTAGGGTCTATAGATCTACCTAGTTAGCTCAAGCTTAACCAAGTGACTATAAAGATATTTAAATCTCTAGCAAGTTTGGGGACAAGCAATAGGACAAGGAAATCCTAGAAGGTACATTGGAGAGAAATTATTCTAAGGAGTAACTTTTGAGAACACCCCACTAAATATGAGGATAATAGCCTCTTTAAGCAGATGAATGTGTTGGATTTTGATGATGAATCTACTAACTCCCTGAGGACTAATTTTAACAAGGATGCTCAACAATCCAAATGTGACCTCTTGTCATGGAACACTACCTAGATTAAGTCTCTGAGTGCTAAGATGCTAGACATGGAGAAGAAGATGAGTGACATGACAAATACCAAGAAGAAAAATATGAAAACCTTGGCTATCTTCCTTTCTATTTTGCAGGATATTACTTGCAAAAAGTTGAAGTTGGATGCTACCAACGTGGAGTACTACAACTAGATGATCAAAGCTCTTTTTGAGGAATGAAGAAAATATTCCTCATAATTGTCTCTTTCATTTATTCTTGTGTATTTTTGCTCTTCTATCAATGTTTCTATTCAATTTTTTTGTACTTTTTAATTGTTCTTCATGGTCTATGAGGGCTTATTTTATAATGTTTTAAAATTTTAAAAACTATTGGTGTAAGGGTCAAAACCCTAGTTTCTCACTTTTAATATAAAAAACATGTATAATACCCATAACATGAAATAAAAATCAATATGCATCACATAATCATCATAAATAACCATAATAAAAATTAAGCATCATTATATGTATCATTATGCATCATCATCATATCAATCACAATGTATACATCATAATCATACATCCTCATCAATATTATGTAATTAATATTCATACGCCATAATCTATAATCCATAATAAAAACATAAAAATAAACATCCATACATTTATAAAATCATAAATATATGCATACATCAATCATCATTACCAAAACCAACTCAAAATCATGGTACAACTATCTTATATATACATCACCAAAATGGGGCATGTATTGAGCTCCATAGAGCATAAGAGTACATATGCACATGAAAACAAATATATACAGTAAATGGTACAAAAAATATACACCAAAATAGAGGCTTGGGCCTATAGTTGTGACTTGCACTATCACCCTAGGATCATAAATCTGGTTCTCTTGGTGGTGGTTACATAGAAACTTACTCTAAGTGCCTTAACTTGCTTGACCCACTAGCCCTAGAGGCTAACCTTTTTTTGTATGTAAAGGTGCTCTTCAACCTTTAGGAAATATGTTCTCATATAATTATCTTTGGTATAACACCTTCTACAGTGTTCGTGTTGTAGCCCCTATCATCTTGGCCATGTCAGACAACACATAAACACAACACATAAATTTGAAGCCTTTATATATCCAGTTGGGACCTCTATAATTGATTTTTTAGTCCATCTCTCTTTACCAATAGCCCATACTCTTCTCCATCCTCATGTTGTGTTGCTATCCTAGAGCCTGATCCTACTCTCTAATCCTATCTCTCTCCACCTATAGTACATCCCTCTTGCATAATGCTATGACTATCCTCCTATTGTGATCATTTACCTATGCCTATGCTTTAGGAGACTAATCCTACCCTTGCACCTTGATCATTAGTATCCATGGGATCTAATTTTCCTTGTTCTTAAGCCTAACCCTATCAATGAGCCTATACATATACATATCCCTATGCTCTAGGAATTCCACCATACCTCTACACCTCCACTTGATGGGAAAGTATCAATCTCACTAATGTTCTCTACTACTACTAGGCCTTATAATTAGTTGTGGTCCCTACATCTACTACATTTTTCTAAGGGCCCCATAGTACTATCATCAAGTGCCTCTAGCTAATTCATGCCAACTATGAATCTGAACATTGTCTCAACTCACTCTCCTTCATTGTTACAAGTGCAAAAAAAATCTCATATGTTGGTATTTTCCATCATAGTTTGAATTGGATCTATACAATGCCTAGCATATATCTCTTATTCAACTAGTGATATATGCCAATGATATATCATAGTATCTACACAAAATTTGAATAAAATATATCAAGTGGCTACTCCTTGCATCCTAGCCACAACGTCCACACAACTACACCTATCTCATCCATCACCTACTTCTAGTAGGATAGGTCCCCGAGATTCTTGTATCTTAGCCTCCCACCATATGCAAAAACATACAACTCACCCTTTGTTCTTGCTAATTTGTCCTAGATGTGTCTAAGCACTACTATATTCTCCCATGCACAAATATATAGAATTGTAACCAAATTTCAATGCTATGTCCATATCTAAAAGTAGCAATGTGTAGATCCCAATACAATTGGGCCAACACATATGGCTCCCATGCAAACATGATTAATCAAGAAAAATCTTGTCCAAGTCCATATAATTCACGCATGTTCAAAAATGAATTTTATATGTACATTGACCCTATATCCCACTTTTGAAAGTATTTTCATGAAATTTTATCCATTAAATTTACGAAGAATATCTTGAACCTTCATATAAATCCAAAATTGGACTTTTGATCTTCCAAAAAGGTATTTTTTATCCTTTTCATCCATCCTTTTACGATAAAATATCACCCATCAAATTTCCTTGAATCATGGAGCTCCTTTTGTGCACCAATTGCAAGGTGCCACTTAGAGGCCTTTCATGACTCCAAAGCTCTCAATCAATCCCAACCCTTGATCTCTAAATCCAATATATCCATTTATCAACCATCCCAAAAAATTACAAATAGTACCTCTTATGGGTTATTTTCATATATTCCATGAGTGCAAGGTTATGTTAGAGTGAGCGTCCACATACTATCAATTCCACATCTAAATTTTTGAGAAAATTCACTCATAGTATGCAACAAGAGGTATTGAGAGGCTTTCTTTGAGTCTTTCACATTTGGGTGCAATTGCCTCTAAAGCTCAAATAGAGGTGAAAATTTGGCATGAGTTAAATATTTAAACTTGCATGTTTAAGTCTTATTTTCTTGTCTCTTTCTCCCTTGTCCACATGTTGGTATCCAAATATATGACTGGAAATAATTTGGATCAATTCTACACTTGCATATCCTATCCATGTAATGAATGACTATTTAAATATTAGAATCATTTTTTGGAGATGAGTGAGGATAGAATCAAGATAAGATAATTCAATGAACCAAATTTAGACAAAGATGTACCACTTGTAAACTTTGTATTGCATAAAATGAAGTCTAATAAAAATGAGCCCAAAACATAAAATAAAAAGGAATAGGTATGCATATTATACCACATACTTTGTATCCTTTTAAAATCCCACCCAACATAGTTTAACAACCTTTGATAAATTATTTAAGACAATAAAGTATAATCTCACACCAACCAATACATTGGATAAATTGATCTTATTCCTCCTTATGAATATCAAATTTTCAATTATATTTCATGTAATTATAATATTTGCATACTCATATAGTTTTTCATTTATTTTTTTTCCTATTATGAGTAAGGTGTTGTGTTACATGAGCATATTGATAAATGACATATTTTTGTATAAAATTAGGTCCCTTGCCCTATGTTATCCATTTACCATTATAGATATTACTATACACTTATCCCTCATCTCCCATTCATATGATAACACATATCCATACATTTTCTTGGTGTAGTTATAAGTGGAAGCATTAAGGTGTGTCCCACTCTTGACCTAAGTAGGACATGCAAATCATAAATAATTTGAAGATGATGTAAATTAATGATTTGTGATATTTTCTATGTAAATTTTATTTCTAACTTTTTAAAAATAAAAAATAATGTATCTCATGTTTTAAATATTTGTTAATAAAATGTTTATACACTTTATAGTATTTCTAATAAGTAATATTTTCTTGAATAACTTGAACTATAAATTAAAAAAAATCTTAATTTTTAAAACTCAAATTATCAACTCTAATGTTTAGGGTGCATATATACATACATACATATAGATTACATGATACAAATTCACAAATTTAAGATAAATTCATGATCACAAATTAATACCAAATCGCAAGATTTATTACTACACATAACCAACACAAAAGTCCAATTCTAAAATAATTACCAATTTATCTTTTATTATTCTTGACTCTAAAACATTAAATTTAAATATTCATAAATCTTATACACTTATTCATTATAAAATTAAATATATTTATTTTTATATTTATCTCCACATTTAGTAACTATTACAAATTATTACAATGTCAATACTTAACTACCATCATTAACTAATACAAATCAATTGTACTCATGCAAATATTTTTTATTGGATTGGGCTAGACTAAGCATAAAGAAATATTATTTTGATGAAATTAATATGCATGGGGCCTTCAAAGTGAATGAACTTTTTCTCCCATGGTGTACTTTATCTTAGTTTGTGATGATGTTTACAAAGGAGCCTATACTTTAATATGATTTAAAATATTATATTAATTTGGGTTGCTTTAGGTTTCATGTTGATTTTGTTGCAAATGTGCCCCACCCAATTATGGGTAGCTTAAGCTTATCCAATTTGATTAATATATTTGCTCTTCCAATTTTTCAAACCAACCAACCTTTCTTTCCAAACAAGAAAAAAGTAAAGTTTTCCTTCATTCTAAGCGAGAATGGAGTGGTTGTACAATAAACCTTGATTTTAGTGGATATGCTTTCTAAACTCAAGTACATAACTTTGAAGAGAATAAAATAATACTAATAATAGAAATGGTATGTTAGTTGTTGGTCAAATGTTGATGGTTTTTTTAAGAGGGGTTAAAATTATCAATTGTTGACCGAATAACTCTCATCACTTGCTATTTATTTTTAAATAATTATAAATATGTATGATTGATGAGTTTTTTAGTGCAATGGAGCATTTTAATTATGAAGGCTTTGTATAGGTCATTTTATTCTATTTTTTTATTATGTCTTTTCAAAAGATGCTAACTTGAATGTTAAGGATTATTTTAGAAATATGATGTTGATGTTGATTTATGACGATCACTAATTAAATATTATTGTTCAATTTTTTTAAATACGAGTGATTATTTCAATTTTTGATAGGTAAATATTTAATATATATTTTAATCTAATCAGAATAGTTAATCTCAATAGTAATATTTTTTATGATTTTTATTTTTTATTGTTAAATTTTAGCATTATGGAGATTGATATACATTTTTTTATGAATTTATATAATTATTTTTTATTTTACTTTTTCAGCAAAAGACATAAAGCATCAATAATTGAAAAGAAAATTTAAACATATATTTTGAATTGATTTGGTAAATACAAGGTAATAAACTAATCAATGAGATGTTGCAAGGTAGTATCTTAGTTTAACATGGGTTTTGTTATAGCTCAAGTCCTTGTCAAAGGTTGTAGAAATAATTTCCAAGAAGTGGTAAGCAAGTTATGAGAAATGTGCATCTAGATGTAATGTAAGAAAGAAGGTCAAAAGTATGCTTGGCCAACCCTAATTTGTACCATTTGTGGAAATAATTGACTCAAAAGCTACACAATTGAATCCTAATAGAACATCACATAATCCAACAAACTAAAAAACACCACCTACTTGAAAATTAATAATGATACCTTACTAGTACATGCTATATCTATCAAATTCAATAAGATTGGGTTGTTACTATCTCCTAGTCATACACAACTAATATGTAGCTTCTCCACTTTTAAAAAAGTTAAATAAAAAGAAGTTTATCTTATCTACTTTACCACTCAAAGCATGTGTGCCTTAAACATGCATACCTGGTACATTTCCAAAGTAATAGCCTCTAGTGACTTGTTGAAATAAGAATCGGGAAAATCATGTATCTAAGTCTTGCATAGGAAAATGATTTTTATAAAAGTAATATGGAATGCAAATTATGAACTCTACATGAAGTTATCAAGATGGGCATAACACATTTTGACAATGACTTTTTTGATCTAAAAGTGGATATCATCTCTAGATCCCACTCCTCTAAGTGATATATTGTTATATATGTCTAAAATTATGTTACCTTAACCTTTGAGTATGTGATTATGGTATTGTATTGTGGGATTGTTCTTAAAAATATCTTTGTATGTTGAGTATTTTCGTAGTTCTAAAAGAGATATGGGGTCATAGCAACTAGCCTTAAAATTATGATCTCAAGTGGATTCAATTTTTATGATGTGCAAAATTTTTATATGTTCATTTAAAGTGGTGGTTCAACCAAAAAAATAAAGAATATCACAAAATGATAGTCATTTAATGGGGTTCAAAATAACACAATTCAAAATATTCACACAAATAAAATTTTAAAAATATTAGCATTTAAGAATTCGTCTAAAAAGTAACACTCCTAAAAATGAGATGAACAAATAAGTACTAACTCAAACCTTCAATTTATTTGTTAATATTACAACACAATTTAAACATGGCCTTTTGAAATTGAAATCTCAAAATGAACAAGAATGATATGCCTATTTATTTAATAAAAAAATGAATAAAACTACTATTTTCCTAAATCTCACAACATACATAGATATCTTATGGAACGATGGATGCCAAGGTGTGTAGAAATGTATCAAACTCCTATAATCAAAACAAAATCACTCAAATGGATTGCTTTATTGTACTTCTAAAAGCTTCATATTTAACTCAATATTTCCATTTAGCAACAATCAAACAAAGAGGTGAGTATAATTATTGATCAATACAAACATCAATATGATTTCAAGTAATAAAGAATAAGCTCCTCTTACTAGAATTTTTTTCATGCTCCTTTTAGCATAGCCCACCTCATGTGTCACAATTATAGTTTGTACAAGATAGAGGAGAGGGGCTTATAGTGGAGCATCCTAACTTCACGTTTCTCAAAATCTTATGTGGAAATTTCAAATTACTCCCAATTTTGTACAACAATTTATTTGGCGACTCATGTGCTTCTACATTTCGTTTTAGGGCCAAATCATCAAATATGATGCCACATCAACATGCTTTTTGTTGAGGTATTCAAAAAGGCCCAAAAAAAAGTGAGACTGATAGTGGTGCACTAAGTCATGTTTTATTGGTGCGCTGATGTGGCATCACATGATTTATCACTTCACGTACTTTATGGATAAAAAGTGTTTTACAATTGGATATTAAAATGCTCCACTATGGGGTCCATTGAGGACTACTTCTATCCCCACTATTGGACCCTGCTCCATTATGGGCCCCTCTCCCCTAGCAAAGCATAAAAAATTAACATGAAGGCACTTTGTCCATTGTAACTAGTAACGTGAGATAAGAAACAATACCTAGTATCTTTATACTTTCTTGAATTGAAAACACATCCTTAACCTCCCATAAAACTTGTTTTAATATGTATTTTAGTTGATTGCATGGAAGAGTCCCAACTATCCTCCTACAAGCATTCTCTCTATTATTATACATAAAGTTGTTGGCATGTTTGGGGTTTCTTAAGCATAGAAAAGATATTTTCCATAAGCAAGGACAACAAATCATAAATATGATTAAAAAATAGAAATGCAATCTTTCATATTTAGAAATTCAGTCTATTTGAAGAATCAATAATTGAAGCAAAACATTTATGATTAAAAAATAGAAATGTAATCTTTCATATTTAGAAATTCAATCTATTTGAAGAATCAATAATTGAAGCAAAACAATCCATGTGATAAACATATTTGTATAGCTTTTGAAGAATTAAATATTATTTTTAATGATAGACAATGACATCATAAAAAGGAGAATATTTTATCTTGTTAAAAGTATCAAAGGACCAAAAATATGATTCCTTTGTTATCATTTCTAGATTTTAGTTGATTCCTTCATTTAACATAGATTCATAATTTTACAATAGGTAAGACCCTAAAGGTTACCATGAAAATAAATCACTTAAGCTAGAATATAGGAACTAGATAGTTTACAATCCTCTAGAAAAGGAACAAGTAAAATGTGCTTATCCAAGTGGATTATTAGGTCACTTAAGGTAACATGTTGACTTTATTTGTTTTATAATCTACCATAGAAAACACAATAATTTAAGAGAAATGAAAAGATAAATTCCAATATGAATTATAAATCTATATCATGACCATCCATTTTTTCATTAAAAAATGGTAGATTACCTCATGATTTTATCAGACTTTAACCCCTTCAGATTAGTTGGGCATAAATACTCAAAAAATACACACTTGCCCGAACCACTAAAACATGTATTATTGGTGATTCCAATGAAGTGTTGAGATTGTAAATAAAAATAAAGCTACAATTATGTTTATGAAAAATATGTTTGAGATATGCATAAATATAGAGATAATTGAGAAGCTTAGAAAGGATAGAGTTTTTAGTATATTATGTACTCATTTTTTCTTGAACATTCTAATGCAAAGGCTTATAGTATTGAAACCTTGACCTTGGAGAATTATGTTATTTTCTCATTCATAATAATATTCACAAATGCACACAACAATAACACTATAATTAGTTACATTGGATGTAGAGAATTATTTACATCTATCCATTTTTTCTTCTATTACCTTTGTGTTACATGATGTGCAAATATTTTTTTCTATATGCAACTTGTCATTCCAAGGAAAAAACAATGTAGTTCATTTTCATTTTGATTTAATTTTTTAAAGGTTTTGGTTTTAGTTGATTTCATTTTTTCTACTATTGAAAATAGTTGAAGTAACTAAGAAAATATGCCTTAGCCAATAAAGAAATAGAAACAACAAATTTTTCAGTTGAAAAAAATAAATTACTAACATGTTTATTTTTTTATCATGACACATTTTACAATGCAAATTAATCATAAAAAATAATTACAATTACAAGTAGAGATTAATAGTGATGTTAATTTGTCTAACTACTATTAAATTATAACATCTTAAGGGTATTTCTAAAGAATCTTTAAACTTCATCAACACACTCAAATAAGCATATCATTGTGATTTAGATTTAAGGAGTAGTAGAGAGACAATGTATTAAATTGAAGAATTTTCTATGTTTATAAATGTGAAAGGAATCTCTTGATAAAAATAAGTAGCAATAAAGCACAAATATAGCATATTTTCATGCATGCAAAGAAAATGACATTGGAACAAGAATTACATAAATAATGGAGCTAATCTAAGAGAATTGTGTGTCAAAAAATATCAAATCTATGATATAAAGGTGTGTCATCTATCCAAATAATAAAAATGATGTCCTTATTATGAATATTATACATTTGTGTTATTGTTAGCAAATTATATAAATATTTAGGTCATGGTAATCATTTAAAGATGAATAAATAATGAAGAATAGATGAAATCTAAATTGACTTATAAAAAAATTGTAGGAAAAACTAAATATTATAGTACACCGTAATTATAGTGGGGAAAACCCTTTAGTAAAAACTCACAAAGCATCATTTCATAATAAGAAAACTTAAATCATGTCTATACAAATACAGATAAAAGAACTTGACTTTTAGTATATCTTTCGTCTACTTCTCACAATCATTAGGTGAGTCCCACTAGTTGGTTGTCACTTCCTCAAGAGGGTTGCTCTTCCTTTATTTCTTCTCATGGGTGGGAGCCTCCTCCTACATAAATTGAAAATTTTGCATACTTTGCATTGACCATTTTATCTAATCACAAGACTAACAAATTATTAGATAGGAACCAATATCAAATGATTAAAGTCTTCTAAATAACGACTTAAAATCTAAACCTAATAATCAAAATCCTTTTACTAATTTGAAAAACTTAAATATTTATTAAATATTATAATTATAATTGTATCCACTTAAACCTTCTTTTTTTTTCATTCCTAACATGGAAAACTTTAGCCACTTTTAAGGTGCAATGGAATGCCACCATTTTAAAGTTTTTTATTAAAATCTTGACAAACTTAAAGTCACCGTCAAACTTAAATCTGGGCACCTTGTTCCCTTTTAAAAAAGTTGTCTGCTCTTTTAAAAAAAACTTTCCCCCCCTAACGAGACCTTACCTCGTTTGTCCATAGAAATAAATAGTATTAAAGAAACAGTCGTTGTCAGGGTAACATGCAAATGTCATAGTCACCACAATCAAGGTTGGTACGCCATTTCTTTGTTTCCTTTCATCGCACTTCTCCAAATGCCAAGGAAAGCAAAGCAAAGCAACTAGACAAAGGAAGACTTTCAGTTAGATGTGGGCTCCACAACCTCACTATCCAAAGAAGGTCCAACTTCCATTCTAAAACAAGCAAATAAATCAAACTAAGTATATAAAAAAATGGACCCAAATCATAATTTTATTCCTAGGGGGACTTTTAGTAGTTTAAAAGTCATACCAAGTATTTGATATATGATTGTGTGAGTTATGATGTTGAAATAAGCATATTCAAAACTTCAACAATAATTAAATAAAGGGAAAGAAATTTCAAAAATAGATTGTTTTATGAGTATTGGTTAGTTTCGATCTTGTAATGGTATACAATGAATTTTTTAGTTCATTTAGTTTAATGTTTTAGTGTATTTATATTATTATAAATGATGTATTTTGTATATAGTTGGATTTGCATATTTGTTTTTATTTGTAGTTGGTTTTATACTAATCATTTATCTCTATGATTATGTGTAAGTAATTTCAATTTAATTGACTTATCTATTTGATTTTGATCATTAATACAATCTTGCTAGACACTTATCCAATCTAGTTATTTGAAATAGATCATGTCTATCAACATTAGGTGGCCCTCACTACTACAATCTTGATCCACTTAAATGCAAAATTAAAATCAAATACTTACCAGCTGGCCGCTTTTAACAATTTGTTCTTAGGTTGACTTTGCACAAATCTTTGTAATTTGGTGTTATATTTATGTATAAAAAGACATTCATTTCATTCACTCTAATCATCAAAAAAATCATCATACATTTGTTATTTACTTTTATCAAAATCAATTTCCTACAAACATTTAAGGCAACAACCTTTTGTATCTATCATGTACTTGATCACACTCATTCTAGCGCATGTAAATCACCTAGAAATCATTCTAGGATTCATGTGCATGTATGAAGCTTCCTATCTCTCAAGATATTTTTAAATATTACCAGCTTGACAAAAAACCTTGAGAGTGTGACAAAGATCATTATTTCCTACCAACTTATTTTTTAAAAGTTCACAAGATAGAACCAGGATATCATCAAAGATTGAGGTCATAGGTGTGAACTAGATTTGAAAAAGTAAAGGAATATTCTAATTTTAATCTATATACACAACTCTCTAGGTCATCTCCAAATTCTAAGGCACATAGATCTCATATTTTCACCAATCAATACACATTCCTCAATCACAAATCTAAGCAATATCCATCTTCATTTATTACTACTTATAGTATTTGTACTTTCTATATGATATTGTCTACTATAATCCAGTCCACACCTAATTTATAGTGCGTAATTATTACATGTAATTAAATTCCTAGACTAACCACTAAGGAAATCTCGTTTTCTATAATTATTTCAGTGCTCTAAATTCTAAGTTAAAGAGTAAAGTGTAATTATTTTTATATTATAGTTATTAATTTTAAAGTAGAGCTAAAAGTTCTATAAAATAAAATTCTAATATTTTATAAAATAAATAAAATTTATTTTTTATATATGTTCAACTATGAGTGTCAAATAAAATTATGTAAACATAGATAAGTATCATAACATGTAAGCATGATAAGTATGAGAATGCGATATATAATATGTAAACATTATATGCATGTAATTATGGTTTCATAAGATGCAACATGATAAGAATATATAATCATAAATTAAGTGTGTGAGCATGATAAACATTATACACCATAATTTAAGTATGCAATAATAAGTAGTGTGTAAGTATGTAAGCATCATAAGATAAATTATGCAACATCTAATATATGTAGTCATTGGATGAGATACATCCAATTAGGAAAAAATAACCTTAAGCATAGATAGAGAAAACATGTGAAAGACATAAAATTAAAAATACATAATAAGGCATAAGCTTAAATATGATATAGGAAAAATAAAACACATGATAAATGAGGAGCAGTGACAGACTGTATCAACAAGGTTGTACAAAGAGGTAGTGACAGAGGCTACCTATTATCGCATGCATTACCATAGAGATGTTCCCTAGGCGATGAGACAACCTGATTTTTCATAGCGGATCAAACCACCTCCCTGGGCTGAGGATCAACCATTAGTTAGGGGTGAGTCGAGCAACCACCAGAGCTAGCTGATTTTGTAGACACTTGTTGATTATTTCCCTATTATTTATACAAATATACATTCCTGGGCTCATTTTTGATAGCCTCATGGATATTGTACTTTTGATTGATATACAAACACTGACTCAGATATTGTACCATGACAGTCATCATTTTTGGATATATATATATATATATATGAGATGATCCGGATTCGATATGTGATGTGCCTTTATTTTATGCTTTATAAATGTATGGATGCAATGATATGATGTGATGTATATGGGATGCAATGTTATGCAATGGATATGTTATATTCTTTTTCAGTATATTTTTATGATATGTTATGGGATGGATGCTATGATATGATATGCTTATGGATGCATTTCTTTTTGTGTACTTTTCTATGAAATTAATGATGTGATCATGTATGCATATGGATGTATATATGGATAATGAAAATGTTCATGATAATGATATGATAATGCAATGCATGTTTACAATATATGATATGTATGTATACTAATGATTTGTGGATGCATGATGATGTTTTTGTTGATTGTCATGATAACAGGTTAGTGTGGAAAGAAGATCGAAGAATGAGATGATGATTTGACCATTGATTTTGAAGATTGATTCAAAAATTCCAACAAGTCTATGATCCACTGAGACTTTATTAGATATGGTAATGAGAGATGGATGATTTTGCTCATATCTTGGGATTGGGATTTTTCGTCATTCCTTATTTTTGATATAACACATAGACACGATGCATCATGGTATCAATAACCAAGACAACATTGTATCTAGTGTAATGGACTTTGACTCTGTAAACAGATAGGATAGTTCTTGTTCACACCTTGACATACAAAAAACTCATCAGAATGTAGTTTAGTAGTTTAAAATACCTTGGACCAAAGCATACACAATAGTTAACAATCTACTCCAAACAACTTACCTACACACAACTAAGAAAGTATGCACCAAGATTATTTTACAAGAATACCCATAAGCACAACAAATAAAAGATAATGATCGATGCCCCATTCCTTTCTCTCTAAATCATTTTGATAGACATCATCGAGAGGTCCTGGGAATGAGTCATTGCGATAAATCAGAAGAAAAATCAAAGACAAACAATCAATGTTATCTATATCTCTAGCCCGTTTAACTTAGCTAAGGTGATTTCTGATGTTGATGTCCATCATAGGAAGGATTCATCCTAGGACATGTTATTAGATGGTTTGATTAGGTGAGGTGTATGATAAGCCGTTGATACAAACTTCACTGACTCGTCTACCTATGATCTAGACTTTAGATTTTAACACTTAGGTTCTCACTTTACGACTTGCGATACTTGCTTTCTATTTGTTTTACCAAAGGTTGAAGGTGACAATTGATTTATTATGGATGGAGGTTTATTGTGGGTGAAAACAAGATGGGATGGATGGTTTTGGATTTTTCTAGAATATTTCAATGTTTTTGGTATTTTGAAAATGTTTTGAGGCTTTTTTTGATCTTTTTAAAAGTTGTATATGAATGTTTTGGTTTTCAATTTTTTTTTAGGCTGTTTAGGGTTTTCCAAGGTTTTCCAATGTTTTTGTGTTTTCCGACATTTGAATTTTTAGGCTTTTATGATTTTTTCGAATGTTTTTGTGTTTTCTGAGTTATTCAAATGTTTAAGGCTTTTATGATATTTGAATGTTTTTGTATTTTCTAAGATTTCTGATCAAGAACCTAAGTTAAAGACTATCCTAAGGGCCTCGAGGGCTTATCAAAGATGAGTCTTTCCTACATTATAAATGCAAAGACCACGTAGTTTGACTGACTCGACTTATTGATGATGAGAAATTAACAATTTGATGGAATGTTAGTTTATTATGATGGACTCCTAAAGGACTAACCTAGGGTGTCTTGAGAGCATATCAATGATGGCCTTGCCTACGTTCAAGCTCAAAGACTTGTAGTTCGACAAGGTATTATTTTTGGATTTTCGATGTTTTGACCATTTTAGGGATTTTGATGTGTTTTGGATGTTTTGGATTTTGACTATATAATTTTTGAATGTTTTTGGATTTTAGTTTTACATGAATTTTGATGTTTTTGTATTTTTTTGATGAAGTTTTATGAATGTTTTTGGGATTTTCGATGAGATTTCCAATAACCTTAAGATATATAAGAACTTGATCCGATCCAAGATGAATTTCCCCCAGTGTGGTGTGATAGACTACCTCGATATAGGTAGGACAAGTTGACCTTAGGAATATGCCAAGTAGTACTAAAGGGGAATACAATACTTTACAATATCAAGCTATGATATAGACACAAATGGGTGATGGAATAAAACAGGATGAATGATGCAATTTATGGATGCGATGCAGAGAATGATGGAGGTGCTTTATTTATGCGAGGCACCTGTTTACCAGGTTTTCACTAAGGTACTTTCCCAAAGCACCACCAAAGTGGTTTCGACTAGAGGACGATTGTTTTTCTTTACTTTTTCAATCCTTTTTCTCTTTTTTTTAATGGATTTTTTGATCAATTTTTAATTTTTTTTTGTATTTTTCAGATTTGCACCCTTTAAGCCTAGGCATAATTTTTTTGAAGATGTAGACTATAGGTTGGATCTTGCATGGGTTCACCTTTAGGTGTTAAAAATTGATATGCTCCTGATCCATAGCTTGTTGTGATGACAAAGGGACCTAATCAATTAGGCTCAAAATTTTCTTTACTATCCTGATTTGGAAGATTTTTTTGATTCTGCTTTAGGAAAAGATCCCCTACCTAGAAAGACCGACACTTGATCTTCTTGCTATAGCTATGTTTCAGTCAGTTTTGGTATACTTGCAAATGATTTAGAGCATCAAGACGACACTCATCCAAGAATTCTAGTTCATTTAGCCGAGATACTCTGTACTCATCATTAGTGATTAGGTTCTCTAGTGAGACTCGCAGTGATGGAAGCTCAACCTCAATGGGCAAGATGGCTTTTGATCCATAGACCAAGGAGACTAGGGTTGCACCTGTAAGTGTGTGGGTACTGGTTTGATAGGCCCAAAGGGCGGGATTTAACTACAGATGCCAATCACAACCAACTCATTGACCATTTTCCTTAGGATTTTTAGGATGGTCTTGTTTGTAGCCTTAGCTTGACCATTTCCCTGGGGGTAATATGGGGTAGAGAATTGATGATGGATGTTGAATTTTTGAAATAGCTCTTTCACATCCTAATTCTTGAAGGGTATTCTATTGCTTGAGATAAGTTCTTGCAGAACACTGTAATGACAGATAAGCTAATTTAGGATAAACTTAGCAGTTTGCGTCCCCATTATGTAGGTTATAGGAATGGCTTCTACCCACTTGGTAAAGTACTTGATGGTTGTTATGATAAACTTGTGGCCATTAGAGGAGGTTGGAGTAATCTTTCCTATGAGATCAAGCCCCCATTATGAGAAAGGCCAAGGTGTGACCATTGGTTGTAACTCCTGAGCTTGAGCATGAATAAGATCCCCATGTTGTTGAAACTGGACACACTTTTGCACATACTGATGGGCTTCTCTTTCCATGGTTGGCCAGTAGTGCCTCATCCTCAACAATTTCTTAGCTAACTTCATACCACTAGAATGGGAACCACATATGCCATTGTGTACTTCTATTAAGGTGGTCAAGGATTCCTCTTGGTTGAGACATCATAGTAATGTCCCCTCGATGCTTCGACGGTATAAGGTATCAATTAGGATCATGAATCGAGGGTTCCTCTACTCAGGTAGGTGAATATGTCATGATACCATGGGGAACCAAGATCAACAATGACACATGCAAATTTAGATTCTAGGATTTTGAAAGTTGGCATGAGAAGTTGTTCTACCAAGAATTCACATTGAAGGACGTTGTGTGACATGTCTAACAATGATCCAATTGTTACCATAAATTCTACTACTTAGTTGTTCATGCGAGGAATCTGCTCAAAAGTTATATCTATGAAAAGGTCCTTGAGACTCTCTACCATCTTCTTGTAAGGAGTGAGATTTTCATCCTTGTCGAGAAATATGGACAGACATCTCAAAAAGAAACATCCAAGATCAGTAGTTCCTTTAGTAGAAGACATGTACTACTACGCCATAAAGTGGAATCAAACATAGTTCATTTCCCACATTAATCCTTTTGAGAGAAACTCATGCAAAATAACTAGTTTCCACAACACCATTAATAGATTCAACAAACAAAACCAACAACAATGAAAGATGAAATAGAAGACATGAACACACATATATACGTGGGGAAAACCCTTACAGGTAAAAAACCCCACACTCCAAAAGCCCAAATTTCCATTGTATTATTCAACAACAAAATACAGTTACAATACAATATCAAGCTCACAACCTTTACAGGAGATTTACATCTTGTTCCATTTTGGAGAATATCCGACAGCATAACCCATCGTGATCACCTCCCTTAGTGGGATACATCTCATTCAACTACACAGCCTCACAACTCTACCACTGGCCTCTTGGCCTCTCTTTCATACAACCACTCAACCTTCACCTTCTACAAGATTCATCTCTCTCTTGGCTACCTAGCCTCTTGGCCCCTCTGGTTACCGCCGCTCTCTCTCGGCTGCCCAATCTCTTGGCCAACACCTAGGTAACTGCCGCTCTCTCCTTGTGACTATTCAACTACCGCACCCCTTTAGGGTTACACCTCGAGCCACACACCATCATCCAAAATTTATGTCTATCAGATAATCAATTGAACAATCTCCATCATTGAACTTACGGTTATCCACCTAACACCATGTTGCCTAGTCAAAGAGACATTCATTACCGTCTCACTGAAGTTCACCGAGCACATGGGACCACATGTCCTCCATCCTCCATGTCATCACCACCTGTTGGACTTCGTCACAATCCACCATCCTATCGGGTACCAAATTTGTTGGCTTCCAAGTTGCTATATCACTTAAAAATCAAACTTCAAAACCTCATGTCGGAGGTTGTGAAGTTCCTAGAACCTGCGACTCGCCGATAGCACATGGATCACCCTATCAACCAAAACTCAAACTTTCGAACCTCATGTTGGAGGTTGCGAAGTTCTCAAAACCTGCAACATGCTGAAAACAAAGGGATCACTCTGTCACTCAAAACCCAAACTTCTAAACCTCAAGTCGGAGGTTGCGAAGTTCGCAAAACCCACAACATGCTAACAAAAAAGGGATTAAACTTTGCTTCATAGTTGCTAAGTCAGGAGGTTATGAAACTTTAGAACCCCACAACTTCAGTTAGAAAAACTTGAAAAACAACAAATTAACTTAGGCCAATGAAGGAGGAAAACACAACTACTCTAGGAAGTCGATCAAGCCAACAAATTTGAGTCACATTTCTCAACATTCTCCCACTTGATGAAGAACTTACTGGCTCCTTCCAAGGAAAACTCATGAATCTTTAAACAATGCTTCCACACTCCAACCAAGACACCTGCAATGACATCCGAGATGTACACCAACTCAAGCAACAATTCCAGCCATCCACCATAGGAAAAAGGAACGAGCCAAGGCATATATGCACCAGTCTCAAGAACACAAGCATCAGATCCAAAAGATGACAAGGGCTTCAACACTACCACCACTCCACTATGCTCACAAGCTATATAAAAGAAACACAACATCAGCTTCAAATCCCTCAATCATGAACACAACCGTGAAGTCATTCTCCATAAACAAGATAGAACATCAGCTAGAACACCAACCAGAAAACTGATTACTCCCATCCAACTAATCAACCCACACGACTAAAAATAGCACCCACAACAAGTGCTAATACATCCAATCACACATACCTCCAAGGTATCAACATCAACAAACTCATGCCACTCCATAACCAACCCATCAACTGCAAATACAAGCTCCAAGTGCCAACTAGTTGAAGAAGACCAAACACATCTAGGAACTCCCACTACATGGGTAATGCAAAATCAAGGCATAACGAGTCTACCAACAACATCACATAGAGAGTGTAAACATGTAGTTTCAAGGAACCATCCACAATGATATGCACAACCTATACAACCCTCACCACAAGTATCCATAACCAAGACCACAAAGAGAAAATTCTACACATCATATACCTATAGAAAATCCTTCTACATACACCTCTAAATGCCAACTATTTCAAGTATGATCTCCTTCACAACACCCCAAAACAAAAGCCTTAACAACATCCAACTGTTCAATCACCAAGATCAAACACAACATATATTTCATGTACTTATATGGATGTAAGCTTCTCCAAGAAGATCAACCCATTGCATCTCCTAAACTCAACATCAATGAATGTAATCACAATGCACAAGGAGATGAGCACGATATCCATCTCTCACAATGAATCCTTTAGAAACATCTAATAGCAGTTCAAGATCCATATCCATGAAAGAAAGCATAAAACACCTGAGAGAAACAATGGGAAATACCTCTCAAGTGATAAAATGTCGAGTAGACCAAGAGTGGGGAATTATAATTCTCCTCCAGGATAACCAATTCATCATGAATTCTCCAAGAGCAATCTCCTCATTGCTCTTTGTTGAACTCACGTCCGACCAAGGTGTAGGCTCCTCGGACATCCTGCCGAAATCTCATCAAGAGTATCCATCAACACTTCTCTCATTTCAAGAGAATTATAGCCTCACCTTATTCTTCATGTATCCATGAGAACCCACAACCAAATATCTCATTCTAAACTCTGAATGCATCACTAGACAATCATGAAGTTCTCAAGCATATGACCAAAGCACCAAAAACACAAAGAATTACCAGACCATTTTCAAAGCTCCAATCATCTGAACCAGGAACTTGTCATGATATCATGATCTACACATCCCCCTTAGGAGATTCCATGCTCTAGGTGAACATACCATGGTCTCAAGGGCAATGCATCATGCAAAAACTCTAAACCAACATCACCTGTCAAGCACCGCCAACACCTCAACCAAAGACTCCAAGAATCCTCCATGGCTATGAGATGTTGCACATCCTCAAATAGTGTCCATGCAAATGTGAAAGAACCCTTCTACAACAATAAGATCTAAGAGTGCCTCCTAGTAACATCTGCAACACTAAAGAAGATCATTCACCACCAAGTGATGAATCCAAAGTCATTGCTAAAGTGCCCACTGAACCGTGACAATCAATATTTCCAAGCATCATGACCAAACATCTACTAAACTAGAAATACTTAAGGTCCACACAACAACCTATCCATCTGACAACAATACCAAGCAACCCAAGATCTTCAAACCAAGCAGAAAAAACCATCATTGTCAAAAGCTTATACAAAGTAGTGTATCCAAGCTATCTATGACATTGTGATACACATGGTATAGGTCCCCATAATCGACTATCTAGGTACTCAACACCATCCATCCTCTCATCTCAGAGAAACCATACCAATGCACAAGTGACCACAAACAAGTCTACACCAACACTAAATCAAATTCATGGATATAGACAGTCCACTTCTGAGTTGTCCCACAACAAACATGTAGGTAAAGACAACCCACAACAATGCACAACCCATAGATCCATTCAACATAAATATGAAAACCCATTACCGCACTAGAAACTGAAAAACTAAGATCTCAAAGAGAATAACCACATAGACAACTTGACTCAAACACCAGATCAAGCTCAAATCTGATTCACCAATCATGTCCACAACGAGCACCATAGTCAAGGAACCCAACAAGAAACATCACAAGAATGTTGAATGAAAAATCATGTACCAACACTCCCATGTAGAGAAGACATCACACCTCCTCAAACCATGCCAAACTACAACTATCTCATCTAGTCACACCCCAAAAGCCAAGGTCTAGAAAATAGCTTAATAATAGCTCCATTTAATCACAAGTTTTGCTTGACCATGTAAAACTTGCAAAACCACAAATCCATGCAAGTACAAACCATCCTTAAAATGAAACAATAGTTCAGGAACTCCAGGCCCATTTCAATCCAAATCCAAAACCACCAACATGCACATGCATCCGAGAGAGACAAGCTATTTCAAAAACTTCCAGATCATTCGATGATCAACTCCATAGCCTACTTGCAATTAGGGTACCATAAGACTGTGCCTTCCAATACCAGGAAAACAACCCAACATAAGCACATTACTCCATGACTGAAAAACATCCTAAGCTTATCCATATCATCAGGGAGCCTCTCACACAGACACCCAATATGAAAGCTTTGCTACAACATAGCCATGAAGCAAAATATTCCACCCCATGCATCAAGGTTATACCACTACCAACTAGGAACCTTAGATCACAACATTCTAGTATGACCAGTTCTAGTTTCTCCATCTTCACCATCTTCCATGTTGCATGTTGTCTCAAAAACTTAAATAGAAAAAAATAACTTCTACTCATCAAAGGATCAATACATCAACCGATTCCTCCAGATTTCCTCAAGCCTGACAGATTAAGAAATCTTCACAAAAGGAATACCCAGAACCAGCAACACACTAGGAAGAAACACATCCTAGAAGAAGGCTCTGATACCACTTGTCAGGAAGTATGGATGAGCATCTCAGAAAGAAACATCTGAGATCAGTAGTGCCTTTAATAGAAGACACATACTACTATGCCATAAAGTAGAATTAGACTTAGTTCATTTCCCACATTAATCCTTTTGAGAGAAACTCATGCAAAGCAACCAATTTCCACAACACCATTAATAGATTAAGCAAACAAAACCAACAACCATGAAAGATGAAACAAAAGACATGAACACACAATTATACATGGGGAAAACCCTTATGGGTAAAAACCCCCACACTCTAAAAGCCTAGGTCACCATTGTATTATTCTGCAACAAAATACAATTACAATACAATATCAGGCTCATGACCTTTACAAGAGATTTACATCTTGTTCCATTTTGGATAATATCTGGCAACATAACCCATCGTGACCACCTCCCTCAGTGAGAGACATCTCATTCAGCTACACAACCTCATGACTCAACCACTGGCCTCTCGACCTATCTGTCATACAACCACTCAACCTTCACCTTCTGCAAGATTCATCTCTCTCTCTCGGCTACCTAGCCTCTCAGCCCCTCTAGTTATTGCCGCTCTCTCAGCTACCCAGTCTCTCAACCAACACCCAGGTAGTCGTTGCTCTCTCTCAGTGACTATTCAATTACCGCACCATACCGCCTAGTGAAGAGACATTCATTACTGTCTCACCAAAGTTCACCGAGCACATGGGCCCACATGCCCTCTGTCCTCCATGTCATCACCACCTATTGGCCTTCGTCACAATCCACCATTGCACCGGGTTCCACATACGTCAGCTTCCAAGTCACTATATCACTGAAAAACTGAACTTCAAAACCTCATGTCAGAGGTTATGAAGTTCCCAGAACCTACGACTCACTGACAACACAAGGGATCACCCTATCACCCAAAGCTCAAATTTCTGAACCTCATGTCAGAGGTTGCAAAGTTCTCAAAACCCGCGACATGCTGACAACAAAGGGATTGCCCTGTCGCTCAAAACTTGAATTTTTGAACCTCAAGTCAGAGGTTGCAAAGTTCACAAAACCCACGACATGTTGAAAACAAAGGGTTTAACCTTCGCTTTAGAGTCGTTAAGTCAGGAGGTTATGAAACTTTAGAACCCAACAACTTCAATTAGAAAAACTTGAAAAACAACGACATAACTCAAGTCGATGAAGGAGGAAAACACAACTGCTCTAGGAAGACGATCAAGCTAGTAAACTTGAGTCACATTTCTCAACAATCCTTAGTTTGGTAATTGTCATTAACTTGGTTGATAACCAACTATGAGTCTCCATAGAATTTCAACTCTTGTATCTGCCATTGAACTGCTATCCTTAGACCTATGATTAGGGCTTCGTACTCCACAATGTTGTTAGTACATGGAAATGATAGCCTGTATGACTTTGGGATGCAATCACCTTGAGGGGTGATAAAGAGAATACCCACCCCTGATCCATGTTGGGTGAATTATCCATCGAAGTAAATTTTCCACTAATCTGCTATATTGACAAAGAATATTAACTCATCACGAAATTCATATATCAATAGATTCTTTGCATAGATAGGTTCTTTTTCCAATTGGTCTGTGATCACTTGTCCTTTGATTGCCTTATGCTCCATGTACTCTATGTCAAATTCAATCAAGATCATCATCCATTTGGCCATTCACCCAGTGAGAGTTGCTTTGGACAACATGTATGTCAATGGGACAATCTTTGCAATAAGCTTGATTTGATGCGATAACATGTAGTGTCTAAAATTTTGTGAAGAAAAAACTACTGCTAAGCATGCTTTCTCAATGGATGAATAGTTCATTTCATAGCCCACCAAGGTCCTTCTGATGTAATAGATAGCCCTTTCTTTTCCATTTTCATCATGTTGTGCTAGTAGAGCACCTAGTGCTACTGATGTTGCTAAGATATACAAGATCAATTTTTTTTTTTGGTATCGGTGGCATGAGCACAAGAGGTGTCGATAGGTAGTCCTTGATCTACTAGAAAGCTTTATCACACTTCTCATCCCACTTATAAGTTATTCCTTTATGGAGAAGATGCGAGAAAGGATGAATTTTATTTGATAACTGTGTTATGAACCTTCAAATGGACTGCAACCTTCCTTGTAACCCTCTCATCTGCTTCAATTTTTGTGATGATTCCATGTCTAGGATGGCTTTGAGTTTTTATGGATCAATTTCTATCCCTCTTTGTGATACAATGTAGCTAAGAAGCTTCCCTGATGTAACCCCAAAGACATTTTTTTGGATTCAGTCATACTTTATACTCTTCAAGCCTATCAAATATGGGTCCTAAGACTTCTATGTGCTCACTCCTTTTCTTTGATTTTTCCAAAATATCATCCACATAGTCTTCAACTATTTTGTGGATCATGTCATGAAACATTAGGGTCATTTCTCTTTGAAAAGTTTCTCCTGCATTCTTCAACCCAAATGGCATCATGTTCCAACAATATGTCCCCCATGGACAAGTGAATGCAGTTTTGTGTTGATCCTCCTTAGCAATCATGATTTAATTATAGCCTGCAAAACCATCCATGAGTGATAGCATTTCATGCCCAGCTGTTAATTCCATGATGATGTTGATGTTAGGTAGAGGGAAATCATTCTTTGGGAAGACCTTGTTCAAATCTCTGAAATTCATGCATATTCCGATGCCCCCAGTGGGTTTGGAGATTGCTACCAGGTTTGAAACCCACTTAGGATAATCTATGGGTCAGATGAATCCGATGTCAAGAAGCTTTTGTAACTCAAGTTTCACCAAGAGTGCTATCTAAGGGTGGATCTTCCTTAATTTCTACTTCATTGGTTTAGCTTCAGGATAGACTACTAAATGATGCACAACTACTTCTGGATTGGGCCATTGCATATCTGTGTATGACGTCCATGAAAAGTTGGTTCTTCGCTCTTTCAAGAATGCTGCTAGGTTCTTTTATTCTTCATCCAACAAGGATTTAGCATAGAAAGTGATCTTGGGTGCTTCTTATGTTCCCACATTGACCAGAGTGGCCTTTTTTGCTAGAATTGTTGACTTCTCTAGATGCATTTCACTAAGGGGGAGATTGAATCCCTCATCCTTGGGCACCTCAGAGAGGTTTTCAACCCTGGATATGTCCTTTCTTTTTACTATTTTATGATCAGAAAGTTCCATAGTGTGGTTTTCACTCAAAGATCTGCATGTTAGTTGCATGTTATCCATTTTTCAACTGAAGGATTCAATTGTCTCCCTGTAGTAGGCCCTTGTGTCTAATTCTATATCAAAACTAGCCTTGTGATTTTCCCATGGTAAGTTGTCATGGAGTCCCATGGATTTTGATATCGCTTCATTATTTTTAAATAAATATAGAATCGGTGGTCCTTGTTTGTCCCAGTTAAGGAGTTGTGGGTAAACTAGGCTTATTTTAGTGGTTTGGTCATTTGGGGTGAAGGATGTTGTGGATATCATGAAGAGAGAGTTATTCTCAAATAGGTTAGCATCATCGAGGGGGAAGTTGTCTAGGGTCATATCACATGATGTTGGGAACCATGAGGAAGCCTCAATCCTTTTATTGGAAGTACCTTTTCCAATAAGTGTAACCTTGCTAGTAATACATCCTAGGTCGAGATTCTTTGGACGTTTCTCAGGAACAATGGGTTCTAGAAAACCTTTGCCATTTTATCCTAGTTCCTCATTCTTGTTGTATCCCTAACTCTTCATTAGTTGCAAGAATTTTTTGTCATCTTCCATGGGAAGAACAAGGATGGGTTGTTCATATTGATATAGCCGTTTAGAGACATCTTCCTCATTGACATCTTCTTTGTTTAAATCCCTCCACTTGGTGAAGGTAGTGGCTGCCATATTTATTGTTTTAGGGACTTTGTTTCTAGGTTTGGATTTCCCATGAGATTTGGGAGAAAGAGGTAGCTCCACCAACACAAAAGTATCCTTCATTAGTTTATAGCTTCCACAACCATCATCCTGGATCACTACTTTGATACCAGGAATGTTCTGCACAATTGGTGTTTTTGCTTATGAGGTAGATGCAAGGGATGATGGGTCAACAAATGAGGAGGATGGTGTAGGACCTTCATCATTTTTAGGGATCTGGGGTATCTTGTAAAACTTGGCCTCAAGGTTCTTCTAGTAGTAAAAAGGCTCAGGATCTCCATGGATGGTAACTTTGTTGACCTTAAAAGGAAATTTTACACATTGATGGTAGGTTGAGGCTACAGCTTTCAGGGCATGGATCCATGGTTGGCCAAGCAGGATGTTGTAGAGGAGATCAAGGTCTAACACTTGGCATGTAGTTTCTGCAATGATGGGTCCTACTTGGATGGGTAATGCGATAATGCCTTACGACACACGCTCTTGATCGTCATATGTTTTGATGGTGGTACTCTTTGCTTTCTCAATAGTATCCCTTGAATAGCCCAAGTTATTTATCAACTAAAGGGTGAAAGTGTTCATACTGACACCTCCATCTACTAAGACTCTTTTAACCTTGTTCTTATGAATAATGATATCAAGGTGCAAAGCACAGTTATGAGATGGTTGCAGTGGTAGGTCTTGTTCTAAGAAGGTGAGAAGATGATTACTAATATTCCCTACCATAGCTTGAAAATTTTCTTTATCAATATCCTTAGGTACAAATGATGAAGATAAAGTTTTCTCTAAGATTTCCCTATGTGCAGGTGATAGCCTCAATAGTTCTAAGATATAAATCTATGCGGGGGTCTACTTAAGCTGATCTAGGAGATTGTACTTGCTAGGGTTTGATGTTGGAAAAGTAGGTTTTTCCCTAGATTGAGATGGGAATCCTTGGATGGTGACTTTTCCACATCGTGTGGTGACTCCACATTCCACACTAGGCCCTTTGATGGTGATGATGGTGATGATACTATCACAGGAAGCAACCACATTGGAATAGGTATGTTGTACATTTGTGTAGTCCTTATCTTTTCCAATGTTATTTCCTTTGCTATGATCTGACATAGGGTTCTTGTAGATCTTAAGATCCTGGTTGCGACTGGTACCTTAACAAATATGTCTCCATTCTCAATGAGATCTTGGATAACATTTTTGAGTCTCATGCAATTCGTTGTTTTATGTCCTTTGATTTTGTGAAAGTCACAAAGATCGGTTTGAGGAAAAATGAAGGGCTCTACAACCTGGTTGTGCATGAGATTGTTTGCTTTGTGGGTGTCCTTGGACACTCGTGGAGGAGGCTCGACCCTCCTCCATGCTTCTGAATCATTTTTCAGAGTACATCTTGTACTTTTTAGAGTGGGAGTAATATTAAATTTTAATCTGGTGTGGTGTGGATTTTATGGGCTCCTCCCATCGGGTATCCCTAATTGTGCCATGACATGTGAAAATTAGTTTTGGGGGTTTGCGGCTATAATGGATGGGGATATGGTTCTCCCTGAGAGTTCTTTAAATGGCTTGGCTTCTGGTGGTGTAAATAATAAGTCCATCAAATCCTTCAGAGACATCATAGCGAGTGAGCATGAACAACTTCCTCAAGGTGCAAAATTTATGGCCGACTTGATAAATCTGCTGGTGGAGAATGGAGAAGAGGGACAAGGTAAGCAATATTTGTCTCCTCTTTTGAGTTCTATCTTGGTTCCGAATGAGGAGTTGGATAAGGCTATTTTTGAGGAAGATGTGAAGCTCTCAAAGACTGCTATTTTCTTTGTGGCTATTGATCCTGATAGGGTCCCGACTAGGAAATATATGGATGAATGGTTCAAAAATGTGTGGGAAAAGAAATTAGGGTTCCATTTTTATTATTGTCGAATGGTGCAAAGAGGATTATTTGTGATTTTCTTTAATAACCCTAAATTTCAACAAGAAATTGTTAATAAAGAATTTTGGACTGTTGGAAAAGTAACTTTTCGAGCCCTGGCATGGTGACCAGAGGCTCTGGATGAGGAGGTTTTGGCTTTGTCCAGCCCCTGATGGTTGGTTATCAAACATGTTCCCCCTCAACTTTGGAAATTTTTTCCTTTGATGCTCGAGCCATATGGCAAAGTCTTGAGAACAGATGAGACTAAATATCCTTTACCCCATTCAGATGCGAGGGTTTTGGTTTCCTTAACCCGGGAATGGATCTTCTGCAGATCCTAGAAATTAGACTTAAATTTGGCACCATAAATTGTGTTTTGGAAACCCTCGTAGGCCTTAATTCATGCTACCTTTGTCATAGAGAAGGGCATATTAGAAGAAATTGTTCGTTAATAAAAAACAAGATTAATAAGAATTATGCCAATGGAGGAAATAAGAGAAATAAATAATTCCCGTCAAATTTTGGTAGGGATGTTAACTTTTCGGGGGAGACTGAGGATGGTGGCCTCTCCCCGAGAATAGAGTTCCAGAATAAAATGGCCACCTCTTCAAAAGAGGACGACACTAGAAATATTGAAAATACGACTTCCTTAACTTAGGAGTTGAACACATCCATGGATAGTAACTTTGAAGAGGAGAGATATATTAATAATAATAGGGATTGTATTTCACCTTCCTGTCAAAATGAATTAAAAGAGCCTCCTAACAATGGCAAGCTTAATGCACAATAATTGGCATTACAGAAAATAAGGCAAATAAAGCGATCCGAGGTAAACAATAGTAATTCGGTGAAAGAGATTTATTCATTTAATGATAAGTATTTTAGAGAAATGGATTTTGTTGGTTTAACAAAGGAAACACAAATAATGAATGCTCATATGAAGGAAGGGGACTTGATCCCTGAAAATCGTGGGGTTTGCTCCATTGCATTTGTTGATACTCCACAATCTTTGAACTATGGAAAAGAGGCTAACATGGGTGTGTCATTCCAGCCCGCAGGGGTTGAGATTGAGTCAAGGCCAAATCTTGAAGGCAACACCATGAATCTTATTTCTAGAATTGGTAAGGAGGATGAAACTTAGACAAAGTTGGCTATGGAAACTATTAGCCCCCTTGATGGGGAGATCAGTTTGGATGGGTTTGCCTCCCAATCGGGCATGGATTCTACAGATGACCTAGGGATTCTCTCTACTAGGGAAACCACTGATAGGGAAGGAGTTCCTATTGAGGTTCTAGTTTAAAAAACCAGGAGGTATAGAAATAAGAAGGGTTTGGATGGTTCAAAACTACAAGAGGAGAAGGATTTTAATCCCCTTTTGAAAGATAAAATAAAGAAACTTAGTGGGGTGATCCTTCCACCCAATGCAAAAAAAATTGAGGCAAAAAATAAGCTACCTAAATGCTTTTATAATTTTAGAAGTGATAAAGGCCCCTTAATTAATGAACAAAAGAATGGAAGTTAACTATCTTTCTTGGAATGTAAGGGGTCTTGAGTCCCTTAATAGAAAACATTTGGTCAAGAGATTGGTGGCTCAAAAAAAGGAGATAGATTTTGTGCTCCTGCAAGAAGTCAAATCCATTGGATTTTCCTTAGAGACTAGCCTGAAGGTAATTTGGAAGGATGCTTCTCAATTTGTGACCAAGCATGAGTAGGGGAAGGGAGGGGCTATTATTCTGATGGCTAATAATTGGATCCAGTATATTGTACACTCTGGTGTGTCTCCTTGTAACAGGGCTATTTGGGTAATTGTGAAGAAGGAGGATTGCTTTGGTATTTTTTCGATTTATGCTCCTAATGACTACAAAGATAGAGTCTTACTAAGGAAGTGGATGTTCAATCTGTAAGACATCCCTTGGATTCTAGGGGGTAATTTTAATTTTGTGGAAAAAGAGGAGGACAAATATGAAGGTGTTGGTCATGTCTGGAAAGAATCTGAGAAATTTCATTGGTTAAGACTTAAATCTAAGCTAAGTCTTGAGGATCCCATTGAAGGCCATAAAAAGGAGTGTAAGGATATCTTGTTTACTTGGTCTAATTATCAGAAAAATGGGAAGATATTTCTTTGCAGGCTAGATAGGTTTTATATTAATAGGGCCTTCTTCTTTGCTGCCCTAATCAAGGATAGTTGCAAGGTGGAGGTTACTCCATACTCCCTCTCTAATCATCATCCAATAAGGGAAAAAATTGTGCTTAAGAATGGTGTAGAATCTAATGCAGGATCCAAAAATGGGTTTTGTCTTAATACCAACCTTCTTAATGATGAAGATTGTAAATGTGTTATAACCTCTCTTAGAGCTATTAATAAGCGGTTGCATAGATCCTTATCTCCCATTGAGAGATGGGACTTGAATGTTCAAGGTTGGAAGATTCTTTTCTAGACAATAGGGAGGAAGAAGACAAAGGATAGAAGGAAAAATGAGACTTGCCTGCAAGAAAACCTTTTCAAGGCTGAATCAGAAGTTCAAAATTTCCCTGATGACAACTTCCTAGTAGATAAGCCTTTCTGTTGCTAGAGATAAACTTAGGAGATTTCAAACCAACAAGGTTAAAGGTTTGGAAATTAGAGCCAAAATGAATTGGATGGAAAATGGTGACAAGGGTACAAATTTTTTTTTCAGATATTTAAAGGAGAAACATACCAGAGAATTGATTGACCAGATCAATGCAAATGGTAATATTCTTGTGAAACAAGATGAAATAAGAGGGCAGTTTTTTCTCTTCTACCAGATCCGTTTCACTTCTAAAGGAGGTAATGATTCCTGCTTTCAAGGTAGAGATTATATCAAGGGGATCATGCCCAATCAGATCAGTAAGGAGGAAACTCTAGAGCTAAATAGATAAATCTCTAAGGAGGATATAAGGAGAGCTATTCTCTCCCTCAAAAATGACAAATCTCCAATACCAAATGGTCTCCCTATAGAATTTTACAAATCATTCATTGACTGGGAATGCGATGATCTTTACCTAGTTTATAAAGAGGCCTTTGAGAAGGGTTGCCTTGGTAAAAATATTAACAGAGGAATCATCAAGTTGATTCCTAAAGAGGGGGACAAAACTCTTGTTAAGAATTGGAGGCCCATTACTCTTCTGAATGTTTCTTATAAAATATTGGAAAAAGCACTAACTAAGAGATTGGCTAGTATTCTTCCCATCATTATTAATTCAACTCAAGCTAGGTTCATTAAGGGGAGGTATATCTTGGAAAATCTGGTGACAAGCTAGGAGGCCATGAATTGGGCCAAGAATTTAGGTCAAGATGCAACAATGCTCTTGCTAGATTTTGAAAAAGCCTATAATAGGATTGAATGGGACTTTGTGCTACTGGTTCTTGAAGCATTTGGTTTTCCAAGATTTTTTTGCTCTATGGTTAATACTTTATTTCAAGATGCTTCTGCTCAAGTGGATGTTAATGGAGTTCTTTCTCAGGAGATTCTACTTGGGAGATCAATAAGGCAAGGCTTCCCCCTTGCACCTACCTTGTTTGTTATTGCCTCTGATGCTCTTCATTATATTTTGAGGGATAGATCAATGGTCCCAGGGGTAAGAGGTATCAAACTACTTGACTCGAATGAACTCATCAACCTCCAGCTTGCTAATGACACTTCTATTCTTTTACAGCTTGATGAGGATAATTTTGTAGTTCTAGTGAAGAAGCTTGAGATATTTTGTTCTGCTTCAAGGGAAAAAATTTCCCCTACAAAATCTTACCTTCTTGAGTGGAAAGGTAAGCCCCCTAATTGGGTCTACATGTATGGTATTCAATGGGGAGGCCCTCAGAGGCTTGTGAGATACCTTGGTATCCCGTTTGTTGTTGAGCCTAATATGAAAGAAATGTGGTGCTGGATTAGAGATAGGATTGAGAGGAAATTAACAAAATGGAATAAGAATTACCTCTCTTTTGCTAGGAGGCTCCAGATTTGTCAATTTTTTTTGTCTTCCTATAGCATTTATTTTGCCTTTGTATGGTTTTTTTGCTCTTATCAAATTAATGCTATCCAAAAAAGAATAAGGGAATTTCTGTGGTCTAATGGTAAAGGGAAAAGGAAAAATAATTCTATCAAATGGGAATGGTGCACCATTTCTAAGATGTGAGGTGGTCTATGATGAGACAATAATTGTCTCATATTTTATCAAAGAAAATCATTTATTTCTTCTTAATGCATTAATGTTAAAGTGGATTTGAGTGATGATTGAAAGTTCTTTAGCTTGTTTAAAGTAGAATATAAAGTAGATGTTTGATTTATTTCTAGTAATTATATGTGATCTAAATTTCCTCTAATATATCTCCATGAAGTGTTTAAGATGATATAATGTAGATAAATGAGTTATTAAATAACTCATGGGAAGAAGAAGCTTCATAGACACTTGCAACAGAGAGCTCCAAACACTTGAAGCAGTTAACTCCTGAAAGCTTTTGAAGGATTTGAAGAAGTAATGAGAAGATAGAGAAAACTCCCAGAAAACTCCTACATTCATGAAAAATCATGGAGCATCAATCATTCCAAAATTAATGGGATGATTATTTGTTTCATGTTGAGTTCAAAAATCTCTCACAGTTATTACATTTCATGATTCCTTCTTCCACCAAAGATAACTCAAGCTACCACATCAATCAAATGTTGTTGTATGTTTATAGCATGTTATTCATGTTAATGATCAATGATTTTTGCAAGAAAAGTGAAGAATAATTCCTTCATTCACGTGGAGAACTGAAGACTTCATAAAAATCAAGCATTCAAAAATAGTAAAAAATGAAGTCTCAGTAAAACAACAATATCTCCATCGTTTCGCAACAAAATTCAAAACTTCAAAATGACCTAGAAACTAGATTTGAAGATATAAAAACCCTTTTGAGAATTTGGTATGGTTTGTAGCAGGGAAGGAGCAGTAAGCATCAGAAAATGACTGAGACAAAAGTGGCGCGATGGAGGACAGCAACTTCAAGTTTCTTAAAGTTTTATAAACGACCCCTCAAAATAGGATCTTGGATCCAAATTATTAGTGGATTGATATAGAATATGAATTCTATAAATGAAATGTAATAATTTTATCAAAGGGAGGGGATTAGAAAGACTTGTTTCAGCCTGAGGAAATAGGATAGTTTTAGTTTCATTTCCAACAATGTATTTTCAACTTTCTACAGTAAATTTGAATTCAAGCAAAATTTTCATTTCCAGCAAGTGTCAAGTAGTTTATCCTTTTAAATTCTTGCAAGTTTTCCTTAGATTAGTTCTCTTTCATGAAAATTCCCTTTCATGCAAATTTCCTTTCATGCAAATAGGATTTATTTCATGCAAGTAGAATAGACTGTAGAATAGTTCTTCTTTTCGTTGTAACTCTTCCTTTAATCTTGAAATTTCATCAGCACTTACTAATGCTTGCACATTGGCTTGTTGCAGGGCATCCTTTGTTTTACTTAACTGTTCTCTGATCCTTGCGTCATTTTGCTCAACTATCCTTTCCATTGCTTGATTTTTGCAGGCCAATTGCTGCAATTCTTCTTCTTTTCTTCTCAATTTTTCTTCAAATAATTGCACATTTCTTCTTTCTTGTTCTAATTCAGCCTCTAAACGAGACATTTTCATTGTTCTCAGTAATTCTTCAGTTTCTAATTCCTCTGTATTCAATGCTTTGTGGGGTCCTTCTTCTTCAATTAAAGGATCTTTCCCTTTTCTCTTCTCATGTTGTAGGGAAGGTATAGGGGATTTTATAGTCTCTTCTTGTTCAAATTCTTCAGAGGCCTCTTGCTCTTCGGATGGTGCGCCAAACTCTTCAGCAGAGTCGTAGACTTCAAAAACAGGGTTGTCTTCAGGAGTCGGCATTGGGTTTTCAGGGGGACTTTGAGGTCTCTCAGGAGATGGTACATGGGTACGGGTATCTTCATGTTGAAACTCAATGCTTCACCTTCCTTTTTAGTGGAAACCTCCTTCATGATTTCTGATTCTAGAAAATAAATGGGCTGATTGGAGATATCTTCCAATCCTTCCTTTTGATCTGTTGCATGCATGACTGGAAACAACTCCTTGTTCTTCAAATCTCTGATTGGGCAGCCCTCGTTTGACTTCAAAAATCTGATTGAACAACCATTATTGGATTTTGAAGGTCTCCAAGTAAGTCTTTTTCTTGCAACCTTTTGTAATGAAGACAAGATATCTTCATTGTATTCTGCACTTCTTGCAAACAATAATCCATCAATTCTTTCCTTAAAGAAATATCCTTTGCTAGGATTTGAAGTGATGGTCCTCCAACTAAGGATATTTTGAAATAGATATGGGGGTTTTGAGAGATGAATCTTTCTTGAGGAACTTCTAAATCTAAAAGGCTGCCAAACTAATTTGCTCCCTTCCCTAATGACACCTATCCCTGGCAACAACGCCAAAAATGATGGGGTTATTGTATCCTCATCAGTCTGGGGTTAAAATATTTGAGGATTCAAGGCATAGCTTTCGCATCTAAATGGGTGATTGGAGCGTTGGATGGTGAGGAACCATGGAAAGTGCTCATTAGGTACAATATTGCCAATGCTATGCCTAAACATGCTAAATTCTGGGAGCTCCTTCCCTTTAGTGATATTATTAGTTGTGAGTGGCCTATGTCACCTGCATGATCCAATGTTTTTAAAACCTTATGGAAGGCTTGGAAAATTGTCAAAAAGAACTTATCCAATTGCCACTTCACCAAGGGTGATAATAGGGCCATATTTTCCAACAAATCTATTTGGTGGAATCTGAAACGTAAGGGGAATCCCTTAGCTCTAATTCAAGGTTTCTCTGCTAAAAGTTGGGCTCTCAAAGGGATTCTTTGTTTTAATGATATTTTGACTAATGGAAAATTGAAGGAATGGAATGACCTTAGTATAGAATTTAACATCCCTCAAAGTAACTGGAGAACCTATACAATGTTGAGAGAGGCTTGTGTCCATCTCGAGTTTCTGGTTAAATTCATAAATGATCTCCTCCACTATAAAGAATTTGTGTGGCACAATGGCAACAAAATAATGAATGTTAAAGTTAAAGATATCTACACAATGCTAACTGAACAGGTGGATATTACTGAGCATATGAACAAATCCTGGCAAATGAATCTGAACAAAGATCAATGGTAAAAAATCTTTTTGAAAAATTGGCAGGAAGAGTTAGAGGCTAAAAAGGCCTGCTTCAGAAGGCTTCCGATTCTGTAGAAGCTCCCTTATAAAACCAATACAGATGATGTTGATATTTTCTCTTTATGCAGGAAACCTGAATCTTTATCTCATATTTTCTTTGAATGCATTTTTGCTAAGGAAATATGGAACATGTTCTGCATTTCTCATAATACTTGGGGGAATAATGGGGGTATATCTTCTGTGAATATGTTTTTTCTTCAAAATTACAAAATAAGTAAAACTGGTGCTCTATTCTGGCATATTGTTTCTACTAATATTCTGTGGGTAATTTGGAAAGCTCAGAATGAAGACCGATTCCAAGGTGCGAGGATATTTCTTACTGATTCCTACAAGGGACTCATATTTTATAATGTTGCTATGTAGGTTTTCATCACTGTGGAGCTGTCAAAGGACAAGTTCTTGAAATACTTGGAGAACAGGGAAATTTCTATTGAAATTATGGAAGCCAGATATGGTCATATGTGGCAGGAAGGCCACCCTGGAGTAGAGGTATTTTTAAGGGCTCTTCAGGCTTTAAGAGATGAAACTAAAGATGAGAAAAAGACCAATCCTAGTCTGAACAAAGGTAAAGAGGTGGTTATTGTCATGATGGAGCAACAAAAGAATAGTGTACTTGGCTTGTCAATTGAGGAGGTTAATGCGGCTAAGGCACCGGTGGCCCTTAGTGATGTTGATAGTTCTACTCAATTTGGTTAACTTTTGGTCGGTGGTGTCCTTTTTGTCTTGGCTCCTTTGTATATGGGTCTGATACATACGGTGGTATGTCTTTTGTTGTATATTTGTAATTTCTTCTCTCAGATTTTGATGTAATTTTGGGTTGTACCTGGAACTGATGGTTTAAGACTGTATCTCTCTTTGGTCCATGATAAGTCATAATTGTTTTTGCAGGGCCTTCTTGCAGCACAGGGCTGAAACTCTGATACTTCTTATCTGAATTGCTATGTACTGATCTCCTTATATTTAATATAAAAAGTCACAAAGATCTTTTTCATTGTACCAGGGTGGTTTATCCTGTGGTTCTTGGTAGTTTTCAAAATTGGGAAGTGCTATCAAATTCAACTCTACCAACTTCTTCATGATGGTTTCAATGGGGTTTGATAACTATGTGTACTTGCATTTTGGATAGTTGTTTCTGTTGGGAGTTCGTCTTTGTTGCGTTTCAGTATTGTTGATCTAATTGTTTTGCGATGATGTAGTTTGTTGCACATTTGGTTGAACGCTAGCTATTTGATTGTTGTTTGACCTAGGAGCACTTAGGACCACTTTAGCATCTACCACACCATCATTCGTTATGTTCTTGTTCTTAGCCCAAGCACAAGGCTTGTCATTTGAACTAGTTGATGGGAAATTGTCTTTGTAGGCTTGAGTATTTCCCTGTAATATTAGAGCTCTAACGATGTTAAGGGCTGTAGGGACAAGCTCATCATAAGAGGTAATGCACTACATCTTTAAGTGGGAGGATAGATTTAGATCTAGATTTGCTATGATAATCCCTACTTGTTGTTCATTAGGAATGGGCCATTTTATTTTACTAGCTCTTTGTCTCCATCGTTGCAAGAAATTGGTGAAAGATTCTCCTTTGTTTTGTTTGGGAGTACATAACTCTTCTAAGCTCACGTCCATGTCAAGATTAAAGGAGAAGTGATCTATGAATCTATCAATAATTTCTTGGAAGGTTTTGATTCTCATAGGTAACTGAGAAAACCAGTTGATGGCTAGGCTTGCCAAGCTTCATGGAAAGAGGCACATAAAATAGGACTTGTTGTAGGAAACCTCCATACACATGATGTTAAACTCTTTGATGTGGTCCACAGTACTTCCTCTCCCTTTGTATTTATCAAATTTTGGGACTTCAAAATCGGGAAGGAATGGTACCATTGCAATGTTTTGATCGAATGGATATGAGAATAGGTTTTGTGTATGGGGATTCTTCATTTTTCCCATCCAGATATCCTACATTTCTTGTGTTAACACCTTAAGTTGTCATGTGACATCATCTTGTGGGCTTGGTAGAGGAACATATGGCAAAAAGACAGATGAATTGTATGTGGGATTCTGAAATGATGAGGTGTTGTATGGTGTGTATGGTGGTGTGGGATATTGTGAAGGTGATTGTGGTGGAGGCGTATATGTTCCTAGCATGTTTGGGTTGATGATGTTCTACTGAGGATTATAGTAGGAACCTAGTTGTTGTTGTTGTTGGGCATACTGCTGAGCTAGTAAAGCTTGTTGTTGTTGGGCTTGTTGTTATTGTTGCACCACAAGGGCTTGTTGTTGTGCTTGATGTGCTACTAAGGATGCTTGTTGTTGTCGTGTTGCTAGGGTTGTTTGCTATTGTTGCTACTGTTGTTGTGCTACTAGGGCTACTTGCTATTGTTGCTATTGTTGTGCTGCTAGGGTTGTTTGTTGTTGTTGGTCGGCTTGTTGATAAGCCTTTTGTGCTTGCTATAGAGCTAATGCATGTGCTTGCAATGTAAGACCAGTTGGTTTTTGGGTATTGATGTTTTGCACAGGTTGTGGGTTGTTGATGAGAGGTTGGGGGTTCCCTTAGTTTATCATTCCGTGTAAGATGGTGGATTGGGATGGAGGAACACAAGTTTGAGGTCCCATTTGATTTTGCATGATGAGGGGAACCGTGGGGAAATATGATGATGGTGCCATTAGGTATTGTGATGGTAATGGAATATTAGGACCTTGAGTCCATTGATTGAAAGGGTTCCCTTGACCGATATTTTATGGATTTCCATGTGTTTGGGAGGTGGTCAAGGTATTACCTTGGTTGATGGGTTTTGTGACCAAGGGGTTGTTTTGAGTTGGGTTGGTGATGGATGGGACAAATGTGTTTTGTGAGACCAATGGTGTGGATGAACCAATTGGGGGATTGGATAGAGATGAGCCTATTTGCATTAAGGGTTGAATTTGTGTAAGGGTGTTGGCATGTCCATGTTGGTCTATTTGAGACACTTGGCCTATACTACCTTGCGTGATGTTAGACACACTTGTGGTACTTGTGGGCATGGATAAGGAGGGGTACCTTTGATATGTTGAGGTTGTTGTGGACTCATGAAGTGTAAGTGGTTTATGTTGATGTATAGGATTCTTAGGAATGAGGGGAATGCCAAATGTTGGTGTCCAAGTGGTGGTTTGAGGAGGATTGGTGTTGAGGGTACCCACAAGTGTGTTGCTTTCAAATGGAAGAGTATGGCCCAAGTCCTTAGCAAGACTAGTTGCAAGACTAGGAAGGGGTGTTTTATTTAGCCCTAGTGATGGAGTTGTTTGAATAGTGGATGAAGTCAAGCCTTGTGTCAATGATTGTGCAAAAAAATATGGGGAAATTGGAGCTACGTTTTCTAAGGCTTGATGTTCTTGTTTGTACTCCATGATTGCTTCCCTAGTAAGCCCAAATGGGTTGTTCGTAACATCTTCTATCTCATATGGCCCTGATGGAGATGAAGGTTGTTGTGATGGGGTAACTTGACTTCTTGGATCAAATTCTTGAGGATTGGGATCACTTGAGGCGAATGTGACTTTGGTTTTCTCCATGATTCTCTTGTGTTGTGATCTTGTCTTTACCACAAACTTTCAGTCACGTATGGGAGAGTTGTGTTGAGATTTGTAATGTTTGAACTCTCTAGTTGACTCAAATCTAGGTAAAAGGGATGCTCTAAGTCATTTTGGAGCAATGATGGTAGTGTTGCTAATTTTTGCTTCCCGCATAAATTAGTGTAACTTAGAGGGGAATTATTTGCTGGGATACAAATTTTTTATGTTTGATTATACCATAAATCTTTTCTTTCAAAGAAAGAGTATTTAGGATTGTTTGGCTAAAAGTATTCAACAGTTCTAATCAACTAATGAACAATCCTAGCAAAGCAAATGACAAATAATGCTTCATTTGGAAAGCAAAGAATTGGATAGAATCAATCATCTACAGTGATGGTTTCTACTAGAAACATTGCAGATTTAAAAGTAGAAATCATTTATTATGATTACAAAACATATGTTTTCAACAACTGCAATTTCATTGTTTCATATTATGTAATCGGAATAAACTCAGAAGATATATAAACCATTACATATTTTGAACAATTGATTTATTGAGGAAAATATTCTGTAATCCCACACAAGTTGTGGGAGTAGCCTGATTTGATTTCTTAATGAAATGATGAATTCAAGTAAAATGCATATCACACAACTGAAAATAATGTAACAATAAGGTGAGAAGGCGATTCGTCATTGCCTAGAATGACGAATCATCGTCGCAGTCGGGTTGATCTTGGTTCAGCTCCAGTATTAGGTTCAACTCTAGCTCCAAGGTTTACCTGCAAAATTGTGAAGGGTGATGTTAGAGCAATGAGGAATCACATTCTACTTTATCCCTACATTACCAACATAAATGAAATTTACATCTTATCAGGCATTCACCAGATGATTAGCTTTGAAAAAGCAGAGCATCAAAAGAAATCATTGATCTATTGTTTTTACTAACTGGTTTGTTTCATGTGCAGAAACAAGAAATATAATGTTGTTGGTTATTGAATTATGACATGAGTGGGGTTAAATGAGGCTCCCAAAAGGGTGGAGCCCAACTCATTTTAAAAGTTGTGCAGTGAATTCATCATGAGGAAAATGCATTGTTTAAGATTGTATCAAACTGCTCTGTGATTGTGAACATGCATACATGCCAAATTTATGGAGCATTGCTTCAGAGAGTTACATAAATTGATGACAACAGTGATACCAGAAGGGTATTCTTCATAAGGTTAACTTGTTGTTTTACAAGTTCCTGAAAACAATTTCATATGAGAAATGACTACATCATCATGATATATGCATAACCTTTTTATATATTCAAGGTTCATGTCATAAAAATCAGTGAACAACATGTAGATTTGAAATCACATTAAGTAAAGGAGAATACAAAATTTTAGATCAATGAATATCATGCTTCTTTAGCAAGTGAGAAATTCTTTAATCATGTTCTTCACAGATTACAGTTTACCATATACAAGAACCAAAATTTCATTATATCTGTTCACAACGTTTCATGCAAAACAACTCCAAGAAATTAAGTATGAAATAGAGAATCAAATCAGCTGAGCCATCAAAATCTAAGCTTAATGCATTACTTTCAGATTCAAAAGAACAACCTTATTATTTGTAGAATCTTTGTCAAAGAAGCCACAAATTTATGAAGATTTCTACATATATTGTTGGACATAGCTAAAATTGAATACCCATTTTCAGAAAAGATTCAATGTAGAAAAAGCCAAGGGTTTGATAATGGCGTCCAAGTGAATGAAAATACTTCAAGACACATATATATAGAAGATGCCGCAGCCATTATATTGTTTTCTGCATTTAAACACAAAATACAGTTCTAGAAATATACCCATTTTCTAGAGTGGTGTTTGAAACAAAAACAACTGTAAAAAAATAAAGGAAAATGGCATACCAAGGCTTCTATGAGAATTCTATTAGCACAAAAGCTCAAGTTAAGAGTCTTTTTAATGGCAGATAGAATAGAAATACCAAGATGCAAAAGAGAAGAACCCATGAATTGAGCAAGTAAAGGGTTGAAACCCTTAGCAAAGTGTGTTGCAAGTTTAAAATACAATTTGAAAAGAAGATAAGCTTACCTAAATTTATGTATGAAAAGGAGCTCTTCAAAATCCACACACAACTATGTCTCACATTTTTCTCCACAAAAGCTTAGCCAAGACTTATCCATGGCGGCCAGGGGCAGAAAAGCAACATTTTACAAAAGGAATGAGATGAACAACATCATTGTCGTAGCTAAAAGCTTTCAAAAGTTTTAAAGAATGGAGAAATTTCTAAATTTCTTCAGACTTACCATGGAGGCAATCTCAAAGAACTGCAAGAAAATGGCTTTAGTAAGTAGAGGTTTCCAGCTAAGGCTCAAACAAGAGCTTCTCATAATGGCGGCGGCCTCTTTCCAACAACAGGTGAAATGAAAATAGAATGAATATCTATCTTTTGTTTTTAGGGTTGGAATACCCTAGAAAAGAACGTTGGAGGAAAAAAGAAAGGGCATTTTGTGCCTTATGATTTATTTTCCAAAAAACTTCATTCTTTTTTCTTTTCATGCGTGGCACATTCTTTGCCTTATAAAATTTTGAATGCTTCTACGACTTATTTATTTAAGTCTTTTATTTTTGACTTTATCTATAAAATCTTTATTTTGCATTTGAAAACATATTGTAAATATTTATTTAGAGTGATATTTATAAATCACTTCTAAAATAAATATTATTGAATTAAATGTAAAATAAAATATCTTTAATATATATTTTCAAATAATTAAATAAAGTCTTTATTATTTGCATAGTTTTCAAAAAATTGTAATCTTTATTTAAAATGATGAATTATAAATCGTTTTAAATAAATGATAATTATAAAATGCAAATAAAAAGTAATTTGAATATGATTTCAAATGTGAGACTTGGTCAAAGGGATTCAAATAAGGCTTTTAAAAGCTTGCATGAATCATGGGGATAACTGAGAGAATTGTGCCAACATGTTGAGGTAAATCAGGGGTTTTGAGGTAGTTAATTGGGAGTTTGACTTTAGTTATGAGTTCCTTTGACTTGACTTGAGTTAAGGAGTGATTTGAGGCATAAAACACTTTGTTACATTCAATTATGATCCTGAATTGGAGGGATTTTCAGTTTCATATGACCCTTTGGAATTGTTTGAATTTTGACAACTCTTTTGCATATTTGGAGGAGCATCTTCAATTCCATGCCTTGTTTGGAGGAGAGGAAGGAAAACACATTTTTTCTTGGAGCCAAAATTCAAATTTGAATTTTGATATCCTTTTCTATAAGTCCTTCTCTTCTTTCTTATTTTCACTAGTTCTTGGTTTGGAGATTGCTGTGAGAGCATTGTTCACACTTTGAAACTGATTTTCCTTAATGAGATTTACAGTCTTATGGAGCATATTTTGGCCTTTGTAATATAGATAGTAATTTTTTCTCAATAGAAAGTCATTTCCTTCACCTATTTTCTTTGTTGTTTTAGTATTGGTTGTGAATTGCATGATAAAGTTCTATATTATCCTTTATTTTATTAGATTCCTTCAATGCTAGATGCAAAGAATATTATGTCATAGTGCAGGTTTATGTTAGTGATCTCTTTCTCTTGCATTTATATTTGTGAAAACATCATTGTTTTCCTTGTGTTTAAGCATTAGAACAGTCAAAACCTTACATAGAATCATTTTTGTAGACATAAGTCTCTGTGTTGTGAGATTGTTTAGCTTTATTGAGTTTTTTGTGAGTTTCAATAGCTTTGTCAAAATTTTACCTTTGGTGTACCACTTGCTAGTGATAGGTTCTAAATTTCAAGCATATACTTCTTACTCTTTTCCTTGTCACTTTTTTAGTATTTTTAAGTTATCTAAAGGGGAACCAACCCATAATCTAGAGGTCCACTTCATTCCCAGGTAACCCACAACCTTGAAGTGTTCCCATGTGTCAATAGGTTACTGAAGTTCATAGATTAGAAAGGGTGCAAACCTTATTTGATAACAGGTAGTGGGAGATGAAAAGATGAATGATGTGGGGAGTGATTTTTGCAAACATTTTGGGACAACACTTTTGACTTAAGTTTGTTTGATGTTTGGATAAAGGATGTTTATGAACTTGTGAATCTTTAGGGTAGACTTGTGACCTTCAAGATAAACGATTTCAAAGATGATAACTAACTTAACCAAATGCACAGAAAAGGATTCATTTCACATACAAAGTAGCTAAGTTAGGGGTTGGTTTGATAGATGTCTAAGTCCAAAAGTGTTGGTGTGTTCAAAATTTTTGCAAAGTTTGGTGAAGTGAAATTTGGATTTTGATAAGGGGTGGATGAAATGTTTGACCCAATCATCGACCTAGAGTGAACCTTTGTTTTCCAAGACCAAGGTGGTGAGAAACATGGTAGACCTCTAAAATTTTCAAATCCTAAAGACTTAATGATCAAGGAGAAGTTCTTGTGAAATGTGTAGATCTGGTTCATTCATGAAATAGCGTAGAAAACATCTCCTTAGTGATTTATCTCCGTTGTGGTAATTCCTTAGGATATGTCTTCTAATATACTTTGAACTATGATGTCTAAATTTGAAATAGTGGCATGTAGACCTTCTCTTGGGGATTTTGATTTTGCAAGAGATCATTTAAGAAAATCCTAAGACCAATGTTTGACTTTAAATGAGGGGTTCATATTGGATATACATGTCTGGATCATTCATTGAAATGAATCTATAAAAGTTCCTTACCAAAATGTTTTTGTTGTGGTAAAGACTCACAAGGTGTCTCTTGACATCTTTTTGACTATAATGCCTAAGTTTGAAGTGACAACATGTAGAAATTCTCTTAGGGATTTTAATTTTGCAAAAGATCATTTAGAGAAGGACAAGAAGATATTTATTTCCATGTGGGAGGTGGTAATATGGGCCTTCTGGCCACAATATCGGCTTGTTCCTCTTGTTCGTCTAAGATGTATGTTGTGTTTCTCCACTGGATGGGTGTTTCCTTTGTTTCAAAAGTGAATCTTCTCAAACTACTAATTATATATGTTTGTTCTCCCTCAATTATTTCAAAGTTTGGTTGAATGATAGCGGTGTAAGATTTGGTTGTTCAACCGGAGTGCTCGGATGCCAAATGGTCATGTGGGGTTCAATTTGTCAATTTATCTTGCTTAAATGAGTTTCTTTTTACCACAAACACTTTGTCTTAATTAAGTTTCAAACTAAATGTCTATGTAAAAAACATCATTCATCTCACAAAGTCCATTTTGTGAAAAGGATGAAGTTAAGGGAATAGTTACCCAGGTTAACTTTGGGAAGTATGGATTGATATGTAAACCAAAATATCTAGAAGTCTCTAAGAATAAATCCTTAGGACAAGCATCAATATCAAGGTTTTGTCAAAGGGTATCCATACATAGACCAAAGGGTTTGAAATTTTGAAAAGACTTGTTGATGTTTGTTTGCAATTGTTTTGGAACCAAGCAAGTGTTAAACTAACTCTCAAACATTTACAATCCTAGATAGAGTGGGTACGTATTTATTAGTAGGCTTACCATCATTGAAAGAGATGATTAGTCCGTGAAGATAAAGTGGACAAATAGGCTATGTCAAGGAAATGTTACGCCTTGACACGCCAAGAAAAGGAGTCCCTTCCCCATTTGCTTTATTGCCTCAATCAAAAACCAAACATGGTAAGTAACTTCTTGGAGCAGTGCTACTCCAATGCACTACCTTAAAATATGTTTTAGAATTTGGACTTGGTTAGCCACTACAACAAGGTTTTTAATGACCATATCTAGGATAAACTAGTGCCATAAATGCAGTGATTCACTCAATTAAGAGGCCTCCTAGCCCTTAGAAATATCTAAGGGTTTTAACGCATCACAAGGATACTAAGGGAGACATTCGTCAATATGGGACAACCACAACCAGCTGGTTAGTGACTTTCGTCACTCCAAATTATTTTTATAGCAAGTTGGAATGAAAGAACCACTTGGGTCCTTCCCTCTCACAAGTCGAGAGGAAGATCCTCTAAAGGTAACACATGTTTGAAGCGTAAAATACTTTTCATCACCCAAGATTTCCAATAAGCGCAAGGGGAGAGGATAAGCACTTCCAAGAAGAAAAGATATACTTTTGTGTTTCTCTTCACCCAAAATCACACGAAGTGCAAGGGGATTGGATACACACAACAAGCATACTTAAGCAAGTCAAACACATTTTCATTTTAATCCATCATAGAAAAATGAGTTCATTTTAAGCACCAATTTGAAGTGTGGAAGTTGTATTGTTCAATTTTAAACCAACAAGCATAATGACGTGAGGGTTCAATTTTAACCAATTTGAATGTTCATTTTAAAGCCCCAAAAAAAATCTAGTTTGGCCCTAAAACGTGAAATAAAGCATCATAAATGGGTTATAATTGCCCCATAAGTGTTGAGACACTTGTTACAATTATAAGATTTAAACAATAATATGCTCCTTCACTTCAAATGTTATTGTCCAAACTTGCAAAACAAGTTAGCCTAAAAAACCAAAACGAGAAGTCAATGACATGTTAGCGGTTAGATAAAGTAAAAAATTTAAAGCACATGTCAAAATTTAGGTTTAGTTTCTTGTTTACCAGTAAATCGTGATGTTGAAATCAATTGTGTTGCTGAATTTCATCAATAGTGTCTCTATACTGAAAAATCGATGGCGTCGGTCTATAGAAAATAGTGTCGTCAAATGCGTCGCTAAATAAAAATTTATGGCATGATGAAAATTAAAGATAGCGTTGTTATTTTAATATGCGTTAATGAAATTTAATGTGTTGCGAAATTAAATATGCGTCAATGTTTCAAATATCAAATGTGTTGCTATATAGCAACATGCCATCAAATGCGTCGGTGATTTATCAATAGCGTCGTTGAACCTAAAAAACATAAGCAAAATGGAGATTTAACGAGCAATTCGTCAGATTGGTTAGTTCATGCCCTCCTTCTAGCACCAAAATGTGACCGACGAACGTAGTATAGGCCAACTACACTTGATCCATGAGGATTCAAAGTATAATTGAGCCACTATGCATCAGTCCCAATAATATCATCCAATATAAACTAAACTAAGAATCCATTAAAACTAACACATTAAATCATGAAAGCTTTAAAAACACCTATTCTAATCCATTAAAACTTATCCTATTGGGGGAGTGGTGTCACATTGATGTGGAATGGCGACCCTTTCCCAATCCCTTGGACAATGAGCTTGTTTTGATCGATTCTATTGAAGAGAATCGACAAAACTGATGAAAGATGTGTGATAGAACATGATTTAAATGCTAAATTAACATGATGAATGCTAAGATGATCGATATGGGTGTTAAATCTAATCTAAATGTATGCAAGCTTCAAAAGATTAAAACCCTAATTACAAAATATACTAAATGCATGCACCTATGTTATCATGGAAGCCATTAATGGGAGCTAAGCTAATGATGCAAGTAAATTAAGCTAAAAGGATGCTAAATAAGTGCTAAATATGAGTGCAAGTGAAGGTGATTTTAACAACATAAGTTTTCTTTTAAAAGATGGATCCATTTGTCTCCAAATAGTGACCTATTTATAGGAGGACAAATGAGAAATGAAGGGTTAAGATTAAAAAAGTTAATCAATGGTCAAAAAGGGAGGAAGATGGAGGCATGGATCATGGATTCTCATCAATAGATGAGAATCAATGGTCACATGGATCAAGAAAAAGGATCGAGGGTTCATATTCTTTCAAACAAACACACTTTCAAAACTTGAACAAGAAGTCTTGTTGAAAGTTTGTTGCAAAAAAAGAATATTGTCCTTTTCAAATGAGTGAAGAAAGAGAATATTCTTAAAGAATACTCTCATGGGTGAGGGAAAGTAGATATTTAGTTAATTAAAACCAAATTAAATTGTTCAAAGAAGGAATGAATATTCCTTTTGGAGGAATGCACAAAGAAGGAATATTCCCAAGGAATATTTGCTTGCAAGTGGGGAGATGAGGATAATTAGTAATTTGATAATTAAATAAAGTTTTAATTATACAAATTAGGGGAATTAGATGATATTCATTAAATAAATGATTTAATGAAAAAGGGGAAAGTGATATGATATTTAATCAAATAACTTAGGGTTATTTAATTAAATAAGAGGACTTAGGGATTTAAATTAGACAAGTTGATTTATCCAATTTAACAGGATGAAGGGGTTAGCATGAAAGAGGGTGAATTAACCTAATTAGATCAATTAGGTAAATAGATGAAAATGACATAATTAATTAAATAGTTAGGCTAATTTAATGAATTAAGTGAAATGAGGATGGATTTTAGGAGGAAATGATATTAGTATATCTGATTTGAGTGCATGATATTATTTAGGACATTTTTAAGTGTCTACAATTTCAATATGACTCAGCCATGTGATGTAGTGCGACATTATGAAATCCTTTTTTATTTGTTCTTTTGGGGTATCCTTCTTGGTCTCATTGTATCGTTGAATTTCTAATCCTGTTTTAAATTCTGGCTGGCTTGAATATTCATTTATGTGAATTTTATAGATTTGGTTTAGTAATAAATTCCCGATTCACATATATGGCCCACAAATTGCAGATTTAAAATTCGTAGTTCACATAAGGTTCGCAAGTAGAGCTTTTTGAAATAATTTTCAATATAGCTTTGTTTTTTCTATTTTCTATTATATTATTTTCGTTTCTTAGGAGTCTTTTTTATATTATTATTTACTTTCCTTATGTAACTATATCATTTTTTGTAGTTTGCTTTTTGAGTTTTTATTATATATTTATGAGTATGTAATATACAATTAACTTACATATATAATATATGAGTCTATATATATATATATATATATATATATTATATAAGATAATAAAATATACACTTAGATGTGTATATACTTAGCTTAGTTTATATTATATTATTTTCTTGTTTAGAATTTTCTATATATTCAATATGTGTTTTAGTTTTTTATATATTATATATAATTTTATTTATCTAATATAAATTTGCATATTATATAGTACCATTTTATGAATAAGATAAAATATTCCTATTTTTTCATTTTTTGGTTCATTGAGTTTTTGCCTCTTTCATTAACTTATCTTAATGCCTTGTTTCATGTGCCACCCTTCTCTCTCCTTCTTTCCTACCTTTTTATGCAATTCTTGGTTTGCAACTATTCATTTTCTTCCTTATGTTCTCTACTACATCTTGATGATGGATCACAGAGTGTGATCCAAAACGTTGATACAAAAATATTAACACAATCTAATCCAAAAACTCTTAGCAATAATCTTCATGGATTGTGGAACTTTGTTCTCTTTAATTAAAAATCTTTCCTCAAACTCGCCATTTTTACTAAATATTTTCCCTTGAATTTTCACATGTTACTTGGCCAATCAACCAAATTATGTGTTCTAAGGAAGCATTCCGGTATAAGCTTGTACAATAATTAACCTTTAAGGAACTCAAATAGTGTATTTTTTGTATGTCAATACTAGATCTTCCAGATATTACACATTAATTTAAAATACAATCAAACATATTAGACTATGCAATAGGTGTTTTCCTAGTCGAACATGGGTACATGGTCACTTATCATGGTTCAAAAGTTAAATGATACTATGTGGTGATATTCTACTTATGAAAATAATATTTACACTATAATATAGACCATCAAATAATGAAACTACTTGTGATAATATAATGGGCTTCTCTATAATCTAGGACATCTCTACATACCTTTTATTACTCCTTGACAATGATTGATCTAGGAAACACATTATTCAAAAATAGAAAATTATTACGCGTGCCACACTACAAAAATACTTTTAATGGAATTACATGCACATAAATATTTCATGACACATAAATTACTACATACTTGTTGTATTGAAAATCCTTCAAACAAAACTTTGAGACATTATACTCCTCTAGCAATACTTCAATTTCCCTAGAGTCAATTAACATGTCTTTTCTCATTGGTTGGCTTGTTGGAAGGTTGGTGCCTTTGTCCCCTTGTATAGGTTGGTGTATTTCCATCCCAACATGGATTTGTGATATGGCTTAACCACCTCCCATGGATCTTGTATAAATCTAGTGTTTGTATCGGGCATTAATAGGTTGATCTTTTGGCACAACGATAAAGCCATTATAACAAATGGTAGTAGAGCAAGGTCATGGGTTTGAATCTCATGGTTGCATTGGGGGGGTTGTTGGAAGGTTGGTTCCTTCATCCCCTTGGATAGATTGGTGCATTTCCAACCCATCATATATTCATGACATGGCTTAGTTGCCTCCCATGGATCTTGTATAAATCTGGCGTTTGTATTGGGCGTTAACAGGTCGATCTATTGGAACAATGACAAAGCCATTGCAACATGTGGCCAACTACTGAATTCCAAAATAAATTTATATTTATTATGGTTGATAGGTTTTCTAAAGTTTACATCATGTATGGTTACAAGAATATCATGACAGTTCTAGACACCATGCTCAACTTCTTCAATCATGTAGCTTTAATTTAGACTTCCAACCCCCATTATATATAACCATGATCCTTGGTTTGTTAATAATTTATGGTGAACTCTCTAGTGAATAGTAGACACAACTATGGTTCTGCATAGCTTTCCACCCATAAAATAATAGATAGACAAATCTGGTGAATTATATATGGGTTCACATTTTATGAATTCATATAATGCACCCCTACACGCGTGATGATAGTCTACCTTTCATCCAAAATTATTATAACATATATATCTACAAGGTATAGTCCTTTAAAAATATGTTTTAGATTCTAATTAGTCTCACCCCTTGACATATCCTATCCCACACCAATACTTGTCAAGGCACACACATAAGAGTAGAAAGTGAATAAATTTTAGTGATTCATGTAAAAAACTCTTCAATTCTAATAGTAAAAATATAAAGACTACCATGATACCCAATATACACCACACTTTTAAGGTTAAAAATAAATTTTATCTCCATAATTAGAAGGAAATTTTGTGTATATCATACTATAAGATCAAGCCTATATGCTATGGTCCCTATATCATATTACATGTAACTAGTGATGATGCTTTCAATATTGATATACCATAATACTTGGATCTATACCTTATCTTCAACACAAAACTACTAAAACAATATTTCCATTCTCTCTTAGATTCAACACAATCTTAAAATCTAACAAACATGGACCCTACTCATGTCAACATAGTGATAAATGGTGTTATTATTATTACCACAACAACTGACTTTGTCTCTTAGGTAATCATCAATAATCCTAGATAATCAAGATTGGGTAGTATGTTGATTAGGCCAGTGGTACAAATTTAAGAAATTCCATGCATAGTTTCCTTCATTTAGGTATAATGTAATGGAGACCATTACTTCTCAAGTGTATTTACATTTACAACTACAACCTCACCCATTCACTTAGCTTTCACACTTGTCTACACTCAACATGCATCGAAGTGTCATACCATAACTCTATGTAAGATATATCCATATATTCATCATTACACAATCCATGTACATATTTGTATAATATTTTTTATCCATATTTTGTGGCATTGTGCATAGGTATGAATTCCTTCACTTGGACACACTTTTTTTTATAGACATTTGGCCACATCTATACCATAAATGGGACACTTGGCACCATACAATTTCAACACCTATCATGATTTTGTCCACAAGGAAACCACACCATACATGACTATTATTAATATATTTTTGAAGGTATAACTAAGAACCATTTGTTATGAATTATTTTCCTATAAAAATACATATATAAAAGTTTATATGAGCAACTTCTTATATAGATCTTCTTTCTTGAAATATAATTACATTACAAATTATTTTATTATACATGTATGTGCATCTACATATTAATCTAGAGTTTATTATGTATATTCTATAGATTTTATATATTTTACTTTAGTTGGTAGATTTGTCTACAAACCTTCTCAGGGTTTAGATCATATTTTTACTTTCCTCTAACTTTTATTTAGTTCACCCACCACTACTACTAATTCATTGATCATATATTTTTAGGTAGATGCATGTATCCTTTTCTTCAACTTATAATATTTAATATTTTTTCATTAATTTTTTATTTTCCAATTTTACCCATAAATTTTCTATTTAATTAAGCAACATTTTTCCTATCCTCTTTTAGAAACAATATGTGCATCACATTAATTGTTCCTTTTCAATACATCTATTTTCTCAAAACTTCACAATCCACTAAAATCAAATTAAAGGGTACTTCATATCTGGTGTAATGTATTTGATCCTCTTGTTTTTTTAACTTTACGAATAGCATAAATATACTTCATGGTCTCTATCCCTAGGTCATGTGTAGGAAGTACCTTGGTTTCTACAAGATCTAAAGTTTTATTATACTCTATATATTTGTCCTTTTTATTTTTTCTCTTTACAATATTTGGGAAAACTCAACTTCATAACCAAAGTATATAGTTGCTAGCACAATCTAATGCTTAAATAGACAATGAGTACTTTGATTTGTAGGGTCCTTTGTTTGATGATAAGGATGAGCCATTCTAGTTCTAATCATAGTAACGACAAGAGGGGTTCCTACTATAATTAATTCCTTTGAGGTGGAGATACCATGCAAATGATTACTTAAATATTGTGAGACCCCTTTTTTGATCTAATTGAGTCTTTGTGTTTTGATGGTCCTTGTTCAATTTTTGTACTTCTATATTTATCTGTGTTTTGATGGTCCTTGTTCAATGTTTTGTGCTTCTATGCTTGATTGCTATTGGATATGATTAATTGAATAGTTCCATCTATCTAATGGTTGTTGTGATTTCTTTGTGATAACTAGATGAATTCATGATGCAAGGGAAAACCAATCGTCAAACATAAACTCCCAACAACATAATATACAATTCAAAAATTATTTGCAACAATACAAAAATTTGCAAGAAGTGTTCTTCTTTGTTCATTCAAAATCTCCTGAAATTACATAACTTAACATTTTTGAAAATACATTGTTTTGCAGCCATATGGGCTGGTGTAGATCATTATGTAAATTAGATATAAATCTGATATATGACATCAAACAATCATCAAAGACAAACTCAGATTCCTCTTCTTCCTATCATCTCCCCGAACTATGAAAATGACTCTTCAATCCGCATTCTTCAACAACCAACTTTGATGATCTTCAATAATGGATATCATAATCCATTTTCTACTAAAACACACCTTCAAAACCTATAACAAAATGTATTTTCCTCTTCTCCCAAGAAAAGCCACACCTCCTTCCAAATTTGAAAAAAACAACCACACAACAAATTATAAGAATGCAACAATATATTATTATTATTATTTCAAATTGATATGGATTACAAAAAATGGAAGCTCACAAGGTCCCTTCACACATGGGATTTCTATATGCATAAGTCTACAAATTTTGAAGTTTTCAAATTTGTATCCATTCCAGTAGCATCTAGTTATGTACACCTACAACTCCCTAAAGCCAACTTCTCACAATGAAAAGGAATCAATATATAGAAGTTTGGGAATGAGAAAAACCATTGTGGTTTTCCAAAACCACAAAAAAACACCTCCTTGGAAAACCCACATACTATTTGGAGAATAAATCATAAAATAATACAAATTACACAATGCTCACATGGCCTTCACATGGGCACCTAAACCATGCCCAATCAAATTTGGTCAGTCCGATGTGCTTCAGTATTCTTTGATGGCTCTGATGGCTCCATGAAATAACATGCACCAACATGCAAACTTGGGTGCCCCAATATGCAAGAGCATGCAAGTGATACAAATCAACATGCAAGGACATGCATTGATGAGTGGTCCCCACCTTGAAATGGATGCCTAGGCTAGAATATTCCTTTGGGTTGATCTAGAAACATTTACCAAAGTAAATTCACCTCCAAAATTATAATAACAAATTACCATAGGGAAAATTACAATATTTAAAAATTAAAATGATTAATTCCCCACATATTATCCCTTATTGGAAATACAAAACAAAGCAAGGAAATATTTTTGGTTGATGGAAGATTGTCAATGACCGTGGATGCTCCTCCATCGGTTTATTTTAGGATTATGTAAGTAGGTGTTGATTGAGATGTTAAATTATGATGGGTTAATGGTTATCTATTTCTTTCTTTTTTTGGTAAAAGGTGTTTAGCCTATATATTATATTATATATAATAAGAAAGATTACAATTGTATCAATTTGAGAGCATTGTCGTCTATTGATTACAAAATTTTCTAGGACCCAAAAAATGCTGGCTCATATGTGAAGATAACACAATAACTGGTATATGGTGTAATATATTAGAAAGGAAATGACTAGAGATATTACATAGTTACAAGTATCTGCTAGTAGCTTCATCAAAATGCTACCATATTACCCTATATTTACAAAGATTTACTCCTCCATATCACTATTTGCCACAAAATTCTCATCCTAATGCTCCTAAAAATTATTATCATCATCATTTTCATGGATTGAAGCAAGTGGCAGAGGAGGGGTGTTTGCATTGTGATTCTTACGATGAGAATGGAGAAAAGAAATGGTGAAATACTTGTCCTTTATATTTTTTACCATCTAGTTGCCAATTTCTTTAGAATGTATTTCTAGAGACCTATAGAGCTTTCATGCATAGTTCATATACAAATATTGCTTATTGACATCATAAACAACCACAAACACTCTCTTATGCCTCAAGTAGCTTTTTGGAAACAAACCACCACCTCATCCCTTCCCCTTATCAAAATCATGGATTTGTACATTGTGTAACATACCATTATCACCTAGAAATTTCTCGTGGACCACTTCATTTACTATCACCTTTAGATACTCAAAACATTGCACAAGATCCAAGACATTAGAAACAAAAAATTACAGTACTTGGGATGAGAAAATAAGGCGTGGAGCTTGGGGTCAGTAAATATCTTCACCAAGTATGATATGAATGCATTCAACCACACTTGGGCAATAGGAATTAAATATTTAGCCCAATTATGTGTTTGACAAGTATCCATTGAAAGGATACTCCAAATTATACACTTTAAATGATACTCTAAAGTTCTTTGGTTGATATCCCATAATTTGAAGTCTAGAGGAGCAACACCTGATTTGAGTACTTGAGACAGATTAAAAAAAACCACCCTAATATAACACCTCCCTGATATATGATATGCAGGATACTTTGCTCTAGAGTACATGGAGTGAGAAAATGTTGAAGAAGACCTTTCAATCCCATGGCTTGACTTTCCAACCAATGAATATTCAATAAGTGACTTCTTAATTATTGTTGTCTTATCATGACATGCTAATTAAGATTTGGCATATTTATTAATAGATTGAAAATACTTTGAAACGTGCTTTGGAATCATTAATAATAAGCCTCTAAACTCAAGCAATCAAAAATCTTGCAAAAAATACAAAGTTAATGCCAAAAAATGATTACAATTTGTTGTGTGACATATACCACCGCCATTTCGTAGAAGGTGAAAATACTTCCAAGTGAAGTCTGGTAGAATTGTGGGGAGCTCTTCCTGGGTGCTAGAGCATTATAATTTGATGTGTGATGTATTCCTCTGCCATATAGACATGTGAAACAAGTCATTTTTGGAGGAATATATATTGGCATAAATGGCATTAAATATGATCCATTCCATGTCCTTAATATTGCTCTTATAACACACTTTGAATATGGTGGCTAGCTTTTCGCCATTCCGCAGAAGTTGAAAAGGCTTCCAAGTGAAGACTAGTGGAATTGAGGGGAGCTCTTCTTGGGTGCTATATCATTACAATTTGATGTGTGACATATGCCTCTGCCATCCAAACATGTGAAAAAAATCATTTTTGGAGGAATATGTATTGGTAGTAATGGCATTAAATATGAACCATCACATGTCCTTCATACTACATTTATAACATACTTTAAAGTGACAACTAGCTTTTATCACAGATTGAATGCTAATTTTCATATACATGATTACCATTCTTACTCATAGATTTTGTCACTTTTCCAATTCTACCAATCCGCAAAAGGTGAGATGGCTTCTAAATGAAGTTTGGCAGAATTGCAGGGAGCTCTTCCTAGGTGCTATATCATGAAGAGCCTTGGCAACACCTATACACCTCCTTCATTTGCAAGTATATGTTTTAGTTTCTCTTGAAGGTTTATAGTATTGAAGTCATAGAAAACGTGTTCTTCTTTTTTCTCACATCCCAAGTTTGCTAGACAATCTGCCAACTTATTTCACTCCTTAAAGGTATGATTGATTTGATAGTTTTCTAGCTTATGTAATAAAATTCAGATTTATTGCAAGATATAACCTAGCTTCCAATTTTGAATTCTCCTTTCCCTGCATGAATTGACTATCACCAATGAGTCTCCCTCTAGCCGAATCTTTGAAAGTTTAAGTTTCATAGCCAATTTTAAACCATGCAAGAGTGCTTGTGCCTCTGATGCATTATTCGTGCCAAGAGGAAGCTAAACTAATTTAGCCCTTAACAGGGTACCCTTACAATCCTTGATAGAAATACCTACTCCTAAGATGCCCAAATTACCCTTAGCATCCCCATCCAAGTTTAACTTGTAATAACAAAAAGGAAGTGGTTTCCATGAAATATTACTTCTATCTACTTTTTGTTTTGTCAATTGATGTAATCCTCCTTTAAATGGAAGGATGAGGTATGACCAATTTTTTAGGAGTAAGTCTACATCCCAAGTAGAAAAATTGATCATACATGCTTAGATTTTTTAACATAGGTATTTACTACCTCTAAGATTGATTTTTCTATCTTAATCAACAATTTCTCATTGCTTGTCTTTTCTTTTATGAAAACGCACTTGTTTCTCACCCACCATATTGCCTAGATTACTAGAGCTGGTATGACTCTCCAAATACTAGAAAAAATGAAGTTTTATACAACACCATCCAACTTGAGAATAAATCCCATTGGTTATTTGGAAGTGGGGAGTACTAACTTAGTTTACCCTTTACAAAGTGTTTTTTATCTTCAAATTCACCTTCACGTAACACACAATTGAATGATTCTAAAATCCCAAGTTTTGAAAGTCTATCACTTGTTAGGATCTTGTTTGCTAGCTAGGAAAAACAACTTGCATTTGGTAAAACCATTGCATTCTAGGAAAAACAGAAAGCTCTCTGAGATTCCAACTGGTCTCTATTCTTGGAAGTTACCTTGTATCCATACCTCACTAAATAGCTTCCTAATTTTGAGGGAGCCCATCTTAACCAATCCATAGTTGTTGGCTAATACAAAATCCTTTCATTTAATATTTTTTCAAATTAATTTTCTGATCATCAGGAATTGGACAATTTGACAAATCCTTCCAACTAACTTTCCTTGTTAAAACATCTTCACATTGAATTTATTCTTTCATTTTTGAACCCCAACTTTCTGATAATATGTTCTCTATTGCTTCAAAATCCTGCAGCGCATTTATGGGAGGATTCCCATTCCAAGAATCCTCCCAAAAAAGAACCTCTTAACCCTTATGGTTATCTATTGCTAGTAGTAGCATTATTATGTATATCAAATTTATCAAGTTATAAGGGTTGTTGAGATGATTGGTTAGGTGATGCATATTTACTTTTTCATGGATGGTATTTGGCATACTTATGGGTGTTATATTTTATGTTGATTATTCGATTTCATATTATAGGTCTCTAAAAAAATCATTTTGATTGATGTATTTATGAATGATGAATTGTATATGTTGTTCTATGGTTGTTAAATGATTTGTGATAATAAGATGTTAATTGTTACGATGGATTTATTTTGGCTATATACTGTACTGACTCTTTTCATTGAGTATACAAGTGGATTATAATTCCAATGGATGATGGGGTCATTTAGCCACTATATGTCCTTTAGTGTGATGTTGGACCTAGGCATGGGGTCTTAAGGTCTATTGGCCTTTGTGTTGAAATTGTGATTTTTTTTAGTGTTATGTGATAATGTGGATATATTTCATGTAATTTTTTAACCTTGATATTTTTAAAGTGTTTTTAAGTGATTTTAGGAGGTCTAGGTGGTATTTTATGTTTGGGAAATTAGTCTAGGTCTAAGGTGTATAGATTAGAAGGTTATTTTTATCATTTATAACTTTATAAAAGGTAGACCCTCCTTTAAACCCCACTTACAAAAGTGGCAAAAATGAGAGGGTAGTTGGTTGGTTGTGTTAGTTGTGGGAGGAAGTTACTCTTCCTTATCTTTAAAACTCCTCTTCCATGGAGTGGAGAGACTTACTTTCTCATTTGTGCTTTTGTAATTTTGTAATATTGTTGATTTCTTGAGGAGAGAGAGAGAGGGAGAGTGTGTTTCGAAGAGGAAGAGAGAAAGGTGAAGGCTTGGAGGTAGAGAATTCTCATCCAAGGATTATACCATTAGTGGGATATTGCATTTTGAGGTATGGTGTGTTTCCTTATTGATTTATGTAAATGTTGTATGTGCTTGTATGAGGGGTTTGTTGGGGTTTTTATGAATGTGTGCTTTGGTTTGTGTTGTTTTGTGTGATGTTTCTTTATGTGTTTTATAGGGGAGTTGACCCCCTCTTGCAAAGAGGTTGATTTAGGTCCTCAATGTGCAAGGGGTTTGAGTGGGAACAACTCCCACAAATAGGTGTATCTTTATTTTTAGGATATGTGTACCCATTCTTACTCAAGGATATGAGTATCCCATATCTTTGTACAAATTGCCAATTTTAGGGTAAGAATACCCATGATAATTCATGTATATGAGTATCCCATATGTGTGTGTGTGCATATTGGATTTGTTTTGGAGGGATAAGGGTGTTTGGATGGTACATTGTGGTGTATGGAGGTTTTGATGTGAGATTGAATTTTGGGTTAATGTGATACATATATTTTCCCCCTAATAGGTAGAGACCCTACTCCCCCTATGTGGAATTCCTTTTGGAAATCTAATGTGATAGAGATGTACTTAGGTACTTTATAATTGTATGAAGTGTAAATAAAATATGCACATGTGTTTGTTTGTGTAAGAGATATTTTTTGTTGTGTTTTGAAGAGTTCCCAAGTAGCTAAATGGTTCCCCATGCTCGAGGTTGGTTGTCTCACAACCCTATGGATGCGTGGAGAACCCATTGGCATATTGTCATTTTTCCTCTCTTGTTCATTTTTAGGTTCTTGATGGAGGTTGAAGATGTTTTGGAAGTTGATCGAGTCTTTTGGAAATAAAAGAAAAAAGTGTTCTATTTTCAAGAAATATATCTTTGTTCTTAATGTACTTTGTGTAGAAAATATTGTAGTTCTTACCTATAAACATGAATATAGTCATTCTATAATGGCCCATAAGTGATATTTATTGCTCTCTTCCGATTGACATCATAACTTGTAATAGTGGAATTATAAATTTGCAGTAAATTTTAGCTATAGTTATTTTCTTATTTTTTTAAGTTTCTTAATTTCAAGACAAGTATTAAAACTTATATTATCAATAAAAACTAAAGAAATTGGTTAAAGTGTCATAAATTTTCTTATCATAGATATTTTATAGGATGATATACATGTATTCTAAGGCCTATGAAATGCACTTGAATCTCTTTGGATTGAATATGTAAATTTCATGTCTAGCAATTTACTTTAGTTTTAAAAAATTAAACTAAAAATTATGAGATTCAACTTGGATAATGAAATAATGATAACTTGAAACCTCATTAATTCACCACCATCATTAATAAATTATTAAAATGTTTTATATATATGAACATCAAAATGTTAATTGCTCAAACTTATCAAAAATGGTGTTATTGGAATCGTGGGACTTCCAAAATTAGTCTCAAGCAATCTCAATCATTAATCTAAACCAATTTAATATCTCACAAATAATTATACAAGTTGTTTTACCAACATTTGTCTTGTCAAAATTAGATTCTAAAATTGCATTACAATTATCGGTCATCATTCGTCTAATGGTTTCAAGTAGAAACTCGCACTATATCATTAATTTAATACTAAATGATATTCATGAAAAATATAACCAAATATATCTCAAAAAATCTCACCATGTATCTATAGAATCATACACTTGATTGCTTATTCTAAGACTTGTTACACCAAATATTTCCCCAATATAGTTGAATCCTAAAATAGAACTTTACCTAGGAAAAATATTCATTCCTTAAATTACTTGGAGAGTGTAGAAAATCAACCTATTTATGTGAAGTTAATAAATTTGTTATCATCTTTAATCACTAGCCCATAAAGTGGACTTATACAACATAAAAATTCAATGATGTATATACTTAATATGATATTAAAAATAGTGGCAATCATTGTTCTCAACCTTATAAGATTCAAATAATTATTTAAAAATTTATAATTCATTTTTACAAGTTTATTGGAAGAGCTTATAGAGACAAGAAAAATAAAAATGAAATAATGGTTTTCATAACTAAAGCTAAGTGAAAAATTTATATTTTCTTCAATTTTATTTTTGTATACCTCAATATTTTTTACTTCACTAATTTTTTTTTAACTTTTCACTTGAACTTGAAAAGTAATACTAAACATTTTTTTTTTTTTTTGCAAATGTAGGCATTGGTATACACTATGCAACATGATTCCTATTTATAATACCTAGGAATAAAAATCAAAATCATTATTAGAATCAAGCACCCTATTTCAAGAATTGGAATTGTTAGTTTTAAACAAATATGGATGATATTATAGATTTATATTTAATTTCAGCAACTATAAACTTATAGATAGAATTAATTATTAGAATCTTGTGTGAACTATAATTTGTAGTGTTTTCAATTCTAAAATTGAACTAGTCCATCTAATTCTCATTTATTATCCTTATTTATATCATAAAAATTGAACTTTGTTCTATGTATGTGGTATAAATGTTTGGTTGTAGTTTTATTGATACTATGCTAAAGTATATATTGTAAGAAATATCTAAAATATTGTTCATAGATAGGTTAGTTTTGGAGTATAGTGAGTTATGTGTGGAAAGTAGTTCCTGTCAAGGATTAAAAAAATGAAATATATTTTTGAGAAATGAGAATATGTAAATTTGTAACAAAATTAGAGTATGTGTACCAATGTTCCATAGTGTACATATTAATTTTATTTTGAGTTTAATTTTAATTTTAATTTTTTTTTTAATTCTTGAAATTTGATTCTCTAAATGGTCTTACTCTTTTTATAACACAATATTACTATAATTATATTTTTAATATTAATATATTTTTATTATATTGAACCCACAACAAATATAATTGATGGTTGGCACATGTATCTTTACTAAGCATCTTCCAAAACTTTTATCTTAAAATTTGAGTGTGTCAATTTTTTCTCCTAGAATACAACTTGCATTAGAAATGAAAATATGTATATACTTGTATAAATATTCCAATCTCATTAGGAAGATATAGAAATAAACTAGATTATTTAACAATCAATTAAGAAAATTAAACAATTGATATTTAGAAAAAAAAAAGATAAAATATATATCTAGAAACACAAAAATAGTGTATCTAAGATGTAAGGAGATGCACAATTATTATGCATTTAGAAAAAGTGTGTTTATAAAAAATAAAAAAATTGTATCAGTTTGAACAAATCGAAAAAACATGTTAAAAACTAGAAAAAATGTGCTAATACTATTTGACATAAAACTTTATATCAATTTTTAAAAATAAAAAAAAATTGACTAATAATAAATATTTTAATAATTTTTATTTCTTTTCTTTTCTTTTTTCTTTTTTTTCTTTTTTTTTAATTTTATTGATAAGTGCTATCAAGGGGATAGTGCCCATTTCGCTGAATAATTATTATATCTTATAAATATTGATAGTTTATGTTAATTAATGACACAATACACTCCCATTTTACTAAGTGATAAATTCTTCATCTTATCATCATGAATTATTCTTTAGGTGAGTTTAGATTCTATAGATTGGTATGCAATCCCTTCAAACATTTGACATATAAACCAAAAAATTGCATGCAAGCCAAAAAAAAAACAAAATTATAAGACTATTAACAAAAAAATATTATATAGTAACTATGGAAGATCAATTGCCCAAAAAAGAGAACTATTTCTAAACCTATTTATTATCATAAGATTTGAATCCACCATGAGAACAAGAAGACTTATAAGATAATCAAGCCCTTGCACAATATACTTTAGTCACTCACATTTTTACATGGAAAATAAACCATCTCTTTTCCCTGAGTTCCTAGAATGAATCTAAACTTCTCACTAGTAACCCTTCTCAAAATAGTTTTTGCAAGATCCATGATCCCTTTATTTGTTTTTGTTTTAGCCATCAAAAATAGGTCACTAATGACTTTGTTGCTTCTATATATTTCATATTTGTCTATTACAATTACCACTCACAATCTATAATTATTGGGTATGAATTCATTGTCTAGAAGCTTAATAATGTTGACATATTATAATACATCCATATTGTTGGATAGGGAAGTTTCAATCTCCTCAATATCAAATGAATTCTTCTCTATTTGAATTAGAATCACATTCTCAATCATAGCTCAAAATACTCCATAAACCATGGGAGATCCCCTACAAAAATATTAGGTCAAGCGATCTTTGTTGTATTTCTATAGGTACTTCACCTCCCATTCACTTATCAAAAGGAAAATTCAAAAATTAATCTTGAATAAATGTAATCATGACCAATACAACAAACATTTACTAGGTCTGATGAGCTAAAATATATGTGACACAATATACTCCACATAACTTATAATAACTAAAGTACCCCAATCATCAACGAATGTTTCATTCAACATTATTCAAATCTTTCATTTCATTTCATTTTAATAAATATTTTATGTGCATGAAAATATGATATGGTAAACTATCCTCAAGAAATTCTATTGGCAGTTATCTCTTCACTAGGCATCATTTAGAACTTGTACACCATTTTATCTTGATATATGGGTGTGGAATTTTTTTATCTTAGAATACAACTTGTATTAGAAATAAAAGTATTTATATATACTTAAATAAATATTTATAAGTTAATTAGGAATGTATTTAACAATCAATTGAGAAAATCAAATATTGGACATTTAGAAAAAGCATGTTTTGAACTAGAAAAGTAAATTAAGAATAAATGTTTTAATACTGATCATACCTTGTAAATAAAAAAAATAGATTAAGTAGTTAGCAGTATATATCAGTATTTTAATTCCAACATCTTGAGATTGACAAATAGTTGCCTATGTTATTTTGGTAGGTGAAAATGAAATAAATAATTTGTAATGATATGTCTCACATTTGATTTGAAGTGTTTGGATTGTAATAAGGGATAGTGAGATAATGTACTTAGTATTTGTATAGTTAAACCTATTAAATTATAAACTAATACAAATCCTATTTACACTATAAACCCTATCCCAAATCTATTTAAAATCCAAACCCTACATCAGAAACCCCAATCCACATATCTTGTTTCCCCCTAAATCATAAAATCCCTTTATTCTTTCTTCTTAAATAATGTGAATGTTAGTGTTTAGAAGAAATAGCTAAGGAATAATATGCCCTACTAAGGTTGAGGGAGGTTTTGTATTCATTACTATTATAAGTTCCCCACCCAAGAAAGAGTTACAATAGCAATTGAAAATATTAAGATATTCATATTAGCTAAAAAAATGTGTAAGGCCTTAAGGCTTACAATAATAAAAAATATATTATAAATAATGAGAAGTGTTCAAAACATTAAGTAGAATTATTTTTTTATTTTTTAAAATTGATATACATTTTTATGTTAAATATTTTCAACATTCTTGATTAACTATATATATTATATCTATTATAATAATAATAAATAATAAATATTTATATATTTCATAATATGATTTTGTATTAATAGTAGTATAAATGCTCAAAAACTACATCCAATATCACTGTTCAGTACTACAGTGTTGTTACATCATAGACCTTTGTCATGTTGTGCACTATATATATACTAGATATAGGCTATTGTACTACTTTTTACATTATGGTTATGCTATATGTCGAGTTTTAGTATTAGAGCTATGCAGATACAATTTCATCTAAACATCATAATTACAATAATACATACATAAGTCCATTGTATCTGCCTAAGGCCAAAAAGGGAAATGGGAAGAGAATTTTTAAATTTCTTCTAGCAATTCTTGCTTTCACAACATGGCTCCATATCATGCCATCCCATTAGTGTTTCAACAGTCATCCTCTCCTCATTTGAGAAGAACTCCTCTATTTCATAATTCTCATTGGTGTGCAGCTTGGGTCCTTTAGGTTCTTGCTTTGTTTCCTTTCTGTTTTGACCATTGAACTCTTTTTGAAATGCATCTAGTGCCACCATGAAAATGGATAGGTTGGGTTGGTTATGTTACTAGGTGTGTCCATACTTGACCTCCTTCTGCATTACCAAAACAATGCAATATTTTAGCATCCTCAGGAACTTTCTTTCAGAGATCTCCAATGTAATAGTGACCTGCATTGCAACATTAAACATTGTGTCTTTTTTGAAGACTCAGTAAGTGTCCTACGACTCCCATTGAACCTGTCCTCATTTCTTGCCTTCCAAATGCACCAAAGAATCTTAGTAGATAAAACATACCAGAAAAATTGCAAATCTTTATTCATTTTTTTGGTATTGCCTCATTACAATTTCATTCCAACTAACTTTCCCATTATCCCCCCAAATTTCTAGATTATTGTAAAACAACCTCTAGATTTTATTAGCATACATACAATCAAAGAAGATATAATTTATAGTTTTAGGAAGTCGACAAACATTGCGGATATCAATATCAGTAAAGTTCAATTTATAAGGAACTTTTTGTAATAGAAGAAGCCATCTAATACAAGATTTCTTTGAGTTCACAATGTTATGCCAGAGAGCAATAAAAGCTTTATTCCATTATTTATTAACAAAATTTACTTTCCAATTTTTATATAGGTGGTCAGTAAGTGGATTAGAATTTAATGTAGTTCTTTGTAAATGATTTTAGTTTTAACTTCCTATAGTGGCGTAGACCCTTACCAATTAAAGTTAATTTGACTATTATTATTATCATTATATCTTGGATAAAAAAGAAAGCCTTTCCTAGCCTCTCTAAGGACTGTATATGTCCTCCAATTGGACAATGGAAACCCGAACTCCTCTCTTAAGAGATTCCTATCCTTTAGTGTTTCATAAATACCAATATATTGTTGAAGGTTTGAATTCCATCTTGGGCCCATTTTTTATCAAATCAACCTTGGAGAATAGCCAAAGGATTTCCATTATGCTCAAAGTTCCACCAAATGGATCTAGTAGGATGGATTAGTGAAATGGTTGGAAAGGGGTTCCTTAATGAATAAGGGGGTATTTTCTCTATTTGTACCTTTCCCTAAGTAATTTCATTAGGAAAGAGATCACAAGCTATAAAGATTGAATTTCAACCTCAATGGTGAGTCAATCAAACCTGGATCTCAGTCCTTAAGACAATAGGACAGATCTGAAACCAAATTGAAATGATGTGCAATGCTCAAACTAAATGAACAATAAGACCTAGAACATGAAATAAAATTCCTAGAAGTACAAAAATTGAAACCACAGTTTGAAGGAAGATATGAGAAGGGTTAAGACACATGTACCAGTCATCAAAAGTAGGTTTTGAGCTTTGTTGAAGGACGGGTTCACCCTAGGGCGAATGGGTCCTAGTTAGGGCTTCTGAGAATTATTTTGGTAGTCCTCTAAGGTAGGATCGTAGCTTCTATTTTGCATAGATTCCACTATCAGAAAGTCAAAAATAAAATCTACAATTGAGTTTTTGTGGCTTGACAACAATGATGAAAACTTATGAAACAATGAAATATTACTCTTCAAGATCTTCAACCTATAATCTGTACATACAAAGAGAGGGAAAAATTGTTTTGTTTTGAATGGGGGTTTGTCTTAGTCAAACCTCATGTTTGGTAATTAAACCTTGATAGAAATATAATGACAATGGAGAAGAAAATTATGAATGAACACTTGCTTTCTACAAATCACAAAACCTTCAATAGCTTCCCTTAGATGGTTGAAGACAAACACATCACTCCAAGGAACTTGATCTTTCTTTTCTTGATAGATTTGGACACTTGAAAATGAGTGGATGCTTTAGGATCAACAATGCATGTTAGCCTTCACAAGATGACATGAACAAACATAAGCTTGAACATGATGATAGGATCTTGAATGCTACAACAAATGATTGATAAATCTGCTCTTGAATGCTCTTGACAATATTATTTTCTCATAAGAATATTTGATCTATGTCTTGAACACTTGGAATACTGAGAGGTGGGGGGGTGAATTAGTATTCCAAAACACAATTTAACTACCAACCATCTAATTAACATAGCATAATTATAAATTAATAGAAATAAAAGCACAAACACTCCATAACATATGCAACACATGAACACTAGAATTTTTACGTAGAAACCCCGAGATGGGAAAAACAACGATGAGGATTAGCTCACAATATAGTATGACTAGTCATAAAATATTACATAGAGGTTCATTGCTAGAAGGACTCACTGTCCGAGTGAACTCATTGTTCACAACAAAAAGTAAAACATGAAAGGGTGGCTACACAACCAGGTTTTGAACTAATACAAAATGCATCTGACATATGCTGAATTTAGTTCCTTTAAAGAAAATATTCTGATCCAAACTACTTCACCTAATAGAAGACACAAACTTCTGCTTCAGATTACATTTGCATATCCTTTTCTCAATCTTCTGCAAAAACCCACCTTTCTTCTTGCAACCAGATCGCATTACTAGCATGCCACACACCTTAATCCCAAAATGATCTTCTATATATACTCATAAGCATCATTGCAAACACTAACTAGGTCGGCCTCAATAGATGAAGCCAAGGAGAATGAAAAATGTGCCTTGTTGACACCCAATTCAAATACCTTTTCACCACAAAACTTGTGAGATATAGGTCAACATGGACCTATAAAATAGCTCCTTCTTACATCCACATTATACTTCTAATCTCCACAACCTTTTTCATAAATTATTTCAATTGAGAATATAACCTAAAACATAATACTCAAAATTGTTATCACACACAGAACACGTGCATCTCAAAATGTCATGCCAACTGGAAGTATTAACCCATAGACACCTGTAAACATTATCCCAAAACAACAAGTCCAAGCACGCACTCGTGGAGAAGTGTGGATAGAAAAGGCTATGCTCATAGCACTAAAAACTGGGAACACTCTATATTTAGAACTTCTATCAAATGCAATTTTCAAACTATTCATCCAAACTAGCTTAAATTCTTGAAATTGGCATTGATACTATCCACAAACCACACTAGAATCAAGAGAAGAGATATGAACATGCGATGAAATGCGAACCAAACTACGGAGGGCTCAAAGAGCAACAACTAGAAACTGAGTGGTGTATTCTTCATACCACCATGTAGCGTTGACCATGTAGCGATGACATCAATGACAACACATGTCTTCTTCATTCTTTCAACAATCTCCCCCTTTTTCATTGATGGAAACCTATGCCAACATTTCTTCTCTACACATCTCTCCCCCTTTGACATCAAGGGAAAAGGGTGCATACACAAGCCATATGTACAAATTGAACTAAAGTAACTGACTCCCCCTTAGAAAAAGTTCCTAAAATATCCGCATATGTACAAAGAGATTTGAAAAACATGAATGAGCTAAAATGAAAAGAGAAATGGTAAACCTGAAGATGTTGACCCAAGCTTTTGTAGCATGGCTTTCCAAACAAGCTTTCCTTCTTCCCAACTTCTTTTTGTTGCAACAAGCAACCTGTGTAAAGTCTCAAGCTCCATCAAGGCATTGTCTCCTTCTTTCGTAGTGCCAGGATTAAGATTTATCTATGAAATCCTGTTAGCATTAGCTAGGGCACATGAAATAGGTATGTGTTATGATTGTACATAGTCCCTCAGCTTCCCAAGTTTCTTGATAATATTTTCTTTTTGGGTCTACAAAGTAATGGATTTTTCATGCAGATCTACTATAGCAGACCAGGTGTGATACTTTATGTCTAGTGCCAGATCATAGTCATTTGATGCTTTGGCAATCTGAGACTCAATCGAGTCCATTTCAACTTTTATACCTTGTGTGGCTTCCGGCCATGCAATGCAATATAAAATAATTGTTTTTTCCTTATCCTCATAGGCATGTACCTCTTTCAAGCAATCTTTAATCTTAGCATGGGTTGATGCATATTTTTCTATAAGCCTTGTTATAGATTTTGTTTCCATTTGATCTTTCAAACTGGAGGCATAATCTTTAAAATAATCAACCATCAATCTAAAGTTCTCCATAAAAGATAATGAATTATTGATATTAGTACCTAGAGTGATTTATTGCAAAACTTTCACTACTTCCATCAACTCATTACTCTTTTGGCAGGTTTCAAGAATTTCTTTTCTTGTTGATACATTTAACACATCACTTAACTACATCTTATGCTCAGGGGGCATCTTACTTAAGTTAGTAGTGGGAAATTGCAACAATTGTGAAGAGACTTCCATGTGGAACCATTTTTTATTGAGTAACATTTCTTTTAAAAGATCACCAGAGGATTTTCCAGTGTTCTTGGGTAACTCCTCAGATTTCTCATCTTCTTCATTCTTTCCAGAGTTAGTAACTTCATTTTCTTCTATCTTTTCTTCTTCTTTACTGGAGGAATTATTTGTATCTTTGTCCTTGTCTTCCTCCTCTCCTTCATCTTTTCCTTTTTCTCCTTGCTTACCTTCTTCATTTTTGTCTCCCTCATCTTCCTTTTCATCACTACTACCTTTATCTTCCTCATTTTTTTGTCTTTGCTCATTTTTTGCCTCATGCTTATTGCCTTCACTAGAGTCATGTTTTGTATCTGTCGAAGAGTCAAATATCTTAGGATTTTTTTATATTGCATTTCTCAGAGTGATAGGAGTGTCAATCTTCACAATTTCTTCTCCACTCCCAATCTTTTCTTCCACAACATGCATATCTTGGTCATTTTCTTGCATAGACTCTTCCATGTCCAAAAGAATATTATCTGAAATTTCATCTTCATCATCACTAGTTTATTTTTCTAAAACATGTCCCTTGTTGGAGGAACAAACATGAATCATCTCAAATTTTTGTGCTATCTCAATAACCTTTTCTTCAGTCTCCTTTTGTATTTTCTCAATTTGATCCTAATATTTTCCCATGAGAAGTGTTATTCTTCGTTTTGATCTAAATTATTTTTTGCAAACTCAAGCTAATGTGACCTTATCAGCTTTAGACAGGGAGAAACCAATCTTCTCCATAACATCTGATTTGATCTTTTCTTCTAGTGTAGTGGTTGCTTCTCTTTTCTAGTAAAACCTTCCATACATCATATGTGACCTTTTTCCTAATATACTCCATATCAACTTCAATAGTGACAATATATTTGATGATAGCTGCAATTATGGTGACTGTGTTTTCCTCATTTTCACTCAAATACATGGTAGCGGTTTCCTTCAACATTTTTTATGACAAATACCTTTAAATAGTGCATTCAGATTCATTGGCCTTAGAGGATTCTCCTGACTAGACTTCTTCCTTGTCTTCTTCTTCTTTGAATCATCAGATTTAGGCTTCTTTCCTTTCTTTACTTTTTCCTTGTAAATATGTATTCTAAAAACTTGTTTTTCTTTCTTTGTATCTTCTTCTTTAGAAGAGACAACTATCTCCATTCTTTTGTTTTTCATAGTTATTGGCGACTCTTCATCCTTGTCTTCGTCTCCTTCAGAGAGCACAATCATTTCCTTCTCTCTTTGAGCTTTATGTTTATTTCCTCTTTTTGTCTTAGAGGCAGATGGGGAGGCTACCAGAGTATATCTTTTCTTTGACCGAGATTCTTCTGCCACCGAAGCACTGGTCTCCATTATCTTAGTGTTGTGAGGAGTAGAAATTGGTCCAAGCTATTGTTGAGTGGAGGAACTAGTTCTACCAGATCTTCTAAGTTCGGAGGACTTAGCAATATTACCTACTAATTCAACAACTCTTTTTCTAAATAATTGTATTTCTTCTATTGTAAGTCCACTACTTTTGATACTTTCATTTACTACCTTTTCCACCTTTTTCTTACTTATAGGTTCTAACAATTCCATATGTACTTTCATTGATTTTTCTTCATAAGTCCCATGTCTTTCTTGGTTAGGATCCTTAGGACTGTTCAACAAAATTTTGATAAGACCATCAACCTCAACTTCATTCATCTCATATCTGATTGGGGGAATCCAAACTATTCTAGGTTACATAGCTTCAACAATACATAAATCAATGGAAACTAAGAATGTGATGTCATCTCAATATTTTTCCACTAAGATGCGAGGGATCCTTTCCCTTTCATTCATTCTCTTCTGAAATACCACAAAGAATGCATCCAATGCCTCTTCTTGAACCTTCAAGTTACCAAGACTGTGTAAATGTTCCATAATTTGATGTGACACATGTTTTCTTTGATTCCATATGACATTACTTCTCCCTGGAAGTTCTCTAAGAAAATAGAATAACAAATAGAATACCAGAGAACTGAACTTGAACGAATATTTCTTATCCTTGGTTTTTTTTAGGTTTTCAAATAGTTGTTGTCGAAGCAATTCACATAGATCATAGTCTTTACCCTTTTCCACCATCTCATAGGCAACTTGGATTGTTGTAGCTGACACTAAATTTTCCCTATTGGTGTAATAAATTTTGTATCTTATGACCATTTTCACATACCTTACTGCAAGGTTCTGAATAGTATCCACCGTGAATGCCCTATGATCGAATGTGGCTCCAATCAACTCCATTACATTTTTATTCTTTACATATTTTAATACTGGTATGGGTCCAGTAGCATAGATTCCTGTCACATCCCTTATAACCTCTTTTGATATCCTACCAGGCTTGTTTGTCCATAAATAGCAATCATGTATCCTGCTCAAAGCCATTATAACAAACTTCTGGGCATCATCATAGGTAAAGTTTGGAAACAACTGCTAGATGTCCAAATTCTTTGCCACAAGGTTTTTGTATTCGGGCTTGATCTGGTGAACATCTCTAGCTAACTCTTTTATCCATGGTTTGATGAGTTTTATGTGATTATATTCTTCCATTTTTCCATGAATAAAACCCCTAGTGTCCTCAGTAGGTAAAACCATGTTTGGTATGCTTGAAAAAGCTCTGAGTGGGTCATCCTCAAATATCTTCATGGGGTATTTCTTGAATTTTGGATGAGGATTTTTGCTTACATTTACTAAGACAGGTGTGGATATCCTTTCAGAATTCAAATGCTTAAAAGAAAGATTTTAAGGCAATGATAAATACCTCTTCTTTGGTTGACTAAAACTAGGGTTTGAGATGCTTTGCTTCCCAAACTTTTGAATTCACTTCCAAATGCATAAAAGAGAGTGAATCAACTCAAATTTAGAATATTGTAATCCAATATTTTTTCCTTGGCTTGCATTTAATGCACCAATTAGAAAAGTTGACAAAAACTCTTCACTATGTAACAACAATCGCTTGTATACTTCGTAAAACTCCATAAAAAGCTTATTTTCTTCCAAAATTTTCTCCAAAATATTTAGATTGTCAATCTTTATCTCATGTCTTCATGTTGAGATGTGGCACCTTATATTGGCAAGGGGGATTTTTGGTTTTCTATAATTGCTCCCCCTAAGCCAAAGCCTAGGTTCAATTTTTGAGAGAGTTATCTGCACTAAAGGGTGGTACAAACTCGTTTGTGGTTTCTAGTTCTTTCTTGTTATCAAGCTCTTCTTTCTTCCTCTAGATATTTTTCATTTCAATTTTTACTTTTTTTAAATCAATCTGTGACTAGATTATTTCTGTCTTAGGATTATTCTTTCTTATGTTTTTGCAAGATCTAGTAATACATCCTTATTTATTGCAAATGTAACATACGATATTCCTCTGAGGGTTACTCTTTTCATCCATTCTGGATCTGCATTGGTTAGCCTTGTGTCAAAACCATGACATGTAAAGCAATAGCCATTGAAAGATTGAAACATTTTTCTATTGGTGTAAGTATTCCTCGTTTGATTTTTGCATTCATTTGCTCTATGTCCAAATTTTTTGCAAGTAAAGCACTGACCAGTAAAGGATGAAACATTCTGATTTGTTTTTCTTCTACATTCCATTACTTTATGACCAAACTTGTTACAAAAATAACATATGCCATTGAAAGATAAGTACCTTTGAGCATTCAGTTGTCTGATGGGATATCTTCTTACATTATTTATTTGATTCTAGTATCTATCATTTTTCTTCTTATCTTTGGTCTTCTCGGGTTCATTGATCTTTTCTACTTTTGAACTTTCACCTATCTCAAGTCCCAAACCACTTTTATCTTTAGATGTTTTCTAACATGCAGTAAGCTCATCAAACATTGTGGAGCTCATCTTAAACTTGTCTTCATGGATTCTTTCTTTTTCCAAATCTGCTCTTAGGTTGACCACTTCTTGTTCAAGCTTCATGCACACATCGATTTTTCTTTTTTCCATAGTATTCAGAAATTCCTCAATTATTTTCTTTTCTTCCACTTGTACCTTTAGTTCAACAATTTCTTCATTTTCTTGTCTCAATTGTTCACTAACTTCCTTATGCCTTTCTCTAAATTTCTTGATTTATTCTCTCAGTTTCTTGATGCATTCATTGGCTTCATTGAGATTTTCTTTCAGACCTTTATTTTCGCTTTCAACTCTATCAAGATCTTCAAGAACAACTTTAAGTTCTCCATCCTTATCAAGTATGCAACCATTATCAACCATGTGTTCAAATTCCAAGACCTTCTCAAAGTGGTTAAGCTCCTTTAAGGGAATCGGGCTCTAATACCAAATTTTGAACACTTGAAATACTGAGAGGGGGGATGAATCAATACTACCAAAAACCATTTAACTACCAACCATCCAATTAATATAGAATACTTAGAAATTAATAGAAATAAAATCACAAACACTCCATAACATATGCAACACATGAACACTAGAATTTTTACATGGAAAACCCAAGATGGGAAAAACTATGTTGAGGACTAGCTCACAATATAGTATGTCCGATGTAGTAACATAAAAAGTATCCCTTTTCCTTAGTTTGGGAATGAATAATTAATATTAAAATGAGCCTAATGTTTCCTTGATTTAGTGTAGTAATGTGTTTTACACATTCACATTAAGTCTAGGGAGCCTTTTAATAAAATGAACTTAATGGTGCCTTATTTAGGGTGTTGTAAAGTGTTACTTTACACTTTCACACTAATCTAGGGATTTATTAATTAATTGAGGTTAATTTGAGGTTAATTGGACCCTTTAATTCAAATCCAAGCCTAATTAATTGCATTTTTGGAGTGATAAATCCTGACATTCATTAATAATATTACACAATGTTCACTTAATTTTACAAGGTATGTGTCCTAGGTTAGTGACCTAGGACCCATTTTCCACCTGGTGAATGGGTCCTCACTAGGTCCTAGGACCCCCTTTTTACATAAACTTTCACAACCCCCGAAGTGTGTCCTAGTTAAGCATGCTAGGACCCATTCACCACATGGTGAATGGGTCCTCACTTAAACCTAGGAACCCCCCTTGGGATATGTTTTTGGTGGTATTTTAATAATTTGAAATTATAGATCTAATGTCGGCTTGTGTTATTTGAATTTCAAGAATTAGGAGTAAGATATGTATAAGTACAAGCATATTTCACTTAGTTTCACCTAGAAGATTTGATGCAAGCTAAGAATTTTCAAGAGGCATCCTAAGATTTCACAAGAGCATTATAGAGCATTGAAAAGGGCATTCAATGGTAGATTATTGAAGTTTATAGAGAAATCAAGATATCAATCATTATGTCAAATTCATGCATGTTGTTGAGCTAATCTAATGATGTAGTTGTTACCAATTTTTTGCCACAACTCAATTGGTGGAGCTGGATTAAACATGGTTATATCTTAAAGTGAAATTTCAGATTATTTCTTCATTGTGCTTAAGTGTTGTTTGCACTTTGTTCATTATTCTTTAAGGGACAGTCATGCTTTAAGAATCAGAATTTCAGAAGTGCTATTCAAATGTTCCAGAATAAAATAAAGTACATAATTGAGCATATAAGCAACAAAGCATTTCAAATGCTTTCATTTATTTCATAAGTGATTCATGTTTACATAGCTTCATTTGATTGCAAGAATCCAAATGATAATACAACATTGCATTAAAATGCATTTTCTTTTCGAAATGAAAAGCATAAGATGAAATCAAATATCCACACAAGTCGTGGATGGGACTGTTACAGTGCATCATTAATAGCACACTACACTATGGAAGATGTGAAAGAAGAAATCACATAAGTAACAACATAATCCTCATTGCCTAATTGGCCGATGGTTGACGCTGAAATGGTGCACCTTTGTCTTCTCGAGCTCCGTTGACCTACAGGAAGGAAAAGAGGGATGTCAGAGGCTCCGATTATGAAGATACCTATATGAATCACCAACAATAATGCAGTCTACTATCAATCATACACTGAAACAATCAAGAAAAGTATAGAAGCAAATGAGTTGAGGGAGAAACATCAATATGATCATCATATCTTTTTTTTTATGCTAACATTGTTTGTTTCTTTGTGTAGGTATAGGGAAAGTCACGAAGCTGATTATTATTTGAAGACCAAACATGTGGAGAAAAACGAGCTCCCACAAAGGTAGAGCTCGACATGTTGCCCTTATTCATTACAAGTGGGCTAATAAAGAGATAGTAATTACATCATCATATTCATCAGGAAAAGAAATTATATACAATTAAGGAGTTAAACAGAGCTATCTATCAAGCTATTAAACCAACTGTGCATTCATAACAATCAAGTAAATGATTTTTGACAGCTACAGGTGAACAGTGAGTTTAATCCGCTCAATCACTTAACTGAGTACATTCATCCCGAACATTGTTGTATAGTTCATGTTCATTTGCTATAGTGTTATTTGTTCATCATGATCGTATGTCATGCGGGGTTCAGTTCAACAATGTTCTTTCTCACAATCAAGAATTGTGAACAGGCATACATAATTCCTCAACAAGGAATATAATTGTTTCACATCCACGGAACAAATTTGTTAAAAATGGAGCATAAAAATACATGAAGAGTGCCAGACATAAGTAGTTCAGTCGTTCATGTGGTGGAACAATCAAGACTCAATCTTTTGGTTGACAGTGAAATGTAATAATCCGAGGTACACTGTTTCTTAAGTTTTGTTTCATCATTTATCATGTGTTCAAGTGGAGATATGGCAGGAGGATAGCCATTTCAGAATAAATAGAGGTGATTAAAGAAAAATATTAATGTAGATGTAAGCCCATGACAAGTTTTGTCTCAAGAAAAAAAGATGAAGTTGACATTTAAGCAATGTAAACAACATAAACATTTCCAACATTCATGAACCTGTGGGGGGTGTTAAGCAGTAATGCATTCAGAGGTACTTTTCTTCACAAAGAGACAAGTATAGGAATATGGAAATGAGTCAACGAGGTGTAATCAAAGTGAAGATGTAAGAAGGTTGTTAACAAGCTTTCAGTTTTGTCATATTGTGGTATACCTTTGTAATGGAATGGCACAGATTTTTCTAAGTTTCTAAACACCTATATGCTGAATATTAAAAAAATTGTATGCCAAAAGGAGCCAGGGTTGTGCACAGTATTCCAAATATATAGTTCTTGTTTGTTTTCATGCACCCACTTTGGGGTTTGCATTTATAATACATAATCCTACATATTACAAATGAACTCATATGGTGAGGATTTGAGAATATGTTTCACAAAATGCAGAAATAAGGGGGCAGTTCGAGCCCAGTTTTTCAAGTAATTAAATGAACAATTTTTCTTCATTTTAATAACACCCATATTGGGGGGTTTTGTTTTGAAGGCAGAGTTTTACAATTCTAGTAATGAATGACATGCCTAGGTTTTTTACAATTGAAAGTGCAAAAGAAGTAATGGATCGAGCTAATTTTCACATGAATATTAAGATAAGTAGATTTAATGCAATTTCCAGCTTACCCATGCAAGGGTTTTCAACAGAATGTCAAAGGAAAGTGCCAGCCATTATGGGTCAAGCCCATAAATTGAATGCAAATGAACATACAGAATACCCACATTTGGGGTTTGTTTTTAAATACAAAAGTTACAACTTGCAGTGACGCCCAAGAAGGGGTCTTTCAAGAAATAGAGGAAGTGCCAATGAAATCATGGTAAGGCCATGTTCAAGACACAGATTCAGTGCCATTTCCGGAATACCCATAAGAGGGTTTGAGCTTAAATGCAGAGTTCTCATATACCCATATCGTGTTGCTACAGGAAAAACAAAATGTAGTGTTTTCTTCAAAGTTTCCAACACCCACAAGAGGGTTTGTTTCAAAACACTAAATACACACTATTTTCTTTTGGGTCGAGCCCAGGAGTTTACAAGAAATTCATTGTGTACAGAATTTAAAGCCACGGTCTGTTGACTCATCTGGAGTCAAGTTCAATGGTCGACCAAATATATCAATAAGAAAATACAATAACACAAGGATTCAATGAATTGCTAGTATGGGTCGGACCCAGAAGTCTCCATACACCAAAATTAGATACATATGGCACAGCCTGTGTAATGGCAAGAAAGTTACAAGCAAAGGTTGATTATCCATAGAGAAATGAAGCTTTTACAAGCTTTCTGTTTGAAGAGAAATACGAATAGGAAAGAAATATGTGGCTGTGAAGTAACTTACTAGTTCGAGCCTGTGAGAGAATGCTCATAGCCACGGCCAGAGCTATACTAAAGTATCAAAACCCCACGAAAAATATCCAATGTGAGCTCATGTAGGGTGGCTAGTGGAATAAGGAACACAAAAATAACAGAATATAAGTACAGGAAGTAAGGAGCCATCACATAAACTGAGTGTTAGCCATGGCCACAAGGACAGAATGAAATCAAAAAAGAAAAGCCATAGAAGCTATAATAATAGCTTACCTTGTGTGCAATAAAAGACAATAACCCTTCAACAAAGCTCTCTCATGTAAGCTTCCAGTCGAAGCTCAAGCTCGTGCATAGCGGCTAAGAAGAATAATCACAGAAAAATATAAACAAATGCATTAGACACTGTGTTGCAGGCTGTGGCCTTAGTGACTTTTCTTACTCTTCGAATGAAGTGAAGAGCCACAATACTTCAAATCGAGCTTACCCAGTGAAGAACTTGACTGTCTGAAGAAAGGAGTGAAGATTCTCGAGCATGTGAGCCAAGGACTGAGCTCAATCATGGCGGCGCTATCCTTTCAGCCAGAGACCAGTTTTCCAAAATGATGATTGAGGAAATGAAATCATTTTTAGGGTTTGACCTCTTTTGTCTCATGCCCTAATTCGAGCCAACATTATAATTATCTAGAATATTCATATTTGATAATAACATGTGAATAAATTCGAATTTAGGTATATATTGGATTCATTTAAAATCTGAGGCCTAATGTTTTGGTGGCCGAATTCTAATATGCTTAGGTCGAGCCTTGTGACTGATGGTCTTATTTTCCTAAAACTTAGGGTTTCCTTATTTAAATTTTGGCAATGTAAGGGGCTGAACTTAGAGAAATTTGTGGTTAATGATGCCTTGGTGAGGAGTTGATAAGGGAGGATATGTTTGATTTTAATTGATTTAGTGAGAAATCAATAAAGGTTGTAAAATCATTGCACTTTTGACTTAGGTTTTTTGTTTTAATTGATTTTAGAGAAATCAATTAAGGATCTTGATAGGAGAGAACGATTTGCCATTAATATTTTTATGATTTTTTTTTAAAGAAAAATCAAAGCATTGTATTGGTGGAAGAAGAATGAAATTCTTTTTGCAAAATATTTTGCAATCTTTAATTGCAAAAATAGACAAATTGTAAAATCTGCAATCATGTAGAGCAGAAGCATAAAGCAATCTTTTGTAAATTGTTTTATGATTTCTTGCTATTTTTAGCAGATTATATTGACTTTTTCATCTTGGTCAAGTTTGAGCTTTATCTTGGAGAGAAAAGGTTTTTTTCTGGCTTTTAAAGCAGATTCGGCCTATTTTTAGAGGCTTTACAGTTTGATCATAAAAGCAGTGTGCTTTTTTCTACTTTTATTAAGTCTTTTGAGATAGTTTGAAGCTTTTTTCCTTGAGCTTCTTTATGAGCTCAGATTAGGGTTTCTTGAGAGATATATTTTGAAAAGACTTGGTCTTTTTCTTCTTGCTAGTTTAGAATATAGTTTCTTTCTCTTAGCATTGTGGAGCTTGTAAACTCAATCGTACTTAGTTCAGACAAATACTCTTTCAGTTTTAATAAAGCAGCAGATTCCTCCATATTTTTTGTCTCAATTTTTGTAATGGCAATCTGATATGTTTGTTTTTCAAACTTGAACCCTTATATGTCTTGCTATTTTAAACCTTTGTTCAGAATTACATTTTTTTGGTTGCATGTTGTGTTAGTTTTCCAGATCTTCATGCAAATCACCGATGAAGTATGTGCTAATGAGATTTTGAGGATTACTATGATAGAAAAACTGTTATGAGTGGTTAGGTCTGAATTTTCATAAGTTTGGTGAATCATCTATTAGTCATAGGCTTTATTTTCAAGTTATCCTTTTATCCCTTTTCCCAAAAAATACTTAGAATAATATTCATCATTCAGAGAACCAACTCACTCTGGAGATTCCTTCTTCATTCAAATCACCCACATCTGAAGAAGGTTTCCATGTTTCAGTAGATTGTTGAATCTTGTATTCAGCAGGGTGCAAATCTAATTGACAACAAGTTTTTGGCACGCTCGGTGGGACACTGAAAGCCATTTTTCAGACAGATTTCAATATTTTAGTTTGTTGTTTTGTGTATGCAGCAGATTTTCCAGCCTTCTGGAGGCTCATTACAATATACCTGGCAACTCTGATTATGTTTTTCGCATGCTAGTACAGCCTGTGCATGAGAAAGATACATACAAGATCAAGTTCTGCACCCTTCAAGTATCGAGAGTTGTCCCCATCACGAAGAAGAGGAAGAATAGCAAGGAGGATATTTGAAGCACCCACGAGATCGAAGTCGACACCTCCTATTTTTAGTTCCCTGGTTTTATCACTAGGAGTACCGGTTCCAATCTCACAAGTACCGCTAATGGCAGCACCAAGGCAACGCCCGTTCGCGCCTTTCAATGGAGGTACCCCATTAAACATCCTTCAGCATGATGACATCCCAGTTGTAGCTCTTAGAGGTTTGCCATACTTCACCGGGGAGGACTTCACTACACCGGTTGAGCACATCTGGACGTAGCCACGTTATGCTCAGTGCATAATATCACATAGGAAAACATCACGCTAAGGCTACTGGCTGCGTCACTCAAAGGCAAAGCGTTACAATGGTTCAGATGCCTCACAACCAACTCAATCGCGACATGGGATGCGTTAGGTAATGGTTTATATCAACATTTTGCTGATAAATCTGACAACCTGTCTTTATTAGAGTAGCTGAGCACCATTCAAAGGGCACCACATGAGCACTTGGCCGACTTCAACTATCGATTTCAGAGAACCTGAGACAAGATTCCTGCAATGGTAAAACCTTTACCAGCACACGCTTTTTTGTTTTACTTAAAAGATTTGAATAGTAAAATCACAGTCATGACTCAGTCTATGGGTGGGCTTACACTCCCTAATGCCTACAATATAGCCATTAACGTTGAAAATTGTCTCATCCAAGATGGAGACATAGCTCCTAGACCTCCTATACCTTTGTTTCCAGAAATACAACCACCTATCCTTGTTGTTGTACCTCCCTTAGCTATTGTCCTGCCTGTTCTAGCGATAGGATATCATAACACAGCCTAAGAGGTTGTTGTCCCAGCCCCAAATCAGGAGATGCAAGAGATTAAAAGCATATTAAAGACCTTTGGAAATGATCTCGTGACTATTAAAAATCATGTTGGTCAAGAACATAAGCCTTATCAGGCTCCTTATCAGCAAAACCAACAAAATAGACCCGCTTTTCAAAATGATTATCAAGCCCAAAGGAGGAATTTTAGCCCTAGGCCATTCCAGCCATACAATTTGAACGCAGCCAGTTCATCAAAGGAACTTGTGCCTGCAAAATAATATTTCCCAGGATTGCGATTGGTGTTATCCGTGCAATCGGCCCCATAACCAATCAGCGTGCGCAAATGGAATGAGAAATCAAGCTTTAATGGTTCAAAATAACTATGTTGGTTCAGAAAATGTTGCAGATCAGAATCAAGAACAACAAGATAATGTGGAAGTTGCCTTGCCGAACTGGCAGAGCTTCGAATTATGTGGCGTGAATGGTCTAGATCAAAAAAATTTACCTATTTCGGCTAATACTAGGTCAAAAAAGAGAGCCATGGATCTGGGACAACATGTTGGAAGTTCATAGCAGTAGCCTGCAATCAGTAAGCAGCCTGTGTCATTAGATGTTAACGCTTCCGTGTAGCCTAAAATATATATTTTGCAAAGAGGACAAGAGATACCTAGCAAGGAGCAGTCAAGAACGCATTCTCAGCCTTTGTAGAGGCAAAACGATGCTACTGTCACAAAAAACTAGTAGAAGGTAAATTCTTCATCATTTAATATTGTTGAGCATCTCAAGAAAGCCACTGTCAATATGTCGGTGTTAGATGATTTACACCTTCCAGGGCAGAAAGGTTTACTGCAGGAAGCTTTGGCTGAGTTGTCTATTTTTGACAACACTAATCAAGGGGTTGCAAAGGTTGTGCTTGCTAATGATTTGGAAGATAGAAATGCACAGAAAACTAAAGAGGTAAAGCCTCCTCCGTTCTATTTAAGTTTGATCATTGGCGATAAAATCGTTCATAATTGTATGGTTGATTCTGGTGCTAGTAGTTCAGTCATGCCTAAGAGTTTAGCTGATAAGTTAGGTCTTGTTTACAAGCCTAATCCTCAGAAAGGCATAGTGCAATTAGATGGGTCTGCTGTTAAAACTGCTAGTATTATTAAAAATTTGGCTCTTACTTTGCATGCATCCTCGAGTTTTGCTATTCATTAGGACATACATGTCATTGACTTACCGCCACACTTTTCCATTTGTCTCTTAAGGGATTTTACAGCCAAGTTGGGTGGGTTCCTATCTTCTGATTGGTCTCATTTGTTTTTTAGAACAAGGTATGGTACGAAAGTGACCATAAAGTTTGAGCCTCTCGTGAAAGACCATATCAAACCATACTCATCAAATCCTATAAACGCTAACCTCTATGCCATCTTTGCACTGGAGGAGCAAACCATGACCTCAGACTGTAGCACACATGTAGACAATATCAATCTAGATGAATGGGCAGCCAAAGATCATGAGCTTGATCTGTTTTAGCACACAGATGAGATAGGATTAGGAGCCTATATGATTCGAGAGCTTGATTGCTAGATACCTAATCTTTGTAAAGAGGAAGAACCATCTATAGAAATAGGGAAAGCTTTGGAAGCTTAACTTCGATGGTTTGAGAAGCAGTGTTGGTGTCGGGGGTGGAGCTATGTTGATATCACCCGAAGGAGATAAATACTTTTCAGCTTGCAGGTTTGCTTTTAGGTGTTCGAATAATACAGCTGAGTATGAAGCGTTGGTGCATGGCCTCGAATGGGCCCGCAAACGAGGTATTAAATGCTTGCAAGTTTATAGTGATTCAGAACTAATTATAAATCAAGTCATAAATTTAAATGCTGCCAAGAATGATTTGCTTAAGAAATACAAGCATCGTGTATGGGATTTAATGGAGGATTTTGATGCTTTTAATATCATGTCGATTCCTCGTAATCAAAATAAGCATGCTAACAGGCTCGCTACCATAGGAGCCCAGTTTGATATTCCCAAGGAGATTCATAAAGTAGAGGCACGTTAATACGTGAAAATAGTGGTCAGACCTTTTGTACCTAACAATAATGTGAGTTGGCAGGTTTCTGACAGCGATGAGCAAATCGTAAATTTCTTGATTGTTGAAGTTGAGTTTGCAGATGGAAACCAACAAAAATGGCAACAACAATATGACGACTAGATATTGCAATTGAAGACCAACAAGCTTCCAAAAGGATTGGTGACCTTGGAATCTGTGTTCAACTCAGATGGCCAAGTGCGTAAAGACTAATGCAGCTTGACTGTTAAAGAAGAACATTATGAAGCCATTGAAATCTTCAAAGGCAAGCTTCTCAAGCTGGGAAAGGTATGTAGTCAAGATGAACAACAAGCATTTATTCTGTTATGTTAGAAATTTAGTGATGTTTTTGTTTAGGAGTACAAGGATTTGAGAGGTTTTAACCATGAACTAGCCCAGCATACCATTGAACTTGAACTCGATGCAAAAATAGTAAGGTAGAAACAGAGACCGCTTAACCCCAAATTAGAGCACCTTATGAAGGTTGAACTGAATAAGCTAGTTGAGAGAGGTATTATTTTTCCTATCAAGCACACCTCTTGGGTGTCAAATTTAGTACCAGTCAGGAAGAAAAGTGGGGAAATCAGATTATGCATCGATTTCTGAGATTTAAATAAAGCATCATTGAAAGACCATTACCCACTCCCTTCCATGGAGTAAATTTTATAGTAGTTTCTGGTTTTGATAGGTTTTCTTTCCTAGATGGTTACTCAGGTTACAACCAGATTCTGGTGAAGCAGGAAGATCAGTTCAAAACAATGTTTACAACTAAGTGGGGCACGATGGCCTACAAGAAGATGCCTTTTGGCTTATCCAACGCTGGAGCAAATTTTTAGCGTGCGATGGATATGGCCTTTCATGACCTCATGAACAAGTTCGTTCTGGTCTACTTAGATGATATTACTATTTTTTCTAGAAATGCTAATGAACACCTTGATCATTTGGAGCAAATTTTTTAGAGATGTAGAGAGTTTGGAGTGTCTCTCAATCCGAAGAAGTGTATATTTTTAGTGCACGAAGGAAAATTGCTCTGACACATTGTTTCAAAGCAAGGTATTTCTATAGATCTTGAAAGAGTTTCCACAATTCTTGAATTGCCATTACTAGCTCACAAGAAAGGCTTGCAAAGCTTTCTTGGAAGGATAAATTTCGTGAGGTTCATACCGAATATTGCAGCTTTGTTGCAACCTCTCACTTCTATGGTTAAAAAGAATATGCCATTCAGTTGGACCAAGGAAGGTAAGAGGAGCTTTGAGAAAATTAAGGAAGCCCTCGCAGCCGCTCCTACTCTCATTAATCCAAATTTTGACCAAGACTTTATTCTGTATGCCTTTTGAGGAGTAAATACAGTTTCAACTATGTTATGCTTGCAAAACGATGAAGGCTTGGAGCAGCCTGTTACATTTTTCAGCCAAGTATTGCATGATTATGAGGTAAAATATTCCTTTGTTGAGAATTATGTTTTTGTTGTTGTGAGGAGTTTAAAGAAATTCAGGCATATGTTGTCCAACAGCAAGATCCATTTGTTGGTAGCTCATTCAACTGTTAAGGATTTTCTTCTTAACAAAGATATTAATGATAAGTGTGCTGGTTGGATTACCAAAGTAATGGAATTTGACGTTGATATAAAAGTAACCAAGCTCGTTAGAGGCAAAGGTTTGTGTGAACAGATTAATGGAAATGAGGAAAAAAACTTAAATGAAGCGGAAAATATAGAAATAGTGCTAAATAATGATGTTGCAGGTGTTGTTCCAGCGTCTCCTGCTACGTGGTTGCAGCAAATGATACATTATTTGCAAACTGGTGAGTGCCCTAAAGGATTAGACAGAGCAAAAAGAAGGTATTACAGATTACAAGCCATCCCTTATGTAATCATTGATGGCATTCTTTATAGGAGATATTTCCAAGGTATCTTATTATGTTGTATTCAGCCTAATCAAGTTGACAAGCTTTTAGCAGAGTTTCATGATGGACCTTCAGGAGGTCACTTTGCTGCAAGAACAACAGCTCTGAAAATTATGCGTGCTGGTTATTACTGGCCAGAATTGTTTAAAGATGCTATTGCTTGGGTCATAAAATGTGAGAAATGTGCTTTATTTTCTGGAAAACAGAGGCTTGCACCATTGCCCCTACATCTGATCCAGGTGGAACAACCCTTTGCCAAGTGGGGCTTAGATTTTATTGCCCTATTAATCTGCCTTCAAGTGTGGGTCATAAGTGGATTCTTACTGCCACAGATTATTTTACAAAATGGACAGAAGTTGTTGCTTTAAAGGAAGCAAACGAGACTTCAGTGCTTAATTTCTATCAAGATCTCATATCGAGATTTGGTGTTCTAGACTCAATCATTTCTGACAATGGTTTGGCTTTTATTGGTTTGAGGATTTCTGACTGGTCAGTTAGAAGTAATATTTATTTGAACACATCTTCCAATTATTATCCGTAGGGAAATGATCAGGCGGAATCTAAAAATAAGAATCTGATTCGGATAATCAAGAAGACTGTTGAAGATAATCAAAGGACATGGCACGAAAGGATGAAGTTAGCTCTATGGGCTGATAGAATAACCCCTAAAAGAGCTACTAGTTGTTCACGCTTTGTTCTAACTTATGGTAAAGAAGCTAGGTTACCTGTTTCAATTGAATTGCCAAATTTAAGTTATGTTAAGCAACTGGAATTGTTGAATGAACAACCTCTTGAGGTGAGATTTGCACAGCTAGTAGAGCTGGAGGAAACTAGGAAGGAAGCTCTAAGGAAGCTGGAGATACATAAAGCTCAAATGAAGAACTCTTTTGATAAGAGGGAAAGACCACGTGAGTTCATTGTTGGAGATCTGGTTTTCAAGTGGAATGAATTTAAAAGCAGACCTGGACGACATTCCAAGTTTGATGCAATGTGGGAGGGGCCTTATGTGATCACGGAGTGCAAGGAACACAATGCATTCCAACTTTCCAAGTTGACTGGAGAGGTGATGTCTATCCCAGTTAATGGGATCGACCTCAAGCAGTGCCTCTGAGATAAGTTATCCTGTAGTTAAGTAGAGTAGTATTGCAAATAAGTGCATTCTTCACATTTACTTTTAGTAGTTTTTCTTTCCCTAAGCGTTGCTACGCATGTTCTGTCGGCAATTAGGGTCTGTTAGATTGCTTTCAGTTCAGTTTTGTTTTCATTTGCTGTTGTTTGGAGTTTTTTTGTTCAAGTTTCTGAGTTTCAAGAAGGGGCATATTTGACTCCACGCCTAATGGAGTGTTTTAAGGCCATTGATCTATGCTTAGCAGGCAAGCATTTAGCAGAAATCGCCAAAATGTTACCAATTTTTTGCCACAACTCAATTGGTGGAGCTGGATTAAACATGGTTATATCTTAAGGTGAAATTTTAGATTATTTCTTCATTGTGCTTAAGTGTTGTTTGCACTTTGTTCATTATTCTTTAAGGGACAGTCATGCTTTAAGAATTCAATTTCAGAAGTGCTATTCAAATGTTCTAGAATTAAATAAAGTACAGAATTGAGCATATAAGCAACAAAGCATTTCAAATGCTTTCATTTATTTCATAAGTGATTCATGTTTACATAGCTTCATTTGATTGCAAGAATCCAAATGATAATACAACATTGCATTAAAATGCATTTTCTTTTCGAAATGAAAAGCATAAGATGAAATCAAATATCCACACAAGCCGTGGATGGGACTGTTACAGTGCATCATTAATAGCACACTACACTATGGAAGATGCGAAAGAAGAAATCACATAAGTAACAACATAATCATCATTGCCTGATTGGCCGATGGTTGACGCTGAAATGGTGCACCTCTGTCTTCTTGAGCTCTGTTGACCTGCAGGAATGAAAAGAGGGATGTCAGAGGCTCCAATTATGAAGATACCTATATGAATCACCAACAATAATGTAGTATGCTATCAATCATACACTCAAATAATCAAGAAAAGTATAGAAGCAAATGAGCTGAGGGAGAAACATCAATATGATCATCATATCTTGATTTTTATGCTAACATTGTTTGTTTCTTTGTGCAAGTATAGGAAAAGTCACGAAGCTGATTATTATTTGAAGACCAAGCATGTGGAGAAAAATGGGCTCCCACAAGGGTAGAGCTCTGCATGTTGCCCTTATTAATTACAAGTGGGCTGCTAAAGAGATAGTAATTACATCATCATATTCATCTGGAAAAGAAATGATATACAACTGAAGGAGTTAAACAGAGCTATCTATATTAAACCAACTGTGCATTCATAACAATCAGGTAAATGCTTTCTGAAAGCTACAGGTGAATAGTGAGTTTAATCCGCTCAATCACTTAACTGAGTACATTCATCTTGAACATTGTTGTATAGTTCATGTTCGTTTGCTACAGTGTTATTTGTTCATCATGATCGTATGTCATGCGAGGTTCGGTTCAACAGTGTTCTTTCTCACAATCAAGAATTGTGAACATGCATACATAATGCCTTAACAAGGAATATAATTGTTTCAAATCCACGGAACAACTTTGTTAAAAATGGAGCATAAAAATGCATGAAGAGTGCCAGACATAAGCAGTTCAGTTGTTCATGTGGTGGAACAATCAAGACTCAATCTTTTGGCTGACAGTGAAATGTAATAATCCGAGGTACACTGTTTCTTAAGTTTTGTTTCATCATTTATCATGTGTTCAAGTGGAGATATAGTAGGAGGACAGTCATTTTAGAATAAACAAAGGTGATTAAAGACAAATCTTAATGTAGCTGTAAGCCCATGACAAGTTTTGTCTCAAGAAAATAGCATGAAGTTGACATTTAAGAAATGTAAACAACAAAAACATTTCCAGCATTCATGAATCTATGTGGTTTGTTAAGCAGTAATGCATTCAGAGGTACTTTTATTCACCAAGAGACAAGTATAGGAATATGGAAATGAGTCAATGAGGTGTAATCAAAGTGAAGATGTAAGAAGGTTGTTAACAAGCTTTCAGTTTTGTCATATTGTGGTATACCTGTGTAATGGAATGGCACAAATTTTTCTAAGTTTTTAAACACCTATATGCTAAATATTGAAAAATTTGAATGCCAAAAGGAGCCAGGGTTGTGCACAGTATTCAAAATATACAGTTCTTGTTTGTTTTCATGCACCCACTTTGGGGTTTGCATTTATAATACATAATCCTACATATTACAAATGAACTCATATGGTGAGGATTTGAGAAATATGTTTCACAAAATGCAGAAATAAGGGGGCAGTTCGAGCCCAGTTTTTCAAGTAATTAAATGAACAGTTTTTCTTCATTTTAAGAACACCCATATTAGGGGGTTTTGTTTTGAAGGCAGAGTTTTACAATTCTAGTAACAAATGACATGCCTAGGTTTTTTGCAATTGAAAGTGCAAAAGAAGTAATGGATCGAGCTAATTTTCACATGAATATTAAGACAAGCAGATTTAATGCAATTTCCAGCTTACCCATGCAAGGGTTTTCAACAGAATGCCAAAGGAAAGCACCAACCATTATGGGTCAAGCCCATAAATTGAATGCAAATGAATATACAGAATACCCACATTTGGGGTTTGTTTTTAAATACAGAAGTTACAACTTGCAGTGACACCCAAGAAGGGGTCTTTCAAGAAATAGAGGAAGTACCAACGAAATCATGGTAAGGCCATGTTCAAGACACATATTCAGTGCCATTTCCGGAATACCCATGAGAGGGTTTGAGCTTAAATGCAGAGTTCTCATATAACCATATCGTGTTGCTATAGGAAAAACAAAATGTAGTGTTTTCTTCAAAGTTTCCAACACCCACAAGAGGGTTTGTTTCAAAACACTAAATACACACTATTTTCTTTTGGGTCGAGCCCAGGAGTTTACAAGAAATTCATTGTGTACATGAATTTAAAGCCACGGTCTATTGACTCAACTGGAGTCGAGTTCAATGGTCAATCGAATATATCAATAAGAAAATAAAATAACACAAGGATTCAATGAATTGCTATTATGGGTCAGATCCAGAAGTCTCCATACACCAAAATTAGATACATATGGCATGTCCTGTGTAATGGAAAGAAAGTTACAAGAAAAGGTTGATTATCCATAGATAAATGAAGCTTTTACAAGCTTTCTGTTTGAAGAGAAATACAAATAGGAAAGAAATATGTGGCTGTGAAGTAACTTACTAGTTCGATCCTGTGAGAGAATTCTCATAGCCATGGCCAGAGTTATACTAAAGTCTCAAAACCCCATGAAAAATATCCAATGCGAGCTTGTGTAGGGTGGCCAGTGGAGATAAGGAACACAGAAATAATAGAATATAAGTACAAGAAGTAAGGAGCCATCACATAAACTGAGTGTTAGCCGCGGCCACAAGGACAGAATGAACTCAAAAAATAAAATCCATAGAAGCTATAATAATAGCTTACCTTGTGTGCAATAAAAGACATTAACCCTTGAACAAGTCTCTCTCATGTAAGCTTCCAGTCGAAGCTCAAGCTCGTGCATAGTGGCTAAGAAGAATAATCACAGAAAAATATAAACAAATGCATTAGACACTGTGTTGCAGGTTGTGTACTTAGTGACTTTTCTTGCTCTTCGAATGAAGTGAAGAGCCACAATACTTCAAATCGAGCTTACCCAGTGAAGAACTCGACTATCTGAAGAAAGGAGTGAAGATTCTCGAGCATGTGAGCCAAGGATTGAGCTCAATCATGGCGACGCTATCCTTTCAGCCAGAGACCAGTTTTCCAAAATGATGATTGAGGAAATGAAATCATTTTTAGGGTTTGACCTCTTTTGTCTCATGCCCTAATTCAAGCCAACATTATAATTATCTAGAATATTCATATTTGATAATAGCATGTGAATAAATTCGAATTTAGGTCTATATTGGATTCATTTAAAATCTGTGGCCTAATGTTTTGGTGGCCGAATTCTAATATGCTTAGGTCGAGCCTTGTGACTGATGGTCTTATTTTCCTAAAACTTAGGGTTTCCTTATTTAAATTTTGGCAATGTAAGGGGCTGAACTTAGAGAAATTTGTGGTTAATGATGCCTTGGTGAGGTGTTGATAAGGGAGGATATGTTTGATTTTAATTGATTTAGTGAGAAATCAATAAAGGTTGTAAAATCATTGCACTTTTGACTTAGGTTTTTTGTTTTAATTGATTTTAGAGAAATCAATTAAGGATCTTGATAGGAGAGAACGATTTGCCATTGATATTTTTATGATTTTTTTTAAAGAAAAATCAAAGCATTGTATTGGTGGAAGAAGAATGAAATTCTTTTTGCAAAATATTTTGCAATCTTTAATTGCAAAAATAGACAAATTGTAAAATCTGCAATCATGTAGAGCAGAAGCATAAAGCAATCTTTTATAAATTGTTTTATGATTTTTTCTATTTTTAGCAGATTATATTGGATTTTTCATCTTGGTCGTGTTTGAGCTTTATCTTGGAGAGATAAGGTGTTTTTCTAGCTTTTAAAGCAGATTCAGCCTATTTTTAGAGGCTTTACAGTTTGATCATAAAAGTAGTGTGCTTTTTTCTACTTTTATGAAGTCTTTTGAGATAGTTTGAAGCTTTTTTCCTTGAGCTTCTTTGTGAGCTTGGATTAGGGTTTCTTGAGAGATATATTTTGAAAAGACTTAGTCTTTTTCTTCTTGCTAGTTTAGAATACAGTTTCTTTCTCTTAGCATTGTGGAGCTTGTAAACTCAAGTTGTACTCAGTTCAGACAAATACTCTTTCAGTTTTAATAAAGCAGCAGATTCCTCCTTATTTTTTGTCTCAATTTTTGTAATGGCAATCTGATATGTTTGTGTTTCAAACTTGAACGCTTATATGTCTTGCTATTGTAAACCTTTGTTCATAATTACATTTTTTAGGTTGCATGTTGTGTTTAGTTTTCCAGATCTTCATGCAAATCACTGATGAAGTATGTGCTAATGAGATTGTGAGGATTACTGTGATGGAAAAACTGTTATGAGTGGTTAGGTCTGAATTTTCATAAGTTTGGTGAATCATCTGTTAGTCATAGGTTTTATTTTCAAGTTATCCTTTTATCCCTTTTCCAAAAAAATACTTAGAATAATATTCATCATTCAGAGAACCAGCTCAGTCTGGAGATTCCTTCTCCATTCAGATCACCCACATCTGAAGAAGGTTTCCATGTTTCAGTAGATTATTGAATGTTGTATTTAGTAGGGTGAAAATCTAATTGACAACAGTAGCATTGTTGATGAATTTCAAGTGTTCAAAGCCATTATCTTATGTCAATTTCATGATCAAGATCTACACTCATTGAGGTTTTTTCATGCTAAGTTTCAAATTTGCAATCCAAGGTTTGGTGAGTTGTTACATTACATGTTGTCCATTCATCATTCCTTTATGCATTATTTCACTTCAAGGTTTACTTACCAAAATGGGGTTTGACGAAGGAAAACCCCTATTCCCTACCAAAACAACATTTGTATTATCCTTTCATGTGTGATTGTAGGTTTTAGGTTGAAGATCAAGTGGAGAGAAAAAGTTGTCATAGTTGTCACCTTTCTTGCAAGATCACGGAAAGTCTTCTACATAATTCATTTCCGACTTTCGAGAGTTGAACACCTGGAGTTTGGAGTAGTAGACATTGAAGAACATAACCCAAAAAGTAATTTTCTAGAACCCTAGCTAGGACCCATTTTCCACTGGGCGAATGAGTCCTCAATGAGGCTCGAAAAAGCACTTTTTGCAACAGGTACACAACATTTGACCCTCTTAAAATATGTCTTTTAATTGGTATATTAGTTAGGTTTGTTTTTTGATATTCATTATGCAATTATTACCCTCATAATTGAGTGAAACACTATTAAAAATTGGGTTCTTCATCTTGTTACTTCATTTTGGTGAACCTCTTTTTCTATGTTTCAATCGGTCATTAAATATTACATAGAGGCTCACTTCTAGAAGGACTCATTGTCTGAGTGAGCTCACCGTTCACAACAAAAAGTAAAACATGAAAGGGTGGCTACACAACTGGACTTTTAACTGATAAAAAATGCATCCACCATATGTTGAATTTAGTTCCTTTGAAGCTCAAGATTCTGATCTAAAGTAATTCACCTGATAGAAGACACAAACCTCTACTTCAGATTATATTCGCATATCCTTTTCTCAATCTTCTGTAAAAAAATTCCTTTCTTCTTGCAACTAGATCACATTACTAGCATGTCACACACCTTAATTCCAAAATGATCTTCTATATATACTCATGAGCATCATTGAAAACACTAACTAGGTCAACCTCAATAGATGACACCAAGGAGAATGCAAAATGTGCCTTGTTGGCACACAATTCAAATTCAAATACCTTCATGCCACAAAACGTACAAGATAGAGGTCAACATGGACCTATAATAGCTCCTTCTTACATCCACATTATACTTTTAATCTCTACAACCTTTTTCATAAATTAGGTTGATTGAGCATAATACCTAAAACATAATACTCAAAATTGTTATCACACACAGAACACGTGTATCTCAAAATGTCATGCCAGCTTGAAGTATTAACCCATAGACATCTGTAAACATAATCCCAAAATAGAAAGGATAATAACGCACTCATGGAGAAGTGCAGAAAAAAAAGGCTATGCTCATAGCACTAAAAATTGGGAACACTTTATATTCAAAGCTTCTATCAAATGCAATTTTTGAACTATTCATCTAGACTAGCTGGAATTTTGGAAATAAGCATTGATACCATCCACAAACCACACACTAGAATCACGAGAAGGGATTTGAACATATGATAAAATGTGAACCAAACTATGGAGGGCTCAAAGAGCAGCAACTGACAATTGAGTAGAGTATTCTTCATACCACCATGTAGCGTTGACCATGTAGCATTGACAACAATGGCAACACATGTCTTCTTCATTCTTTCAACATCATGTGTGTTATATTTGAATTGATAAAAAGACTATGTACTTATAGATTTTTATCTAATTTCCCAAAAATTAGATTCCAAAAGACAATAATTGAATATTAGATTTGAATCATTTTTTTTTTAGCAAAAGGCAAAAGCCTGTAGATTATAATAATACTTTTAAATAGTTACAACATCTGGTATAATGTAGCTGAATGTGACAAACAAAAACCTTTACAACTGCTATCTATCTTCCCTCCCCTATATGCCACTAGAAATTTACTATTCTTTAGACTACCCAGAACCAAAAAAGAAAAGCTATAACCATATATGGATTACATTAACACATATATAAGTGAAAAAAAACTGATTACATTCCCCTACGAGGACCCTAGACTAAGTTTATCCCTTGATCCTCTTGCACTGCAACATACATGTCAGGTATATTACCTTTCCCTCTTATCACCCTATGATGTGCTACCACCTCTCTTAATTCTGACCCTTGAGGACAAGTGTGAGATCTTAGGAAAGAAATTCCATGGAATTTTGTCATGAATTCAAACACTGTATGTCTACCTCCTTAAATACTTGTTCTGGTTGCACCTTCTCTATACAACCCGAGAATGGAAGTTCCCACTAAACCATATTGGGCTATCAGTGGGAAAAACTTCAACCTCTCTCCAAACTGTTTGAGTCAATCTGATGAGTGTGATACCCACCAAGACGAACAGCCATTGAAGTATCGATGAGACCCGTGACCATGTCTCACCGAACAGTCATCATCACACCAATACGAGCACCTCACAACACACTGTCAACCAAGTCCATCGCCACATCAAAGAGACAACATATCACCTTCCACTGATATGAACAAGTCCTATCAAGGTCCACTTTACCACTCAAATGGTTCATTATGTATCGGCATATTGGCAAGACAACAAATTGAATCTCCCCGATATGAGGATTTCATACTGATAAAGATCACACCGGTCAATGTGGCCCCCACTACCAAGTCAGCACCAACTACTGCTTCCCATCTATCAGCTCGGGTATCACCATAGTCATCCCTCCATCGTCGATACACAATGGAGAGTTCCACTGAAGTCCCCAAGTCACACTGATATAGGCATATCGATCTATCATTGAGGTTGTCATTAGGGTTCTGCTGACATAACAATGTTTCACTAACAAGATAGCAATATTGCTCTATCATTGAGATAAAGCATGCAGTCTTGCCGATAGAGCCAAGTCACACTGAACCAAAAGTATGTCGGGCTATTGGGGAGACAAATAAGAAGGTTCCACCGACGTGACTAACACCCGCCGATAGAACATAATTCTAGAACTTTCATAGAGAATGCTCAATAGTCTTCGAAGGCAATATACCTACAAAACAGAGCAACATGTTAGCATAAAAACCTTCACTTGCCATTGACAATAGCACCCATGCCTTCCGGTCGAACTCTGCCAATTCTCTTGAACCATCGCCACCTCAACTGCCGCTAGTTACTAAATGCTTGCACGCTAAATTCAATTCTGATTTTCAACATGGGTGAACCTTACAAACTTCAGTAGGCATATTCTCTAATGAATCATTTTACTCATCCACATTCATAGTTTCTTGTGCAGCTATCTCTACTAGTTGTGGGTACATTTGCAATTGAACATCATTATATATTGATACTTCTATACCCTCACAACCCAAGTTATCCAATTTATCCACTAGATTGTTTCCCTCTCAATAGGTATGCGAGATTATGTATGATTGAAATATTTGTAATAGGTCCCATACTTTTTGCAAGCTATAATTTAGATTCCAACTTTGGATCTTTCTTCCTTTGAAAGTATTTACAATAATCAACGAGTCCCCTTCCATTTGGATCCTTGATATACCCATATTTAATGCCACCTCTAACCCTAATATGACAACCTCGGCTTCAACAACATTATTAGTGCCTATTTGCAGTTTATATGAGCATGTTGCAACAACATTTCATACTGAATCATGTATGCATATTCTTTCCCCTGAAGCTCCTGGATTCCCTCTTGATGCAAAATCAAAATTCAATTTTAAGTAGCCAAAATGTCGAGGTTTCCATTTGATTTCTTTTCTATCCACCTTTTGTTTAATGCTTTTATGAAAATTCCCTGAAAATGGCAGTACTATATTTTTCCAAGCTTTCAAAATGAAATCATCCCAGCTTTTGTAGAGTGAAGATGTATTCTTGTACTTCAACACATGTGCATTTACTACCTTCGAAACTGCATTCTCAATTTTTACTTTAATGATCTCAAGAGAAGATTATGTTTTCCAAAAGATTCACAAATTATGCTCCCACCATAAGCTCCATATTACTGTAGATGGAATAACCTTCCAGATAAATGCAAAAAAGGGAAGTTTTATATAACACTGGCCAACTCTGAGAGATATCCCAAAAGGAGTTTGGCAAAGGAATCTACAAATTTAATTTACTATTTACAAACGTCCAACATTCCTGTGCAAAATTACATTGCACAAGCAAGTGGTCAGTTGTTTCCAATTCTGCATCACATAATGGACATTTAAAGGGATCCACAATCTTCAATTTTTTTAGATGATCACTCGTTAGAATCCTCTTCCTTAGCACCAACCATGCAAAACTCCCCGCTTTTGGAAGAATTTTGTTATTCCAACAGAAAGTATAAGCTCTTTGTGAAACTAATTGACCCCTTTTCTGGCTTAAATCTTTGTAACCTTGTTGGACTGAATAAATACCCTCTTTTGACGGATCCCACAAAATCTTGTCAGACCTCCCTAAAAGATACACATTTCTACTTTTCAATACTTCATGAAGAGGAAAAAATTGAGCCGATGAGAGAGAAGAATCAGAGCTTGTTTTCCAAATCACTTTCCCTTTTAAACCTTGTGTTGACTTGACATAATCTAAAAAGTTTGGCCCCCATTCATTTACTTCCCTTAGTGGTTGCAACTCTGGAATGTCCTATAGAGGAGGCTTACCTTGCCAAGAATCTTCCCAAAATTTTACATTTTGGCCATTATGAATTTCCCAAGTAATATAAGAAGTAATAATGGGCCTACATGATATCAAGAAATTCCATATAGTTGATCTTGTTGGGGGATTTGAAATGGTAAGAATTCTTAAAAGACTGAAATTGTCTAAATATTTAGCTTGCATTAGCTTACACCATTTTTCCTCTGGTTTTGTGTACATTTGTCAAGCTAATTTAGCCCTAAATGCCTTGTTTCTAATTGCAATGTTGTGTATTCCTGATCCACCTTGCATTTTATCCCTTTCCATGCTATCCAAAGAGATTAAGGGAACTTTATTTTGATCATTCATGTTTCCCTTCCAAAGAAAGTTTCTAATAATTCTCTCAATTTCTAAAAGGATTGATTTTGGTGCATTGAGTACCGCCAAAAAATAATTAGGGATAGCAGCAAGAATATATTTTATTAAGAAAATCCTACCTAACAATGATAACCATCTTTCCTTCCACATTAGAATTCTGGATTCCAGTCTTTCTATTACTTTCCCCCAATAAGTCACCTTGTTTACACCCTTGAACAAAGGAATGCCTAAATATGTGCTTGGTAATTCTTCTTGTTTAAACCCCAATACTTTAACTATCATTTCCTTCACAGCCACCTTTGTGTTAAAAAATAATATTTTGGATTTAGCTGCATTTATTTTCTAACCTGAAGCTAAACAGTACTTCTCTAACACTTGCTTGATTTGAATAGCTTCAACTACAGTTGATTTTTAAAAACATAAGACATCATCTGCAAAAAGAGAATGCATCACTAAAATATCTATGTTAGGGATAATAACTCCTCTCCAAAGTCCCTAGTATTGCTTTTGAATGATTGATCTATTGAGCGCCTTTGCCATTATGACGAATAAAAAGGGGGATAATGGGTCCCCCTGTCTCACACGTTGTGTTGTAGCAAAGAATCATTTGGGGGAGCCATTTAGAATCACATAGAACATGGCCCCTAATAAACAAGAGCGAATCCATCTTCACCACTTCCCTTTGAAGCCAAACTTTTCAAGTACTTTATCTAGAAATACCCAATCTACAAGATCATAAGCCTTCATCATATCTAGCTTAACAACAAAAGAAGGCAAGTTGTCCTTATGAATAGAGTGAAGTGTCTCATGTATTATTAAGGCCACTTCAAATGTTTCATAGCCTGGAACAAAGCCACCCTACTCCTGAGAATTTTTTTTTTTTATTAGTGGTTGCAGCCTTAAATAAATTGCCTTGGAAAATATTTTGTAGATTGTGTTGCATAACGAAATAGGCCTAAATTCTGCAAAAGTTTTAGGATCTTTTACTTTGGGAATAATGAAAATATTTGTCACATTGAACTGCTTAAGCATTGATCCCATTTTCCTTGAATCCTCCATAGCCCACAATAAATCAAAGCACAAAAAATCCTAGCATTTTTTAAAGAAGATTTCTATGAATCGGTCTAGTCCCGATGCTTTATCCAGAGGCAAAGAAAAAACAACATTTTTCACTTCCTCTAAGGTAAAAGACTTTAAAAGGTTATCATTATCCTCTTGGTTGACTAACATAGGAATGACATCAAGGACCTCTTCTTCGTCTTTCCTTCACTTCTCATCTTTTCCTTGAGGAGCTGTTAAAAGCTCAAAAAAAAATTTCTCCGCTTCTCTTTTTATTTCTTCTTCTGACGATAGCCAATTACCCGAAGACAACTCTTGAATAGAGAATATTGCTGATGTAGCTCTTTTAAACTGAGTGGAAGCATGAAATTATTTTTTATTTCTATCACCCTCTTTGAGCCATAGTTCACGAGACTTTTGTCTCCAATATATCTCCTCTCTAGCACATAATTCTTCCCATTCCACCTGCAAGACCTTTTGTTTTTCATACAAACTGTCATTTAAGACATCCTATATGATTTGCTCATGAACCTCTGTCAGCTCCTTAAATACTATTTCTTTTTGATGGAAAATATTTTTAAACACCTGAGTATTCCATACCTTTATTTGTTGCTTGACATGCTTCATTTTACAATACAATTGATACATTTTTGTTCCTTGCACAAAAGGCGCATTTGTCCACCATTGTCACACTAGAGGCATGAAATGTGAATGCCTAAACCACATGCTTTTAAATTTAAAGGATGATTTTCTTTTGGGAAGGGATACATTTGAGATTCTTAAAGAAATTGCATAGTGATCAAAATCTATAGTAGGTAAAATTTCTAACTCCAATCCATACTACCCTTGAAACCCATTAGGAGACACTAAAAATCTATCTAACCTCTCAACAATCTGTGAAAAACCTCTCCTTCAATTTTTCCATGTAAACTTTCCTTTACTCAACACAATATCATTCAAGGCATTAGTAACAATGAAAGAGTTAAAATATTCCATCACTTTCAATGGTGGACTAGCACCCCCAGATTTTTCCTCCATCGAAACTAGTGCATTAAAATCGCCTCCCAAAATAATTTTTGCATCCCCCAGACTATTTGAAATTTGCATTATTTCCTCCCACAGTAGTTTTTTGTCTAAATTAGGAATGGGCCCATAAACATTAAATAACCAAAACTTCATATTAAATTTGGAAATTTCAAGCAACTGCTAGTTGGATTCAGACCTTACTGTGCAAACATTTACTAATTTCGAGTTCCACAAAATAACAAGCCCCCCAAAGGCACCTTGCATCGGAGAATGATATGACTTCCACTTTACCCATTTCTGAATGGAAGCTTCGTATGAGTCCACAGATAGTTTTGCTTCCTATAAAAGAACAATTTCAGCTCCACAAGCATCAATATGTTGCTTGATGCGAGCTCATTTGTCAAGGGAATTAATACCCATGAAATTCCATGAAATGACCTTCATTGCGCTCGAGGAGAGCAACACACTCTCCTCAATCATTTATTTGAAATAGAATCATGTATATTTTTCTACACCCCAACTTCAATCTCCTCTTTTAATTTGGTTAAATTTGATTTTCTTCCCCTTTTCTGTAGCTCCTTCTTCAGAAAAGATTGAGATGGTGACTAAGCAATAGATTGTGTCTTTGAAAAATAAAATTATGCCTCTTCCCAACTCATTGAATTAGTCATTTGGTGCATAGAAGAGTGCTTTGGGAACTTATTCAAGCTCTGGCTTGAACCCTAAATTTCATTTTTCAAGTCTTCACCCTCCCAGACTTCCTCATTTACTGTTACAATAGCCCCATTAGGAGCTTCAATCTTGACATCTTCCCCCCAACTGTCATATGTAGCTATCTTCTCTACTAACTCAACAAACATTTCTGATCCTACAAAAATTAAAATTTGTTCTGCTAGCAATTCCAATTCATCTTTTATAGGCTTATTCACTAATTGCAACTATGAATTCTCAAAATATTCGTCAGCAATAATAGTTGAATCTTGCATAAGGTTATTTTAGTAAACTCTCCCATTATTATTGCTATTTACAAATTCTATGTGAGTTAATGAACATCGTTCGAACATTAGCTTTTGGACTATAGCCTCCAATTGTTTTTTCAATAGCTGGGGAAAATCTAGCATATAAAGATGAAGACAATAACCCTCATACAGTCTCCTCAAAAATTCCAATTGGTTAGGAAAACGTAGGGAGAAAGAAATATTCTTTTTAGAATTAGTATACCTCATTACCTCCAAAGAATCTTTTACTTGCATCCCCCTTGTGCTCCCCTTACATGAGCTTTATTGGCTCTTCCAACACCGACTTAGTTGAAACATTAGTTGGCTCTCAATCTGGAAATTTACTCCATTGCTGACAAAAGGGGTCACCATAAACTTCGCTATTCTGACAATTTACTGATTTGTGCCCTAATATATGATAGTTCATATAAACATTGTTTGGGGTTTCCAACATAATATTCTGAACCCATTTCCCAAATTTTGAATTCAGGTGAATCTGAGATGGAAGCTCCTTTGAGGTATCAATTAAAACACAAACCATGACTGGCTTCATAAATTTTTTCAAAAACCAAAAATCATGTTTGAGGAAAATCCCTATATTATTAGCCATGATTTCAATCAAATTCTCATCCCTAAACTCCAATGGTAATGCAGGCATCTATACCTAGTATGGAACAAATCTTGAAGAAAAAGCCTTAGCCCTAAGATTCGGTACCTATGGTTGCATACAAAAACTTGAGCCATTAAAGACCCAAGATTTAACTCTATATATTGCATCTCTATACACTTTATCACTACAAATCACCACAAAAATCCCCTTTCTTTGATCTAGATAAAAAACTATTTCAATTCCTTTCCATTTGTGACTAAGTAGTTCCTTTAATCTATCTAGATTAGGGATTAAATTGGAAAACTTACAGATCAAAGCTTTTTCCCTTAAATCCTTTACTTGAGGCTGCAATAAATTCTTTGGAACTGTGATTTGAACTAGGGTTTTCCTTTTCTCGCTGCTTTGAATGATGCGTCCTTTACTCTCCTGATTGGTGCACTTGCCTTGATATGAAGAAGCAGCCTCTTTTCGCCTCCATATCTTCTGTGTTTCTTTTTTGAAGTAGCTTTCTTGCTTCTTCTCTTGGAACCCTTATTTTTACTCATTTTCCCTTTTTTATGACTTGCACTTTTCAATACTCACCAACAATACCTTCCTTTGCTCAAGCCAATCCTTCTTTTGTTCATTAATTTTCAAAAATTTCCTTCCAAATCCCCTGATGCCCAAAATTCTGAGAAACATCTTTGGCTGATTCCTTGTGTCTAATATGATGATCCTCCTTCCCCAAAACAATGTTACCTTGATGTTTCCTCCTCCCTAAGATTTGAAAACCCTTACCATGATAGCTTTTGAATTGTGTGATACCATGTCGATCTAATAACCGTGTTTCTTTTTCTTGAAAATTTGAAACCCTAGTAGATTTTAAATCAATTTCAGTATCTTCATATAGCCTTTTTAGGTACTTTAGGTCTTTTTCATACTCCTTGTATTCTTTATCATTTCACATGCATTGTCAAAAAGCTCCATCTTCACCACAAATGTCAAAAATTGGTTGTTTTGAATGGTCCAGATGCCTAATAGTATGGAACAGAACCCAGTTTGGCTTTGAAAATATGTGTCTTACCCCTTTAGATATGGGCCCTGCATGTTGCTAGATAGTATTACCTGTGGATCCAGGTTCTGAATATGGCAACTATAGCCTCGATAGCCACAGAGCCATGAAAAGTATGTTGTTTGACAATTTTTGAGAAATAGTTGTTACCGTGTCGTCTCCTCTCCATGACCTTCCAATTACAATGGATGTTCTATTTTATCTCACAGGTCAAGAAAGGAATTCATTATCACTGGGCAGGCACTATTAGTGACAATTTGGACTTGCAATTGAGAAGGGTGCAAGACACTATTTTGAGGTGTATATTGTTTCTGGATTTGAATCATTAAAATACCACCAAAATCATATTTAAAAATGGGTCCTAGGACTTAAAGGGGACCCATTCACCCTTGGGAAAATGGGTCCTGGCCTAAAAATATAGGACACTCATGATCCAAGGTGATTAGAATATTAATTGCATTAATTAAATGTCAGTTTCCCTTTCAAAAAATGGGAATAATAAGGCTTTGGAATGCATAATTTGGAAAATTAGAAGCTTAATTAACTCCAATAAATTAAAGGACCCAAAAAAAATTTGAAATTTAAAAGGGTATACAATTTCCTACACTACATTTAGCCCCCACTATAGTGAGAGTATGAACTTACACTCAAACTCACAATAAAGTAGACAAATATGTGTCAAGAGAGGTTCAAGTGTACAAATTTTAGAAAGATAGGATGACAAGGATCAAGGAGGATGATCAAGCCCCCAGGATTGAAGATCCCATGGAAAACTAACATAAGGACAAAGGGACACACAATATGTGTAAGATACATGCAACAAGACAAGATACACAAGCATACAACGTCAAAGCTAATGTAAAAAAGATGGACTAGCAAGTTGCATTGTGCCACATCCATAAAATACACTCACAAGGGCTAGTACAGTCCAGTATACACTAGGTGAGCCCCAAAGGAAAAATGAGAAACACACACTAGGTCCACAAGGTGTGTACTCATAACAAAGGGTGATAGATGGGAAGGTCACACCAGGTCTACAAGTCTCCCATATGTCAACCATACCAAAAGTTATACTCCCTGATAACTTTGATAAGGTGCCACAAAATGATCAATGCTATGCCAATGCTACACTAAGTCCAACCTTTGTGAAAAAAAGTGAAGCCAAAATGTCAAAATTTCCATGCCAAAATGAGAATACCAATGTAATAATTCCAATGTATGCCCCCACTTTAAAGGAATTTCTAAACACCATACTATGATCAATTACTTTAAAGCATAAATGATAAATTCCAATTGATAAAAGGGCCATGAGAGCTTATTCATAAATCCCTATGCCAATCAAATGTTTCCAAATAAATTTACATCATGAAAAGGGGGTTTCCCCCACATGCAATCTCAAAAAGATAACACATAAGGGATCCATAGATTTGAGGTCAGTGCATGTCTTTGCTACAGTGATATAATAGAGTTTAGAACCACCATCATTCCCCAAATACTTCATGGAACAACAAACAAAAAGGAGGAATGACACATAGAGATAGAAGAAAACAAGCCTTTTAGGTCAACATGGAAGAGATTTGGATGTCTCAACACCTTGCATCATCCCCAAAAGGAAAATACAAGACAAAAGAAAAGACAATGATTACGATAGATATAAGAATGTAGATACAAATAGAAGAATGTCTTGATAGATTCACTTTCTTTGTATCCTTGCACCAATGAAGTAAAAAGGGACATCCAAAGAAAACTCACAAATATAAAGGCACACCAAGCAACATGATACAAGGGATCACATTACATACATGCAATCACAAAGAACATACAAAGAAAAGAAGACTATTATGTCACATGTGATCCAACTTAAAGGAGATCATCTCCATCCTGATCTTATTCATCATATATGGAAGGTGGATAACTAGCCGAAGGAGCAATATCAAGTACCATACTAGATTAATTACCAGGTTCAACACGTGGTGATTCATTCTTTTTAGGAGGATCATCACATTTGCATCCATCTAAGTTCATAGAAGTGGAAAACAACAAATTTAGTTTATTATGCACTGCTTCGTCAATTTTAGCAATCTCATCATCATCATCCAAGCTAATCACAACAAGAGGTCTAATGATAATTTCCTTTTTATGTTCTTATTTTTTGATTTAGAAGTTCCATGTTGTGGAAAAGGTGGAGAATCATCATGCTTTTTTTGAGTTGGTTTTTTCTTTTCTTCTAACTTACGAGCAATAGCATGGCATCTATGCCTTTGCTCCTTAGAATTTTAGTTTCTTCTTTCACAGTTTTTAGGTTGTGATGGTGTAGAAGTGGGTTTATCAACCATCAGTCTCTTTTCTTCCCTTATGGGAGGAACAAAAGGGACCTCCTCGAGTTGTAAAACCACTTTCTCTTTAGGCTTATAAACTTGTTTGATTTTAGGAGGCACAAAGGGAATTATATGGTTATCTCTTGGTTTTTTGTAGGATATAGGTGGTGGAATAACATCATGTTTTGTTTCTTTTGGTTTAAGAATAGGTTCATCCACAACATTTGGAGTGGGAGGAACAACTATGGATCTTTTAGTTTCAGGTGGGATATTGGCAAGGGATAACTCTTCTATATGTTTCGCTTTAAAATTTTGATAAGATTTAAAAAATAAATCATCACAAGTTTTTATGAGCTCTACAAGTTCAAGCTAAAATAAATCCAATCAAAATTTCCCTCGAGAAGACAAAGGATTGAATCCACTATGATGCACTATAAAAATTTGGTTATCAAATAGAAATTTCAAGCACTTGTGGGTGACTGATGGGATGGCATTCATGGAGCATAGCCATGGATAGCCTAACTTCACATGAAATTGATCCGATGTCGGGATGATGGAGAATGATACATCTAATTGTTTTGGTCCAACTTTTAATGGAAGAGTGATCGAACCTATCGTAGGGTGATCAAAACCATCATGTGTTTTGATCAATGCTTTCAAGTTTTCATAATAATCTTGGTAAATTTCATGCACTAATAAAAATTCCTCAGTGATCACATTCTCTACACACACAAGATCAATTAATATCCCATTTATAGGATTTTTCATTGATTCTTCCGACTATGTAAGGAGGACCATCAGGTGCATGCTTAATTATATCATTATTTGAGAAAGTAATTTCAAGAGACAAGTTGGTTTGGCCCTTACAAGGTTGAACACCAATGAATCCAATCATAACATCTATATCATCTAAATTATCACTCTTATCATCATCAATTATATCTTGTATCTTGTCAACATTCATCACATCATTCTTGTTATCACTAGATTTTACATATGATACAGAATGGTTTGGCATTGGATTGGTAAATATTTTCAAATTTTGGTTAGGTGGGGTGATATATTTATTTCCTTGATCATTAACACCGCCCAACTAGATGTGATTGGAATTAATGAGGTCTTGCACTATATGTTTAAGATGCATGCATCATTCTGTATCATGTCTAGCTTTTTTATGATATTGGTAAAAGTCATTTGAGTTATAATTTATAGATAAAGGCTTAGTCCTATCAAGAGGTCTAATGGGAGGTAAGGTGATTAGGTTCTTGCTCAAGAGTTGCAACATGATTGAATGGAGGGTATTGGGTAATGGGGTGAATTTTCTATTCTTGTCCTGACATTGGTATGGATTTGTTTTTTTTATGGCAGCAACTTGAGGCTCGATATGGTTGGTTGATTGAGGTGGATTTATCTGTATAAATACCTTGTTTTATTTCTTGAATGGTTGGAAATTTTATGAGGCACATTTTTAGATTTTTTAGGATGAGTTGAATCAATTTTTCTTATGCGTTGATTAAGCGAGTTCTGATAATCACGGAGAGTCATGCATAAGTGTGTAAAGGAGGGAAATTTCATCATCCCAAGCTTATCTTGCATATTTGTTTGTAAGTTGTCAATGAACATTCTTTGAAGATCAGCATCGGGAAGTTTAATGTTGATTTCTGAGTAAAGCAATTGATAATGTGTTATAAAATCAATGACCTTTTCATTTGCATTTTGTTTACATTGCATCAAATCAGGTAGGGCCATCTTAGGACCTATTGAGGGTGATTTTAGTCATGACAACGTGTTAGGAAATAAGGATTTATTTCCTCTCTTGAAAAGTAGTGAGAACTACTCCAATGTTCCTTTATGTCAAGTCTTGACTATGTGGATAACACAGTTGTAAGAACAATGTAGTTTCAGGAGGGGGTCTGGAATTTAGATAACTAAAAAATTATATGCAATTATAAAAGATACTTTCAATAACTCAAAACAATAGATTTAATTTTAGAAAATAACATATTGAGAATTTAGTTTATTTCTCTTTCAACATAATGTATGAATCATTTATAAAATAAAGTGCAAAAGAAGTAGGGTAACGAGGAATAATACAAATCTATCTTAACCGAACAACATCATCAAGCATTCAATCAATCACATCCATAGGTTTGAACAATATTTTTTGTAACAACCATTAATGGAAACATCATTCACATATTTACAATTAATGGAGTGCAATCTTTAGAGAAAACACAAGCTCATAATATTTTTGAATTTCATTCAACCAGAACACCGTTAATCATGCATAGATCTGGGAAAAAATCCTACTTAATTCCACAGATTAAATTCAAATCTCATGAATTTAGCAATTGTAATTTAAAGAGAAGGATTGTACCATCACCAGGGCGTTGAATCCTAATGAATGCAACACAGGCGTAATCCTTAGATCAATGAATCAACACTTTGCAACAAAGTCAGCAAGAAAAACTCCACATCAAGATTGTATTTGTTTGTAGTTGTAAAAATTACATAAGAATCTGGACCCTTCAAATGATCTAGAATTAAACATATATAAAAAATCAAGTTCCCGTGATTATGGATATGAAATAAAGAACAACTGGAACCAACTCCAGTATCTAAGTCTTTAACTGAAATTAAAAATTTAAATAAAATAAAACTGAACTAGGCATCCCAGTAGCAGCCAAGTCTTTTTTTGTTGAATTAAAGGAAATAAATAAATAACTAAAAAATTAACTAAAGTAAACTAAAATTCATGAGCGACTTCTATAATTCCATCACCCTTCCTTTAACGCATGATTTATGCCTATTTGATGTCTTCAAATTTGGTGTTGAACTAGAAGAAAAAAACCCATTGTCTTCAGGAGTGGTGGCCAAAACATTTCAAACACCCACAATCCAACAAAAAAAACCCTTATTTTATCCCTAATTTACTTAGCAAAATTATCAAACCATGTCGACACTATCTCATTCATTTTTTCAATGGATGGTACCTTGTGAAACTAGATTTTGACCTTTTGGTCAAAAGTGACCCTTTCAATTTATTGTTGTATCTTTGCAAAAGCTTCCAACTCCTCTTGAAGGGATTGGAGCTTCACTTTCTTGTTGATCATGTTGTTGATACCTTCTTGGGTAACCTCTCATTATATCAAATTCTACAATTCTTCAACTATTCTCTCACGTTCTCTTACTAGTGAAGGGTTTTCCTAGAATGTGCATCCCAAATATTCTATTACTTTTTGGATGTCACTCATAGCCTTCTCTACCTGAATCCTTTCATTATTCAACTTATCCTTACATCCATTCAAAATCTCCACTCAGAATTCAGCTATTCTTACCCAAATAGGAATCAACATTTGTTCTCCCTCCTCAATCACTGTAGCTTTAAGCAATTCCTCTTCTTTGGTTTTATTAATTTGTTAGAGAATTGGGATGTACTCTTTCCATATCAATGGTTCTTCATCAACACTTAGAGAGAGATGTTGAGTGCATGGTATATTTTAACAAGCTATTTTAGAATGGTTTTTTCCAACTCCAAGAAGCTTTATTTCCATTGCTACACTGCTGGAATACATCTATCAGGGTTAGAAGGCCTAATTTTACCATTCAAAGCAGCTTGAAGTGCAAACTCAAGATCCTTACTATCTATGGGCCTAATGAGATTTATGAGGCATGCAATTAACTATTTCACTTGAGCTTTGAGCTCATCTTTAGTATTTTCATCTTTTTGTATCCTCCTCAAAATAGCAGATATTAACATCTACAAGCCTTGTTGCTCACCTTCCTTGTTTGTAGTCCCAAATCCACATGACGAATTTGGTAGTCATCAAGTGTCATTTCATATTCTAGCTTATCCACTAGAGGAACTGTTATCTTTGTTATTCTATTTCCATGCTCATCCATAAATATAGTAGAAATCCTTTGAGCTCGTTTCCTTCTTCTTCCAAGAGATTGTAAAGCCTCCAATAACACCGTTAAGCTAGGATCTAGAGTTTCTACATACGTCCTATGTCTCTTCTTAATGGTTTTATTTAGCCATATCGGTATTGCAATAGAGGTTTCTCTAGGAGGATTAGAAACTATTCGTGCTTCTTGAGAAGTACTAATATTTCTCTTAGGCTCTTCCTTAGTTTTCTTTTCTTCTTCTTGAACCCTCTCTTGGTGCATTTTTTCACTCTGAGTTCTCTTCTCAATAGTTTTCTCTTCTTGGGTGGATTTTTCTTCAACTTCTACTTGTCTCAACACCTCTTCTTAAGCGATGTGCTCTTCTATGTGAGGTCCTTCCTGTAGCACTTCTTCTACATCAATATCAATTTGTACATTCCTAAAAACATCATCAACTTCCTTAGGCACTTCCTCCTCTTTGAGAGACTCCCTTTCAACCTCTACTTCCTCAACAATGGTTTTATCAGGGATTCCTTCTCCAAGGGATAATCCACCTATAGGAAGGGGAGGAGTCAGTAATGGAGGTTGAGTGGGTGGTATAGGTACTCTTTTGTCTAGTGATGGAGGGGGACTAGGCAATGGAGACTCATGAGGAGGGGTGGAGGAGTAAGCCTCTTTAGTTTCTCATTGGGCTACTCTTTCTTCAGTGGCTGCCCTTTCTTTAGTGGTTTCCCTTGTTCACCTTTTTATATAGAGTTATTCTCCTTCTAGTTCCTCTTCTTCCTCATAATCAATGTTAGTTTTCCCCTTTTCTTTCCCTTTCTTCTCTACTTCTCTAGTAGAGTCACCCTTGTCTTTCTTCTTGGTTGTAGGGGTGTTATAGGAAGGTTTGTTATGCTCTTTCTTCACCTTTACCTTGGATAGAGTTTCCCCTTCCTTTTCCTCAACCACTTTTGGATTCTCTGGTTATTTGGACATGACAAAAGGTGTAGTCAGCCATCATTGAGAGTGTGCCACCACCTGCTGAGACCTAACCTTTTATGTTATCATTTTCTTTAACTAAACAATCTATATTAAAAATGGGAATGTCTGAGATCTTTTGGGAAGCATAAGTGGGGTCCAAAACCTTTCCATCCTCCACTTGCTCTTTAGGGATCCTAGTCTTCAAAAAATGTCTCATCAAAAATATTGTCAATCAACAATGGTCTTTCAGCCTTACTTCAAACTCTTCCTCGCAGTTTTCCAAGTGATCTTCTAGTTTGGGCTCATGGATGAAATGTGCTCCCATTACTTTGCTTATACTCCCAATGGGGTCAAATATTACATGAGCATCATTGTACAAAAAAAAGTTATACCTGTACATTTTTGTCTTTGGACTCTTTGCATTCAACATATTAGCACAAGAATACACTCCTATTTAAATTGGGAAACTATACTCATGCTTGTGTTTCCCTACAATCAACTATTGTACTGGATGGACCAATACCCAATATCTCCAATCACTTTCATTACCTCAAGGGAGACCCTCTTGGAAAAGTCTCCTTTCAACCCTCTGATTATCATATAAATAAAATTATCATTCACAATTCCAAAATGGCAGAAACTTACCTCCAACTCCAATTGGGGGTAGTGTTGATAGATGATGACTTCACTTAGCTCATAAGTGCCTACCTTGTTGATTCCCAAGAATGAAGCATGTGACACTAATAGATACACAAAGTATGATGTCATAAAGAACTTGGTGGATGAAAGGACATTGCACATTTGGTCGTGGATGTTATCACTGATAAGGTGTGCCCAATTAATTTTCTTCTTGTAAGAAGAATTGATAATCCTGATGAATCTCAACATCTAGGGATAGAAATCATTTGCATTACGAACCCAAACACTTGGCTCAATAACACAATCAAGTCTTTGGCATCCTCCTTGTACTCACTTCGGTGTTGTATCCTTGAGTTTGGATGCCACCTTTCTAGGTTTTTCTAACAAATTATCATTTATGTATGTTAAGTTGCCAACTAGAGATTCATCAAAGTACTTGATGGCCTTTTGTAGATCTACAACCTCATATTCATTATGAACAAGGATTCTGAAAACCCTGTCTATCATCTCTGGAGTCAGGTCCAATACAATCTCTACATTGGCCCCTTTGATTTTTGGGGTCCTGTGATTTAGTGCTAAGCACATGTTAACACCAGTTCAAGAGATTGTACTATAACTAGGAATGCAATAGCCTTCACCAATTTGAAATTGGCAAGAACCCTTTCCATTGAGGTCCTGGTACCAACATTATTTATCCTTCTTTTGAACTCATCCATATTGACATGTCCTAGGTCTGTGTCGCCAAACTCATTGTAAGGAGAAAACATTTTGGAAGGTGGATAGTAACCCTTGTATTGATATTTCATTTCCTCTAGATCTTTTGGAGGCATATCTCGTGCAAATACCAATACTATGTATTAACTTTTTCATATATTTAAGACAATAAAACCTACAAAAACAAGTCCTGTTAGACCATATCATCTTTTATTTTAAAGTTATAACTTGTCAAGAAGAAGTTATATAAGAGTTTCAAGGATTGACCTTCAGGCTTACCCCTTACCCTTTACTGTTAGCATCTGCACTTAAACACTGGATTCTTTCATTTTACCACCTTGGGTATCGGGGATCGGGGATCCCTCATACCCACTACTCACAGAATGAGTTTCCTTTGCTAAGTTTCAAAGCCTCTCGAGTATCAAACATTAGAGATATCCTTTACCCTTTTCTTATAACTAAAATCTCCTTGAGGATATGTTTCCCTACTTGATTGGGTGTTGAGGATCAAAGATCCCCTCTACCCTTTACCTCATTGGCAATGGTATCGGTTAAGTGGTATCTCCAAGTCATTAAGTCCAAAAGGAATTCGAGGATCAGAGTTTGATCTTTTGATTTAATCCTTTCCATCAAACTTATGACTATTAGCCAACCACATTTTATGTTTTCAACCTTAGCTTCTAAACACAGATTTTGCCTCTATTTTTAAAATAGTCAAAATCAAACACTCATTCCTAGATGTTGGGAGTCGAGGATTACCCTTACCTTTTGCACATCTATAAGCAATGGGTAAGAGGTATCGCCAATACCTGATGTCCGAGAGCTTTTGCAAAGGAAAACATTTTGGCTTAATGTTCTATTAAGTATAATCGGGGGTCAAGGGTGGGGTGTACCCTTTACTCTTTGCACCTCCATAAGCAACTGGTGAGAAGTACTACCATTGCCTCAAATCTGAAAAGTTTTTTCAAAATTTGTTAAGTCTAAGCCAACATGTCGTGGATCGGGGGTTGAGGTTTCCTCTTACCCCTTGTGAATGTTCTAAGGTATGCAATAAAGGAAACCTACAAAGTTTGAAACTAATTACTTTAAGTCCAAAGTGTTAAGGCATGAAATCAAGTTGAAAACAAAGGAGATCACAAGTTGAACGTTCTCAAAGCAATTTTGAAAGTCTTATAAGCCTATAGTTGCAGGTACAGGGTTTTGTCGGACATTGGGGATCGACCTTACTCTTTATCGTCTTGGTGCAGGAGCACTTGATGGATTATATGCCTCCATGAGGCAACTTTGGCATTTTGGTTTTAGTCTGGTGTTTTAATCAAGTAATAAGGTCTAATAAACCATGTGTGATTCAATTGGAGTCATTTGGGTTCATAATGTCATATTTTGTAATGTTGTCAAAGTGTTGTCATGAAAAGTTGCAAAAAATGCATAAAGTTGGAGTACCAATGGTTAGGAAGTTTAAATGGTGAGTCCAGTTGGTTTTTTTAGTTAGTAATTGATGCATGTTGTTGAAATATTCCTGGAAGAGGCTCAAATAGTGGTTAGATTTTGTATTAAGGTTGGAATAATACCAAAAGAACTCTTTATTTCTGTGATTTTTTGGTAAAATGTTGTTGCATCCTTCAGTACCAGTCTATACAGTAGTAAATTGATCTAAAACCTATTGGATTGGATGGAGGCATGAAGTGACTACAATTTGGTTATGATTTTGTGGGTTTTCATTTTATTTGAAGCATTTTATAAGTCTTTTTCTGAGTATGGGTCTGTAAACCTTGTTTTGGGGGTTTGGTGTAAGAAAATAGAAAACTAAGGCCATTCCACCAATGGAACTTGTGAAAAACTAGTGGAATGGCATGATTAGGTGTAGATTGTTGGTTTTAAGAGGTTTCAATAGTAGGGAAGGCGAGTTGCTAAATTTGGAGTGATGCCCTAGTTCAGATTCATCATGATTTTTGGTGAAATTTGATGCTTTGAAGTAGGTTTTGATAGAAATTTTGGTAGAATCCCATTTTAAATGATGTAATAAGTTTGTGTAGACTTATTGTAATGCATTTCAGGTGTTGGCAGAGTGGAATAAGGGTTGGAAGGTATATTTTCAATAAACCCTCATTGTTTAAGCATAATTAAGCCTAGAACAAGGGTTTGTGCTTTGTTGCATTAGGAAGGGTTTAAGTGACCAAAAGATTGTTGATTATGAATTTTTATAGCCTGGTAAAGGTCTTTCCATAGATATTTTGGGTTGAGAAGTTAATTATTTGATACATGCTTTGGAAAAGAGGGCTATTTGGAGCTTGTTATTGCGGGACAGTCATATTTAGGTGGATACTTTTCAAAACAAGCCTACTTGATTTCCCAATATGTTTTAAGGGGCCTTAATGGGTCCTTGAAACTACTTTTATTTTTTGGAGATTTAATTTGGTTGGAAAATTATGCCCGCTTTTTGTCTTGTGGAATACTACTAGTCAATGGACCTATTGTGAGTGAATTTATAGGGAATGAAAGATCAGAGTTATTGAAGATCCTCCTTGGTTTGAGTTAGTCATTTTATGATGTTTAAGGTGGTTTGAGGATTCAGTAAGAGGTTTTGTGCCCTAATTACTATTTTGGGTGTTTTGAGTCAAGTTCTTTGTGAAGGGAATGATGAGTCAAAGATGGAAGAATAAGCAAGAATTGTTTGAGTTTGGTGAGATTGTAATTGAATGAAGGATTTGGCCCCCTTGCTCTGTATCAATTGGTATCAAAGCTAGAAGAATCTAGAAAAGGAAAGTTTTGTGTTTGTATGTGTTGTAGAAAAGAGGGAAAAGAGATGAATAAGGAAAAAGAGAAGGCAAAACAAATGGAAATTGACCAAGAGATAAAAGAGTTGAGCCAAGCTATGGAAAAAATACAAGAGATGAGAGAAAATATGGTATAGGAATGGAAGGTTAAGTTGGAGAAATTAGCAAGCCAAGCATCAAGTTGACACTTATCAATTAAGAGGATGGTTACATGGCCCATCAAGAAAATTTTCCAAAGAAGGAGAAGACAAGCAAGGAAAACAACAATAGAGGAAGAGGTAAGCAATGAAGTGGTGAGTACATCTATGACTGTTTTGACATCAAGCATTGAAGATATTCAGAAGGACAAGGTAGACATAGTTGTGGATGAGTCTTCATACCATTTTCAGTTGTTTGAGTCTGATGATCAAGATGAACAAGTAGAGAAGGATGTTGATGTTGATACTCAAGTTGTTAATGAAGAGTTGCATACTAAGATGCTTCAGTTAGATGTTGTCATACTATAGGGGTCACCAAGAGAATGTGAGAAGTAGAACAATGAATGCATGGGTGGTAATGGTACTAACCAAGTTTTTTTTGTGAATGAAGTTGTCATTGTTATTATTCAAGTGCAGGTATTTAGAGATGTAGATAGGAAGAAGCTTATGCCATTGGATAGGGCTAAACATCTTAGCAAGAAGTTGGGGAAGCCTAAGGTGAAGATGAAGCAAATATTGAGTTGTTTCAAGGAGGATGGAATGCAGGAATTGCAAGACATCGGTCAAAGAATTTCAAACATATTTCTCATGTTGGTTTTCCTGATTCAATAGGACTTGAATTTCTTTTCTTTGGGAGTTTGGTGCAGGAGCACCTGATGGATTATATGCCTCCATGAGGAAATTTTGGCATTTTTGTTTTAGTTTGGTGTTTTAATCATGTAATAAGGTCTAATAGACCATGTATGAGTCAATTGGAGTCATTTGGGTTCATAATGTCATATTTTGTAATGTTGTCATGAAAAGTTGCAAAAAATGCATAAAGTTGGAATACCAACGGTTAGGAAGTTTAAAATGTCAATTTGGTCAGTTTGTTTAGTTAGTACTTGATGCATGTTGTTGAAATATGTCTAGAAGAGGCTTGAATAGAGGTTAGAGTTTGTATTGAAGTTGGAATAATACCTAAAGAACTTTGTATTTCTGTGATTTTCTGGTAAAATGTTGTTGCAGTCTTCAGTACCATTCCGTATAGTAGTAAATTGATCTAAAACCTATTGGATTGGATGGAGGCATGAAGTGACTACAATTTGGTTATGATTTTGTGGGTTTTCATTTTATTTGAAACATTTTATAAGTCTTTTTTTGAATACAGGTTTGTAAACCCTATTTTGGGGGTTTGGTGTAAGAAAATGGAAAACTAAGGCCATTCCACTTGTGGAACTTGTGAAAACCTGATGGAATGGCATGATTAGGTGTATATTGTTGGTTTTAAGAGGTTTCAAGAGTAGGGAAGGCGAGTTGGTAAATTTGGAGTGATGCCCTAGTTCAGATTCATCATGATTTTTGGTGAAATTTGATGAAGTAGGTTTTGATAGAAAGTTTGGTAGAATCCCATTTTAAATGATGTAGTGAGTTTGTGTAGACTTATTGTAAGGTTTTTTAGGCATTGGCAGAGTGGAATAAGGGTTGGAAGATATATTTTCAATAAACCCTCATTGTTTAAGCATAATTAAGCCTAGAACAAGGGTTTAAGTGACCAAAATATTATTGATTCTGAAGTTTTATAGCTTGGTAAAGGTCTATCCATAGATATTTTGGGTTGAGAAGTGAATTAGTTGATACAGGCTTTGGAAAAGAGGGTTATTTGGAGCTTGTTGCTGCAGGACAGTCAAATTTAAGTGGATACTTTTCAAAACAAGCCTACTTGATTTCCTAATATGTTTTAAGGGGCCTTAATGGGTCCTTGAAACTACTTTTAGTTTTTGGAGATTCAATTTGGTTGGAAAATTATGCCCACTTTTTGTCTTGTGGAATACTACTAGTCAATGAACCTATTGTGAGTGAATTTCTAGGGAATGAAATATCAGAGTTATTGAAGACCCTCCTTGGTTTGAGTTGATCATTTTATGATGTTTAAGGTGGTTTGAGGATTTAGTAAGAGGTTTTTTTCCCTAATTATTGTTTCAGGTGTTTTGAGTCAAGTGCTTTGTGAAGGGAATGATGAGTCAAAGATGGAAGAATAAGCAAGAATTGTTTGAGTTTGGTGAGATTGTAATTGAATGAAGGATTTGGCCTCCTTGCTCTGCATCACATCTCCACCTCTATAAGGAATTTGGTAAGGAGTACCCTCAATTCATGGAGTCCAAAAAATGTTGATCAATAAAATTCCTTCTAAGGCAGGCTCAAGAATCAGTAGTCAAAGTTTCTCCTTGCCTTATTTAAAAGCTTTAAGGTTTGAAGCAAGGAGCAACAATGACACCTGACACCCGCAGGTCATTAATCCTTACTTACCCAAATCTTAATCTAGGAAAAACCCTCAAGGAGCCCTGAGGTCTGACATCTAATGATGATATCATAAAAATCATTGATCAACGCATTAGGAAAGAAACTTGATCTAGCGAGGTAAAAAGAGCCCACAAAGGCAAGAACAAAAAACAAAACAAGAAAACAAAAACAAACAATAGTGAAGACACTAAAACAAGAATAACAATTCCAAACCAAGAGAAATAAAAGAATACATAGAATAAACAAAAAGAAAATGAAAGACAAAAACAACCAACAAAAAACCAAAACCCACAACTCAAAACCACACTACTCAAGCTAGCTAATTATAGAAATTCACAGAGTGAAGCCATGGAAACCAACCAACTTGAACAACACAAGAGAGTGGAGGGGGAAACGATAATAAAACCAACAAATCCAAGCAAGCAATGCACCAGAATGATGAACTCAAACACCCACACACGAGGAGCACTCACCTCGACATGAAAGGTCATGAGCAAACCAGTGACTGTAGTAGCAAACTCTCCAATGCAAAAAGTTGCAAAGCTCAACTGGATATAATTTTATCACACAATTATTTATGAAATGAGGGGAAAAAGTTATTCAATCTTCTAAAAAACATTGTAATTAATGGAGCATTTAATGCAAATGAAATGGAATTTACCTTGAGTGATATCATTTTACATTAAATTTGAAGCAGATGAGAGATCGCCTAGTGTGATTTGATGTGATGTGCATGCAAAAGGACACACTTTCACAAACATCATAGGTTGAGTACGTGCAAGATAACACACCCCAAGATGACATCATAAATACCATCAGGTCAAACAAACATTGTGAACGGGGAAAAGGTTGGGGATTAGGCCTGACGAGGAAGGTATACCCTTCTTGAGAAGCTCGGTACCTGAATTTTGATGATAGCAAGGAACAAAAGACAAAATGACAAGGGAAAGAGGGAAAAGAAAGAAATGAAAACTAGGGTGATGAAACCACACAAAGAACATGAAAATATAAGGGGAGACCCCCATTTTTCCAAGAGCAAAAAAAGGGTGTGAGTGTGAAGGCACAACAAGACCAATGTGCACTTGGAAATGGTTAAGAAAAGCATCAACAAGCTCATTAAATGAATTGATTGAGTTATTCAGTAAGGAACAAAACCATTCCAAGGTTTTATCTTTTAAGGACCTAGAAAAAATATTAGGCAAGAGTTTGTCTTCAAAAATGAAGTCACTACATAAGGTTGTATATGCTGACACACGGTTGCTAGTATCTCCTTTACCATCGTATTTCTCAAACCTAGGTATCTCTCTGCCTTGTGGCATTTGAGATCTCAATATCTCCAATGAAAATGGGCTTCTTTTGACATATTGTGAAGGTTGTCCGGTTTGGTTTTGGTTCAATGTTGCTATTTGTTGTTGAAGGGATGTGACATTTTGCAAAATTTGGTTAATGAAGGAATCATTGGTTGTGTTTTGAGATCAAAGGGAATATGGTGGAGGTGTATATGTGTTGGGCAGACAACTAAATTGCAAGTTTGTGAGAGGCGGGGGGTTTGGAGATATGATGTTTTAATTTACAAAGCTAAAAGGATTCCCAGTGGAAATACCCAAAGTTGGAGTGATATTGTTGGTCAGTTGCATAGTTGTAGTAAAGTTGGATTAGTATATGTAGGAATAGGAGTTATGGTTGTAGGGGGGTGGATTTGATTTCCCCCTTCACTTTGAGTGTATCCCAAATTTTGAGCACAACTAGCCATTTTAGGAATATTATTATCAATAATGTGGGCTAGGCTATGCACAATTTCTATTCTTAGTTCATTATCAAGCATTCTCCTCATGTTATCTATAATAGGAATGATAGTGCCAGCAATATATTCTATACTCACATAGTCTTGAAGTTTTTCTAAGGATTCATCCATTTTTTGCAAGTTCTCTTGAGGGACATGAGAAAGAATTTCTTCAACATTAGTAGTAGTTATTATAGGACATGTGATATCAAGGATGGATTCCAACATGGCTTGACTAGTGTTAACACTATGAGTGAAAGAGTTGGAAAACCCAAGATCCATAGCTAATGTACTAGCACATGATGCCATGAGTCTTAAACATGTCTCACTGAAGTATTGGTAGTAAGACACCAGGTTGTGATACTCATACAAGTTTCACCAAACCAAAAGTGTACCCAAAATAGACAAAAGGCACTAAATAAAGATAGTAAACATCCAGAAATAGGAAACACAATGCAAGTATTAAATAAGATATTGCAGTTTTCATATTTGAAATATGATAATTGACTTATTTTAGATGTAGAAACATGAAAATGATTACTTTTGAATGCCAATTTTGATTTTAAGCAATGCACTATTTTTCACCAATTGGACTAGATGCAAACAACTATAGAAATATAAAAAATTTGAAATTGAAATAGGGATCTACAAGCTAGAATAGACTAATAATACAGAGACAAAATAGTGTGTAGAAATTTAGAAAATCACTCGTACTAGGATAGGTTCACCCTAGGGCGAATGAGTCCTAGGATAGGGGTCTAAAAATTTAAATTTGAGTCTTTTTAACTTGATATTTAAGCTCACTGTTCCTAACAACAAACAAATTCTTTGGTGACAGTTTTCCAAAAATATGATGAAAATGTAAATGCAATTTAAATGATAATGTATGAACAAAATGATAACTTTTTTGAATGTAATTTTGAATGAAATGTTGATCTAAATGATTGGAACACACCTAAATGCAAGATATTATGCAGAATGTATACAATGTTTTTAGATTTTTATGAATTTAGATGATTTAAACATGCAATATTTAACCCTAAATGAAATTCAAAAAAAGATGATGCAAAATCTAGATCTAGGGTTTTAAAGATCTCCAAATCAAAAAAGGTATGATGTATAATGTCAGGTTCACCAAAATGAAATGTGGTGAACAAGACACCCTAACAACATTGGGTTCACCAAAACGAAATAGTGGGAAAAGAGATCCATAATGAATAAGTGGTTATTCTCTCTATTTGTACCTTTCCCTAAGGCATTTCATTAGGAAAGAGATCACAAGGTGTAAAGATTAACTGTAATGTCCCCTCCCTAGCTTTTCTCAATAGTTGTTAGAATTAGCCTATTCAGTCATTCTCGTAGGCTAACAGGGTGTGGTTAGCAAACTTTGGTGTCCATTTATCCAGCTTGGTGAGGTTGGAATCAATGTTTAAATGTTATTATGGTCCTATGTAATTATTTAAAATAATATTATATTTTTTATTATAGCAAAAAGAAAGTTTTGAAGAGACCCCTAAACCCTATACAAAAATATTGTTGCAATTAAAGATAATCAAGATTAAAAAAAGAAGTAACCACCTATCAGTAGAAAAACAACGAACAATCAACAAAAAAGGACAAAACCAACAAAAAATTATAAATTTTTCAAAATATTAGCAGCTTCCAGATCACTGGCTATAATCTTCTCATGCATCTCAAAGACCTCTTCAACCTCCTTTGCAGGAACCCCCAGGTTCTTCTTGGTTTTATTGTGCGTACGAGTGCAAGGTCCCTTCTCACTATCACCTCCTTTTGAAGCATTGGTAGGATCCACCAAATAAACAGGCACATCTTTCACACCAGAAGTATCTCCTTTCCATAGCCTAGCTTTCTCGTTGAGAAATTGGAGACCCTCAACTACATTATGGAGAGAAAATTTACTAATGTTAACCACCTTTTCTAGGTTCTCATAAGCTCTAGCCATTTTATCCTCCAAGATTGTAATTCTAAACTCAAAATCTCTTTTTATCTTCAACATTTCACCTATCATAGTCTTCAGAACATCAAACAACTAGTTCACCTAATCCCGAATAGAAGACCCTTGGGGATTAGGAGTAACAACAATATTCTTTGTCAAAGAACAAACCTTCACAATGGTGAGGCTCAATTCATTAAACATCCACTTGAAAATTTTGAAAAAAATTAGAGATCCATCTCTCACCATCCCTAAAACATTAAGCAATTCCTCCCTGTTGCAATTAAAGGTTTGCATGCCATCAACTAGATCCCCAGGATCAACCCGATCAGTCTACACATCCTACAACATTTCTTTACCTTTATTACCACCATCAAGAACCTTAATTCTGCACAAATCCCTCTCCACCTTTGTAACCTCATGAGTTCCCAACTCCTTAACCTTCTTAGGACCATCATTAACAGACCGGTGGGTGTCAATATTCGAAGCATGTTCAACACTAATAGTCTCCTCCTAAGACAAGCATTACCTACTGCCAAAACACACCTTTTCCTTCACCTTCTTTAGATTACTTTCCTCTAGAAAACTCATCTTCCTCTTATGGTCTGAGATAGGGGACTCCACCTCATTAGAATCAACATCCTTCACCACCTTCTTCTTACCAGAGGTATCACCCTTCACCTTCAACTTCTTCATGGTAGGGGTCAGGAATTTACCTAATTTGACCTTCTAGGATTTAGTGAAACCTTTAGGAACCTCTGCTTCCTTCGCCTCCTCACTGCCAGTCATGTATCCAACTTAGAGGGCTTAAAATATTTGGTCTTATTTTTACACTTAGCAAAAAAATCCTCAAGAGGGTTCGAGAGGACCTCCATCGAGGCTTCTAACCCAACTTCATACTCCTAAAAAATTAGTCATTATCAAAACCAACATCATACCTAGAATTAGACTACTTAGGGAAAGCTTTAGAAATTTTATTGGGTTCCTTAGGAATTGAGTAGGACTTGGCATGATCCAAAATGAGGATAATTAAGCCCTCATGGAGAATATGGTTCTTAGTATTTCTTTTGAAGTATTTAATACCATTCTCAAGGGAAGCTAACAGGTAGTATGGAAAAGAAACCCTCTTCTTGTGCCTAAAATGATTAAGCAAAACAAAATGGTAACCAACAAGAACAGAGAAACGGTCATCCAGAGTAATATACCTCATAATTTCAAATGCCACATCACCCCAAATAACTTTGATAAAGGAACGAGAAAATCCCCCACACTTCACCTTCTCAAGTTGGTCCCTTTCATTATCCTTGAAGAAGATAGACATGGAATCATTAGACTCTTTTTTGTCTCTATAAACCTTTCTTCCCTCAGTCGTCATTCCACTAATTTGACCAATGAATTCTTCAGTAATATTAAATTCCATGTCGAACACCCTTGGGACTCTGTTTTTCCATCCTTTGAAAAAAACCTGCAAAACCACTGGGTTGAATCCATGAATTCTCTCAATGTAGGGGGTGATACCCCCCACCTCCAGCAGCCCCCAAATCTTCTTGTTATTTTTATAAGAGTCATAGGAAATTGGCTCAACACAATTCCTCTCACCACCCATGATGACTATAGAGTAGAGCCACAATACCTTCAATAACTTCAAGTTTTTGCAGAGGATGTAAAATAAAAGAAGCCTTGAGAAGGAATAGGCATTGCAAATACCCACAATCCATGTGAAAGTATTGAAATGACTAGGGGTAATTATATTCCTTAAATGCACAACTTTAGGGACCTCAACCAAATCATTAAAATGCAAGTGATTTCCCCCTAAGAAATCACACTTGGATTTGAAAATCCACATGAGAATCAACATGTGATTTAAAATAATCATGAAGGGAACCCCTTCTCTAGATGACTTGCAAATCTTGATTAACTATAGATTAGATTTCAAAGGGGAGAGGGTCAATCCTATCCCAAACTTTATACTCATGAACCCCATAATTGGAAAACTTATCCATAAGGAAATTACCCTCATGATAAATGTGAGATATGAAGCATTGTTCAAAGGAATTCAAAATGGCCAAGGAATCAAGAATAATAGGTTCTATAGACCAAGAGGGAGGGGTAGTATTTTTAAGGAAATTTATAACATTTAAGGAATCACCCTCAATCCACACCTTGTTGAAGTCTTTAGACTAAGCCAACTTCAAACCATTGTAGCAATTGATGCTTCTACAAAGTGGTTTTTCTAGGTTCCCAAAGGGAGCACCATCGCGGAAACAAACCTACCATTAGAGTCATGCATTCCCCCAAAACTAGCAAGTCCCAGATTACCTTTTGAAGCTCCATCAAAATTAACTTCCATGCAACCAATAAGAGGAGCTCTCTAAACAAAATCCTTTCTAGAAACCTTTCCTTTCCTCAAAGGAAGAGAAATAGGAGAGGTTCCAATTCTGGGAGACAAGAAAGTCACAAGGTGCCACAACAATTTTAGGCCCATTTTGAAAGGACACCTTAGAGAAAAAAAAATATTTGATAGTAGCACAAATCTTTGTTGTGCATTTTTTGCACACACACCCTACCTAAGGCAAGGACCCCACTCTTTTTCGCTCTTGACAGCTTGTTCCTTCTCTTGTCGAGTCATTTTGCTCCTGCCTCATTTTGTGTGCCCCTATCTCTGAGCCTAAGTTGGTCACATGCCTTGAAACAATAAAACACCCCTTCATCAAATTCATTTGCACACCTGAATTTTGCTAAGCCTTTTGCCTTTGCAGAACTTGGCTTGCGGGTTTCCCTTCACCCATTGCCCCGACATCCTCCAAGCCTCGCAAACCCACAACTACGGGTCGCCTCATGCAGGTCACCGCTCATGTTTTTCCGCTGAGTAGCGACTGACACCCAACTTCCACCCGCATGGTCGGATCCACACTTAGTTTCTCCGTCCAACCCTTGACCAAGCATCCAAATGAGTGTGGGTTTCTGCATCTCACCTAACCCGGGTTCACCATACCAAGAAATCAATGCATGCCATTAATGTAAATTGGCCTATAAATGCTGCTCCCTACCATTCATTTTACCTGGGGCATTTGAATCTGAGAGAGAAACAAAGTCCCCCTTCATTTTTTCCTCCTTTTGCCTTGTTCCTGCTGACTTGGTCCCTACTCGCTTGATTCACTTTTTCCTTCATTTTTTGACTTTGGGGACAAGTTTCCTATGGACTTGGGATGTTTTTTTGATGCCTAACTGAATTTCTAAGGTTTTGTTAAGTTTTGGGAAGTTGCGGAAATTTCATTGTGGGTCATCATCCCTCCGTCGTCGTTTCAGAACTTTCCTTGTGGGTCGTCATCCCTCAGTTTCTGTTTCAAAACTTTCCTTGTGGGCCACCGTCCGTCTGTCTCCGTTTCGAAACTTTCCTTCCAGGTTGTCATCCCTCTGTGGCCGTTTCAGAACTTTCCTTGTAGGTCACCATCCCTCTGTGGCCTTTTTGGAACTTTCCTTGCAGGTTGTCGTCCCCCTGTGGTTGTTTTGAAACTTTCCTTGCGGGTCGTCATGTGCTCATTGTTGTTTTCAAAAGGGAAGCGACCCTCCAACTTCCCCCTTCCAAATCTCAACATTTATGGAATGGGTGCAAACTTCAAGTGTTCATCATCTAGGGACCATCAAATGAATGTCTTCACATTCCTAAAGGGGTTTGGATCAAATTTTCCATGTGTTTAGACATTGCGGGAATTTCATTGCGGGCCACCGTATGTAGGTTGTCGTGTGTTCATTGTTGTTTTTAAAAGGGTGGCAGACCCTTCGACTCCCACATTCTAAATTTCTGCATTTTTCAAAATGAGTCAAATCTTAAGGAAATATGTCTTGGCACCTTTTCTACCCCTTTTCCCACGTGCTAAAATTGAAAAATCTCAAATTTAATAAGTTTTGTGAAGTTGTGGGAACTTTCCTTGCGGGCCACCATCCCTCCGTTGCATCTGTGGGAACTTTCCTTGTGGGCTGCCATCCCTCCATTGCAGTCCTTGGGAACTTTCGTTGTGGGCCGCCGACCCTCTGTTGTCATCTGTGGGAACTTTCCTTGTGGGCCTTCATCCCTCTGTTTCCGTCTGTGGGAAATTTCGTTGCGGGTTTTCATCCCTCTGTTGTTGTCTATGGGAACTTTCCCTATGGTTCGTCGTCCCTCCGTCGTTGTCCATCCTCCACCGTGCATTGCCTATCCATCCACTGTTCGCACGTCTGTCCACCGTTCACCCATCGTCCATCGTATGCTCGCTGCCCGATGTTCACCGTCTGTTGGTTGTCTGTCGTCCACCCGTCATTCGTCGTCTTCTCGCCGCCTGCCATCTGCCATCCATTCTACGAACGTCATTTTTCACTCACCGTTTGCCACCCATCGTCTGTCATCCTTCTGACCTAATGGAAACTCACGCCTTTGGGATTGTATTTATGTTTATGGTCCAAATGAGCTCCAAATATGAATATTATGATCTTTTAATGATGCATAGGTGGATCTGACAAGGAGTTTGTAGGATTTGATTAACTTTTTCCTTGATTTGTTTATGAAAGCACTTACTGTATTTCATGTATGTAGGATTCATGGAACCTACCGCAAGTTCATCGGGGAGGCCCATTGAGAAAGCTAAACAAGGTAAGCACATAGCTCCTATTACCATTCATTTTATGCCCACCTTTCCTCGTAGCACCCATCAACAGAGCTGGCATTAGAAGGAGGCCTATGTCAAGGAATTTAGTGACAAAACTGCAAAGGGTGACCTTCAAAGGAATAAGGAGCTGTTTTATTTTCCACCAAATGATGATGATGGTCAGGTGTTGTCCATCCAAATCAGGAGCGGTATATCTACTTCTTAGAAACACCAATCGGTAAGAAGGATGCACTTAATTGGTTGAAGGATAATACAGATGCACCAACAAGAAGGTAGCTTTTGAACAATTTCAGCTATAGCAAAAGGGCAATCAGCTAGAAGACAAAATTGCTATAGTGATTAGCCACTAAAAGACAAAATAGGGAAAAGACAAAAGTTGTATTTTAAATTGTTGAATATTGTGGGGTAGGTGAAACCCTAGTGTAAAGTAAATTTGAGCCACACAATGTAAATTAATCCTAGCCATTCATTTTGGCTTTGGAAAACTACAAATAGGGGTCTCCCCTTCATTTGTAAATGGTTAGAGAACTAGTGTAAAGGCATTTTACAGCAATAGAGAGCAACATTGCATGATTTATGGGTGTTTCTTTTGAGTTTGTTCATTATGCATGCATGGTTCTACTTCCAATTTAGTTTTAGTATGTAGTTTCTTGAATGGTTTTATAATGATGTTGCGGTTATAGTATTTGATGAGCTTTCAGCCCATACTTTTAGCACTTGTTGATGACAAGTTGTTGTGCAAAGTTGGCCTGGGCTTCTTTATGTCATTGCTGCAACCTATTTCAATTGCATATTCATGATGTGTATGTGTAATCTAAAAATCACCAGACCTTAGAAGATTGCACTAGTTTTGTGTAGCTGTAGGTTTCTCTCGGTCAAGCAAAACTTAGTTTAGGAAGCTTGTCTACTGTAGCATCCACCATTGTTACTGTTCATTCATAGCTTAGACTTAGAAAAACTTTCTTAGCCCTTCTCCTTTTGCTATCTCTTTTAGTCCTTGGTTAGAGTAGGATTCCAAGCATCACCATGAAGCTAAATTAGATGAATTTGATGAGTTTTAGCTTGTTGTTTTGAGTGAGCAGACATTGTTCATTCACTTTCAGCACCTTGAAACTACATTTACAAACCCAACTTCCCATGCTTTGTAACTCATATGTAAGACGGCCTTGTGATACCGGCATAACACATCAACCAATTGAGAGGTTCTGAGCATTGTCATGACCTGACACCCGAGAGACCTTGGGGTAGTGATTTGTAACTCGCTTGTAGATTTCTACCTTCTTAAGAGAGGCAATGTATTTGTGCACTGCCTGTGTTGAGAAGGTGCAAAAACTCCCATCAACAGAACTGGCACTAGGAGGGCATGGCATGTTGAGGCTACAAAGCTGAAAATTGGAACTTGAAAAGAGCACTTTCAAGTAAAAATATGAGATAAGCATATCTCATTACATGCTGGAAAGTTAAAATCAAAAAAATTTAAAGGAAAACAAAAGTTGAGTTGAAATGGAGCAGCATGTACAAATCAAAATCACTCAGCTACATGCAGATTTAAATAGGATATTGAGGAGACCATTGTAGCAATTTGCATTAGTAGAAAAATGTAGAATCCATTGCACTCACAGGCATAATGAATTGGGTTGTCTAACCTTCTTGAGTAGAATTGAAAGAGTCCTACAAGGAGAAATTCCCTTTTGGGAAATCTATCAACCCTTGGCTCTTGCAAACCCAAAAGAGGAAATGGTTAACATGGAAGCCAAGGCATTCAAGGAGTTGGTCCAAGAATGTTTGGGCAATCAAGATGGACAAAGATTGGAGGAGATATTGATGTCTAGTTGGTGCAGATTTCACAATGCACCACATTCAGAATTAACTTGTCCATCGTGTGTAAACATCATCACCCAAGTCAAGGGCAATTTGAACAAGTTGGAGCAGCCAACTTTCATTGAAGGAAACTCATCCCATGAGATAGGAGAGCTATCAACATTTGGAGGACAACAAAGTAAAGATAAACCAAGAAATTTGACACAAGTTGGTGCCGGGACAACAGACATAGAAACTAAAAACCAAGAGGAAGAGGCTGAAAGTCTTGGGACAGCAAAGTGCCTTGATGAAAATTTGGTTGTAACTAGTTCAGAAGGAATTCCCTCCATCAGTAAAAAGGAGTCCTCCACTCCAAAAGAGGAGCCATTGGCGGTTGACTATGAATCAATAATGTTTACAACAACATATGTTGGGACAGCTAACATAAATGATGAAGAACAAAAAGAGGAAGAGGTTGAAAACTTTGGGGTAGTAGGGAATGATAGCGAGAGCATAAGTGAAATCAGGTTAGAGGACCTCTCCTTCATGAACGACAGTGACCAAGCATCCGAAAATTGAGATTTGGAGGAGTGGGAACAATCACATGTCACGGTTGTCTATTTCCAGACTTCCTTCCCAAGTGACAATGAGGATCTGATAGTGGAAAGATAGAACGAACTTGTTTCAAGACTCATGAGGGATTGGTCCAAGCTAAGATACCAAGTAGATTCAGAGGTGTTGTTGCTCCCGAATTGGTGTAGGCTCCATGATTCATCGCTTTCTTAATTCACATGTGAACTATGCCAAGAAGCTATTGAGCAAGTTAAAGAACAAGTGGAGTAGCAAAATGCACTGCTCCCTACAACTACTTCAAGGATTGAACTAGAGGATCAAGAGCTGCAACCAGGTGATAACCTAGTTGAAGGTAGTCCTCAAGAAGGTATTAGGACAGCAACAGGAGAAGGAGGACAACATTCAAAGCTTCCAAACAATGAAGCAGAGAACATGGGGGTGTTGTCCATCGGACATCAGGAACTCTTCCCTCTTGAAGAGCATTTATACACCATAGATGATAGGCTTTATGGGGAGTCCTTGGAGGGAAATCACATAGTAAATCTTGGCCCCCTTGACAAGGTGCCCTCCATTGATAAATTTTTTCCATTGGGAGCTATACTCCAAAGGTATGCCAACACTAGAGAAGAGTACATTTCAGAGGTTGGCAACGATGAAAACATATTACCTAAACCATCAAACAGCGAAGCATTAGAGCCTCCAGAGTGGGAGAGGGGTTCCTTCTTCGTCTATAGCAACAGTGAACAAGAGGAGACAAGTGAACGTCATGATGAAATACATGTATTGCAAAGAGAAGAAGATAGAGGCGGGGGTGTTTTGATGGCTACCAACAAGTATAATAGACCTGACCAACCATAAGAGGAAAATAGGGGTCTAGCCGCATTGACCTGACCAACCACAAGAGGCAACTAGGGGTCAACGCTAGTGAAATGAGATGGGAGAACATGTTGCCCCTTGAAGATAGCAATCAAGAAGAGGTATGGGATACAACAAATCAGGACGATGAAGTTTTTCTCCTTGAGGAATAGCTACTAGAGGTTGCAGATCCCACACAAGGTTTGGAAGGGGTGATTGTTGCCCCGTCCTCCCAACCCTATCCATGCCCAAGGCTAGAAATGTCGCACCCTCTACCACGCCCACCCAAGGCTACTGATGCAACTATCGACGATGCGATGCTTGCTCTTGACTATCAAACGCTACTACCATCACATGAAGACATCCAGGTTCTATCATTCCTTGCTCCTATGAATACCTATAATTGCACTTATTATTTTGATTATGGGAATGAGGGGAGATGTACGTGCTTATGGATTAACCATGGGTTTAATGAACTGCCTCAATTGTTGATTGTTCATGAATGTGTGATTGAATTTGAATGTTGTAGTGTTGAACTTCATTTTTCTGAATATAAAGATGAATATGCATGGTTAAGAATTGTAATGGTTTCCATACTGCTTGTGCATGCATTACGAAATACAATGGGCATGAATGTCAGTTTTCCTTTCCTGAATGTAGTGCTTTGTAAATATCTTTGTACATAGCCCATTTTGAGTAGTGTAGGTTTCGTGTACATACCTCGAGTTCATGTATATAGTCCTTCTTTCCTACTTTCATTAGAGTAGTTGGTTTGTTGTAGGTTAGTTCGCTTTAGGGTAGTCTCCTTGCCATTTGCTTTTCCTTTCTCGCTTTGGTTAGTGTAGGTGTTGCTTTCCGTTTGTTTTCCATTTTGCTTTATGTTTTGCTGCCGCTTTGCTACTGCTTTGCTCGGCATCCCTCTACTTTTAGCTGGGCACATCTATGCGTACAACAACCATACTTATTGTTTGGGGTTGTTCTACGTATTTCTTTGTCAAACTCTAATCAAGTTTTCAAAGTGGATGGTGAAGGTCTTCTGTTAGTGCCAAGTGATCTGGATGTTTGGTCCGAAGGGGATAAGTCGTTGGTTGGTCTAACTCTAATGTATTCTAAAATCTTATATCTCTCACATACTTTAAGGATCCTAAGGTCATTGTAGGTCCTTTGTGAAGTCTAGTTAAGTGAAAAAATCTAAAATTCTACTTGAACACCACTGTGATTCTCAACCCTGAGTGTGAGCTTCATTTCTCGCGGGTTGTAATGAAAGGAATTGAAAAGATAAAAATCAAAAGAAAAGAAACAAAATAAAGAAAAAGTAAGACATTGAAAATTAAAAGAAAGAACTTCAACTTTTTAGGGGGATACAAACAACTCTACGGGGCTATGGACGCCTGGCTGGCAGTAGAGCAATGTTTAGGAGAATCACAACGACAACCTCGTCAGGGCTATGGATGCCTAACTGGAAGCGATTCAATGTCCTGGATGCTTTTGGAGTTAGAATAAACTATATAGCTTAACTTGACAGAGCTTGGGTTCCCGCAGTGACATAAGGATGGGAATGAACGCATCTACACACACTTGGATTTCAAGCATATTGAAGGTTGGGTTGGCTAGTGGTTTTGATCCTTTGGTCAAGCGTTTGGTTTGTTTTCCCTAGCGTGAACATCAAAACCAGAGATTGTGGGTTCATGATTCTAGTTTGTCATCGAAATGCTCTAGAGAATTTTCCCAGCGAGTCGCCATTTTTTGTGCATGTTTTGTACACACGCCCTGCCTAAGGTAGGGACCCCCCTCTTTTTCACTCTCGACAGCTCGTTCCTTCTCTTGTCGAATCATTTTTCTCCTGCCTCATTTTGTGTGTCGCTATCCCTAAGCCTAAGTTGGTCACATTCCTTCAAACGATCAAACACCCCTTGACCAAATTCATTTGCACACCTGAATTTTGCTAAGTCTTTTCCTTTGTGGAACTTGGCTTGCGGGTTTACCTTCGCCCATTGCCCTGACGTCCTCCAAGCCTCACAGACCTGCAACTGTGGCTCGCCGCTCATGTTTCGCCATTGAGTAGCGACTGGCACCCAACTTCCGCTTGCATGGTGGGATCCACACTTAGTTTCTTCGTTCGACCCTTGACCAAGCATCCAAACGAGTGTGGGTTTCTGCATCTCGCCTAACCTGGGTTCACCATACCAAGAAATCAATGCATGTCATTAATGGAAATTGTCCTATAAACACTGCTCCCTGCTCTTCCCTTTACCTGGGGAATTCGAATCTAAGAGAGAAACAAAGTCCCCCTTTCCCTTTTTCCACCTTTTTCCTTGTTCTTGCTGACTTGGTCCCTGCTCGCTTGATTCACTTTTTCCTTCATTTTTTGACTTTGGGGACAAGTTGCTTATGAATTTGGGATATTTTTGTGATTCCTAAGTGAATTTACAAGGTTTTTCTAAGTTTCGGGAAGTTGTAGAAATTTCATTGCGGGCCATCGTCCCTTCATCGTCGTTTCGGAACATTCCTTGCGGGCCGCCATCCCTCCATCTCCATTTCGGAAGTTCCTTGCGGGTTGTCATCCCTTTGTGGCCATTTCAGAACTTTCCTTGTGGGCCGCTGTCCCTCCATGGTCATTTTGGAACTTTCTTTGCGGCCATCATCCCTCCATGGCCGTTTTAGAACTTTCCTTGCGGGACGTCGTGTGCGGGTCGCTGTGTGCTCGTTGTCATTTTCAAAAGGGATGCGACCCTACGGCTTCCCCCTTCCAAATCTTTGTATTTCTAGAATGGGTGCAAACTTCAAGTTTTCATCATATAGGGACCATCAAATGAATGTCTTCACATTCCTAAAGGGGTTTGGATCAAATTTTCCATGTGTTTAGACATTGCGGGCCGTCGTATGCGGGTTGTCATGTGCTCATTGTCATTTTTAAAAGGGAGGTGGACCCTCCAGCTCCCACATTCCAAATTTCCACATTTTTCAAAATGAGTCAAATCATAAGGAAATATGTCTTGGCACCCTTTATACCCCTTTTCCCACGTACTAAAATTGAAAAATATCAAATTTACTAAGTTTTGTGAAGTTGTGGGAACTTTCCGTCCAGGCCACCATCCCTCCATTGCCGTCTATGGGAACTTTCCTTGTGGGCCACCGTCCCTCCATTGTTGTCCATGGGAGCTTTCCTTACGGGCCACTGTGCCTTTGTTGCCATCCATGGGAACTTTCCTTGCGGGCTGTCATCCCTCTGTTGTCGTTTGTGGGAACTTTCCCTGCGGGTTGTCGTTCCTCTGCCACTATTCGTCCTCCACCATCCATCACCTATCTTTTTGTCATCCGTCCGCCCGATGTCTGTTGTCTGTTGGTTGTCCATCGTCTATCATTCGCCTGTTGTCTATCATTCACCCACCGCCCGATATTCATCATCCACCACCTATCGTCTGCCACCCATCGTCCGCCATCCTTCTAACCTAGGGGAAACCCGCGCCCTTAGGCCTACATTTATGTTTATGGTCCAAATGAGATCCAAATATGAATATTATGATATTTTAATGATTCATAGGTGGATCTGACAAGGAGTTTGCAGGATTTGATTAACATTTTCCTTTATTTGTGTATGAAAGCACTTATTGCACTTCATGTATGTAGGATTCATGGAACCTACCGCGGGTCCGTCGGGGAGGCCCATTGAGAAAGTTGAACAAGGAAAGCACATAGCTCCTATTACCATTCATTTTATGCCCACCTTTCCTCGTAGCACCCATCAACAGAGCTGGCATTAGAAGGAGGCCTATGTCAAGGAAGTTAGTGACAAAACTGCAAAGGGTGACCTTCAAAGGAACAAGAAGGAGCTATTTTATTTTCCACCAAATGATGATGATGGTCAGGAGTTGTCAATCCAAATCATGAGCAGTATATCTACTTCTCAGAAACACCAATCTGTAAAAAGAATGCACTTAATTGGTTGAAGGATACTATAGATGCACCAACAAGAAGGCAACTTTTGAACAATTTCAGCTACAGCAAAAGGGCAATTAGCTAGAAGACAAAATTGCTACAGTGACTGGCCACTAAAAGACAAAAGTTGTATTTTAAATTGTTGAATATTGTGGGGTAGGTGAAACCCTAGTGTAAAGTAAATTTGAGCCACACAATGCAAATTAATCCTATCCATTCATTTGGGCTTTGGAAAACTATAAATAGGGGTCTCCCCTTCATTTGTAAATGGTTGGAGAACTGGTGTAAAGGTATTTTTCAGCAATAGAGAGAAACATTGCATGATTTATGGGTGTTTCTTTTGAGCTTGTTCATTATGCATGCATGGTTCTACTTCCAATTTAGTTTTAGTATGTAGTTTCTTGAATGGTTTTTATAATGATGTTGCAGTTATAGTATTTGATGAGCTTTCAGCCCATACTTTTAGCACTTGTTGATGACAAGTTGTTGTGAAAAGTTAGCCCGGGCTTCTTTATGTCATTGTTGCAACCTAGTTCAATTGCATATTCATGATGTGTATGTGTAATCTGAAAATTAGCAGACCTTAGAAGATTGCACTAGTTTTGTGTAGCTGTAGGTTTCTCTTGGTCAAGCAAAACTCAATTTAGGAAGCTTGTCTACTATAGTAGCCACCATTGTTATTGTTCATTCGTAGCTTAGACTTAGAAAAACTTTCTTAGCCCTTATCCTTTTGCTATTTCTTTTAGTCCTTGGTTAGAGTAGGATTCCAAGCATCACCATGAAGCTAAATTAGATGAATTTGATGAGTTTCAGCTTGTTGTTTTGAGTGAGTAGCCATTGTTCATTCACTTCCAGCACCTTAAAATTGCATTTGCAGACCCAACTTCCCATGCTTTGTAACTCATGCGTAAGACCCCCTTGTGATACCAAAAAAACACATCAACCAACTGATAGGTTCTGAGCATTGTCATGACCTGACACCCAAGAGACCTTGGGGTAGTGATTTGTAACTCCCTCGCAAATTTCTACCTTTCAAGAGAGGCAATGTACTTGTGCACTGCCTGTGTTGAGAAGGTGAAAAAACACCCATCAACAATCTTATAAGATATCTTGATTGAGAGAAGGGAAGCATCCCTAAAAAAATTGTTATTTATTTCCAACCAAATTTCCCACACCACATGATGGATAGTAAGAGACCAAAGGAAGTCTAGAGCAGGATTGGAGGACGAGCCCGACCATTGAGACCACAGATCCCCAATAGAAGATGGCAAGACCCAACACAAGTGCCAAAGAGAGAGAACATGGGCCCAAACATCCCTCACATACTTACCTCCAACAAAAAGATGGAAAATGTTTCCTTTGTAGCTTCTTCACAAAGAAAACATCAATTAGGCATCATAAAACCCCTTTTCAAAAGGTTATCAATAGTAAGGACTTTGTTTTGGAAAGATAACTAAAAAAACATATTTAATTTATGAATTAGCTTGGGGAACCAAAGAGACGTCCAAAAAGGAACAAGGCCAATAAAAGAAAATTGGTTATAGAAAGCTGAGGAGACAAAAAATTTGCCACTTGAAGAAAAATTCTTTCTACAATTCCCGAATTGCCACTGCAACCCCTTTGAGATAATACTTCTAGATTTAATCATGAAATTGCATAGGGTGTAACTAGAAGGGGGGTATAACCACTAGCGAGAAGATCCCTGATGCGATCCACCCCCCAGAGGTATTTACTATAGACAATATGAGCCCATTCACTGTTGCTAGAGATAAGGTTCCAAAGTTTCTTAGCTAATAATAAGGTTAAATTATTTGATTTTATGGATACCCAAACCACCAACCATCTTAGGCCTACAAAAATCATCCCAAGAAACCAAATGCATTCTTTTTCTTCTCTTCAACTCCTAACCAAAGGAATTTTTTCTAAATACTTCCAATCTTCTCAACAAAATTTTGAGGAATTTGAAAGAGACTCAAAGCATAAACCGAGAGATTTTGGAAGGTAGACTTAATCAATTGAACTTTCCCAACTTAGCTTAACAAAGCACCTTTCCATCCATCCTCCTTAGAATTAAACTTATCAACCAAACCACGCCAGAAAGAGTCAGGAACAACACTATAGGACAACGGAAGGCCCAAGTAAGAAGACGACAATTCCCCAATCTAGAACTACAAAGTCCTTGCAACTTTACGTTGACTGTGCTCATAAGTGTTGAGAAAAAACACATTACTCTTCGGAAGACTAATTTTCTACCATAAAACCTCTTCATATTTCTACAGAATAGGTCTGATAGCCTTTTCCTCTTTGATGGAAGACTCACCAAGGATAAGGGTATCGTCCACAAACTATTGATGGGAGCAAATATGATTACTTGAAGAAGGAGAAAGAACCACCAAAAAACTAGCATTAATCGACTTCTAAATTAATCTCCCAAGACATTCCACCATAATGATAAAGAGGAAGGGAGAAATGGGATCTCCTTGTCTCAAACCCCATGAGCAAGAAAAGAAAGGAGAGGGAGAGACATTGACTAAAATAGAAAATTTTAGAGTAGAAATTAACTACCAAACCAAGAGCACTAACTTATCCCCAAAGCCAAAAAAAATCATAATCTTCAGGATGAATTCCCAATCAACTTTTTCATATGCTTTGAGAAGATCCAACTTCAGAAAAGAAAACCCGCATGTTTATTAACCATCAAGGAGTGAAAATTCTCGTGGATGGCGAGAATCAAATCAAGGATTTGTCTACCAGGCACAAAACCATTTTGTTGAACCGAAATAATTTGAGGGAGAACCTTCTATAGTCTTACCACCAACATTTTAGGGAAAATATTATAGATAGAATTGCACAGGCTTATCAAATGAAACACCCCAAAAGAAGAGGCCCCTAGCTTCTTTGGAACTAGAACAATAAAAGAGGAATTAATTCTTTCAAAAGATTATTGCTACCAAAGAACTCTTATGTAGCATCTAAAACATCCTTAGCCACAACATCCCAAAAATACTGGACAAAGATCATAGGGAATCCATCAAGCCTAGGCACCTTATTACCTTCAAAAGAGAAGATCACACATTTAATCTCATCATCCAAAGGAATATGAACCAACTGTCTATTGAGGTCATTAGAGATGATGTGAGAAATTTCCATTGAAAGGTCATGTTGAGCAGCCGAATCCATAGCATCATCAATAGACAACAAGTCAAAGAAGAAGGAGGTAGCAAGCCTGCATAATATTCTCATCATTATCTAACACCTAATTGTTGAACCTAATAGAATTAATATGATTCAAGGCCCTATGATTCAACGTAGAAAGATGGAAAAATTTGGTATTCATGTCCCCACTTTTCAACTACATCATTCTCAACCTTTGTTTCCAAAATTCCTCCTCCTTGGCTATAATGTTAGGAAACCTGGACAAGAGAAAATTTTCATGTTGAACAAGAGAAGGGTCATAACCAGAAACTTGAATAGAAAGATGAACCATTTGAAGCTCATCCTTAATAGCAACTTTTTCATCAAAAATATGACAAAAAGATGACCTATTCCACTTACGAACATTGAATTTGACATTAGCCAACTTCTTAGCCACCTTGTACATACCAAAACCATCAACACAAATATTCCACCATGACTATTTTTTTTCCATGAGCTCAGGATAATAGGTCCCCATTCTCTCAAACCTGAAAGGAAAGTGTTTCCTTCTACCCAATAGTTCCACTGAAAGGGAGATAGGAAAGTGATCAAAACCCAACCTAGTCAAGGCTGAGAGAGAGTGGGAATAAGAAAGAAACCAGTCATGTGAGAGAAGAGCCCAATCAAGCTTAACCTGAATCAAATCCTCACCAACTCTTTGATTCATCCAAGTATAAGAAGCTCCTTAGAGTTCCAAATCCAACAGGGCATTATCATTGATAAGATTTATAAGATCAAACCTACTATAATCTGCAATCCGGGATCCCCCCTTCTTTTTAGAATAATTTAAGGGGGTATTAAAATCCTTTGTAACCAACCAGTTATTAAAAGGAAACTAAGATTTAAAAGAACTCAAACTTTCCCAATATTTATTCCTAGCACCCTTACTATTAGAAGCATATATATTAGAGAGGGTCCAAGAAAAATTATCTTGAACATTCTTGAAAGAAGTAGCCACATGATTAAAATATTCAAAAAGAGCCAAACCTTGAATCACCATAGGATTCCAAAAGGTGGCAATACTATCAGATGCCCCAGCTGCCTCAGAACAATGCATCCCACAATCTTTAAAGAGCCTATTCTTAATTTTACTCAACTTTTCCATCCCCATTTTAGTTTCCTAAATCAAAATTATATCAAGTCTACATTCCCTTACTAGGTTGGAAAGGAGATCATGTTTGTGAGGGTGATTTAACCCTCTCAAGTTCCAATAGATAAACTTCATGAGAACTTAAGAGGCGTGCTCTTAGAGCACATCTTAGTTAAATTCCTCTGAGTACCATCAACTATATCCATTCTTCTCTCTTTATCTCGAGTAACATAGGATGGAGGGTGACCTTTACCTCTCGGCTCTGAACCATAGTCACCTCCCTAGCTTTCCTCAGCAGTTGTTAGAATTATCCTATTTAGTCATTCCCATAGGCTAACAGGGTGTGCTTAGGAAACTTTAGTGTTCGTTTATCTAGCTTGGTGAGGTTGGCATCAATATTTCAATGTTATTATGCTCCTATGTAATTATTTAAAATAACATTATGTTATACAAGTTAAATTAAATAATTTAACTTATGTTATTTTAATAAAGTGACTTTTCAAACGGGGCCATTGGAGACATAAATGGAAATTAAATTATAAAATGTTATAACTTAAAGTCCAATGCTTAGGGAGGCATAATGGGGGAAAATAATTTAAATTAAATCTTTTAAAACCCTAAAAGGAGGCGTTATGGTTTAGAGTGGCTTTATAAGAGATTTTTGAGCTCATTCTTTCATTATGTTGGATAAATATATTGAAGTGATTTTGGATCTTGGAGGAGAGCTTTATTCTCAGGGTTTGTGAGGATGGAAACCCTTGCAGGAAATAATCTCTCTACTATTGAGAGATATAGTCTAGAGATTATCTTGGCGATTTCACACACAAATCACAGTTGTGCTTAGTTGGTATTCATTTCTTTCCATTCTTCAGTCACCGAAAGCTTAGTTTGCAGAGATTACTTGTTGAGATGGATTGAAGAGATTTATTAGAGGATTATTGGCAGTGTTGGCTCCCTTTGGTTGGTCGTACTATCCCTAAAGCTAGTCATACTTCTCCTAGGAGGATGTGGTGCATTTATGGATCGGATGCCTAGGGTTTGGGGTTGCTTCTTGTTGGAGATTGGGCACCTAGGCTGGGATAACACTCAACAATCATGAAAGGAGAAAATACTTTATTGTATGAGGGTTTTGACAGGCACTTCCTTGCTTCCAATACACTGGTTTCTATTGCAACATTTTATCAAAGTGGAAAACTTTTTTAGGTATGTTGAAAATAGATAATAGATGATATTTCATGTAGTGGGTTGTTATATTTGAGAAAAACTTGATATTTTGTTTGGAATAAAAATATGGAATATTCAGCCTATTGTTTCATTGAAATGTATTGAAATTTCAGAACTTCTCTTCATTATAAGTTCTTTAGTTGTTGCAGTTTACTTTTTGTTCAAAGCATTTTAAAATATTGTCAAAACATAAAATAAACAATCAGCAAAAATTAAGAAAAAATAGGTGGAATAGGGCTACCTATTACATTTACTTTCAACCTCAATGGTGAGTCATTCAGACCTGGATCTCAATCCTTAAGAAAATAGGATAGATTTGAAACCAAATTGAAATGATGCGCAATGCTCAAACTAAATGAAGAATAAGACCTATAACATGAAATGAAAATTCTTCAAAGTACAAAAATTAAAACCACAATTTGCAGGAAGATCTAAGAAGGGTTAAGACACATGTACCAAACATCAAAAGTAGGTTTTGAGCTCTATTGAAGGACAGGTTCACCCTAGGGTGAATGGGTCTTGGTTAGGGATTTTGAAAATTCTTTTAGCAATCCTCTAAGGTAGGATCTTAGCTTCTATTTTGCACAAGTTCCACTGTTAGAAAGTCAAAAATAAAATCTACAATTGTGATTACATGGCTTGACAACAATGATGACAACTTATGCAATAATGCAAAATTTATCTTCAAGATCTTCAACCTATAATCTACACATGCAAATAAAGGGATTTTTTTTTTGTTTTGAATGGGGGTTTTCCTTAGTCAAACCCCATGTTTGTTAATTAAACATTGATAGAAAGATAATTACAATGGAGAAAGAAATGATGAATGAACACTTACTTGCTACAAATCACCAAACCTTCAATGGCTTCCCTTAAAGGATTGAAGACAAAAACATCACTCTAAGGAACTTGATCTTACTTTTCTTGATGGATTTGGACACTTTAAAATGTTTGGATGCTTTAGGATCAACAATGCATGTTAGCCTTCACAAGATGAAATGAACACACACAAGATTGAACATGATGATAGGATCTTGAATGCTGTAACAAATGACTGATAAATATGCTCTTGAATACTCTTGACAATAATATTTTCTCATAAGAATATTTGATCATGCGTGTTATATTTGAATTGATAAAAAGACTATGTATTTATAGGTTTTTATCTAATTTCCCAAAAATTTAGATTCCAAAAGCCAACAATTGAATATTGGATTTGAATCATTAAAATACCACCAAAATCATATTTTAAAATGGGTCCTAGGACTTAAAGGGGACCCATCTCCCTTGGGTGAATGGGTCCTAGCCTAAAAATCTAGGACACTCATGATCTAAGGTGATTAAAATATTAATTGTATTAATTAAATGTCGGTTTCCCTTTCAGAAAATGAGAATAATAAGGCTTTGGAATGTATAATTTGTAAAATTAGAAGCATAATTAAGTCTAATAAATTAAGGGACCCAAACAAAGTGTGAAATTGTAAAGGGTATACAATTTTGTACACTACAATTAGATTGTCACTGTGTTAAATAAAAGAGGAGTTTGGATATTGCCCCTGATAATTTCCCAGGCTTTAAAAAGACTTTTTAAGACCACTAAACTTGCAAGCACTATTTGGTGCTTGGTAATGAGTAGATCGCTGAAAGGAAGTGATTTCCATGATTTTCCTTATTTAGGCATTGCCATCTAAATGTTTCTCCGTATAAGAATTTTCTAGGGCTCCACCCCATCTAGAGCTTTAATAATCCATTTGGCAACTAGGGCAGTGCCATACTTTCTGAGGCCTTTGAGACCTAATCCCCCAGGAGCTTTCTCAAGGAAACACCACTCCCACCTAACTGAATGTAGCTTCTTTTTCCCTTTGCCATCTGACCAAAGAAAGCTCCTAATTTTATTTTGGACCTCATTAACTTGATAGGTATTGAAGAACCAAACTGAAGCAAAGTAGATAGTGTGAATATAAAATTCCACAAGCTCCCTTCAGGTGTTTTTATTTTTGCTAAGTGTCAGCCCCCGCCTCATATGTTCAACATTTTTCCCTTATCCTTTCATCGGCCTTCTTTTTTCTATACTCTATCAGTTGCTTCCATGTGTTTTCCCAGTGCTCCTCGTAGAAAAGGCTTCCTCCACTCTTCTACTGGCTCCCACCCTGCTTCCACGTGTCTACGTCACGGGCTTTTCAGAGTTGTTTCCCTTCATTTTTTTGTCGGCCCCGTCTGCGTGCCACATAGCTTCCATTTGCATAAATTTTTGGTGGACCCCACAGTCGGTGCCGATAGTAATAAAGGTTTCCATGTGTCTTCCCAGTGCAAGCTTTCACAAAAGGGAAGGGAGAAGGAACCACGGGCTACAAACTGCCGCCACGCGTCCCTTTGGTAGCAGTTCTATCAAAGAGAAGGATGAAGCAAGTAACAGGATGCAACATGCTACCGCATGTTCTAATTGCCTCCACTGGGAAGCGACACTTGTCTACCCGAGATTTTTCTTGACCACTGCCATCATTCACAGGGGATGCATCTGGCTAGGAAGCGGCTAGGTGCTATGGACTGAATATTTTTTGTTACAACAACTGAGGGAAATCATTACTACAACCATCATTGCTCAAGATACAAAATATTTTCTATTACAAGCTTACCAGGCGGTGGATTGTTGGCTATATGTACTACTTCTTGCTTCAAAAAATGAGTTCGGAAAATGCAAAAAAATTAGAGAGACACCAGGCCTTTAATATTGTTTTAGATTATTATATGAAACTTTCAGACTGTGCCATTGTTTGGCCTTTCTATTTTTCTTATGTTATTTGATGAGACATTAATAATGTGCCATTATTGTTTGGATTGTTCATTTGCAAGAACTTCTATGGTTTTAACTACAAATTACTGATTTAGATCATGTCTTTGACTCCTCTTTTTAGTGGATGTATGTGATAAGCATTTTATGTCATTAAATGAATTGTCTAGATCTTTATCTTTGATTTTTGTGATTCTGGAACATAGCAGATTGCTAACCAAGCCCTTGAAATGAATCCCAAAGGATAGATTTACCATGCCTTTATCTACATCTTAGCACATCACCATAGTTAGATTTTTAATTTTATATCTACTTCCTTTTCCCATTCAAAACCCCCCAATTATAAAAGAAGTCGGCTTCTTTAAAAACCTAGAGGTCACTCAGTTTAGCGCAATTGGTCCCCCCATTAACTGAGTTTCCCATAAAGGTTGTTACCTTGCCAGTTTTTGGCATAAACAATTTCTTTTTTTTGGCATGCCTAGTGGAACTACTTAAATTAATCAAAATTCAAAAAGGGTGTATGAGCCATCGGCCTATTACTAGGTCCCAAACAGCGAAAAACCCTAGGTTGTTAGTGCTGCCACTAGGAATAGTACAAGACATGAACCAATTAGTAAATGTTCTACTTCCTCTACCCCTTCTGCTAGCCATGTTTCCCGCTACTAACAGAGATTATGTGGCATGGGATGCTAAAATTCCTCTCATAGCGCCAGTAGTGCCCGCCGTTTGTGCCCCTATCCCGATCTCTACTCTAAAAGCTATACCTAAATTCACCAGAGATGGCTCAAGAACACCATCCAAACATCTGCAAGATGTTGCAGATGTATGTCTGGTACATGGAATTATAGACCAACATGTAGCACTAAGGTTTCTTGCCACCTCTTTCAGAGGAAAAGCACTAGATTGGTACTGCACACTATAGCCTAATACTATTGGCACCTAAGATCAGCTTGGAGACCCTTTCTACGAGAGATTCTCTAATGACAGAGATAGGTCTTTGTAGTATCATCAGTTGGAGATCGTAAAGTGGGCCCCATATGAAGCCATGACTGACTTCAATGCTCAGTTTCACATAACCTGGCAAAGAATTCAGGTTGCAATCCACTCACCGCCTGACTTGGCATTCATGTTCTACTTGAATTCCATCAACGCTGACATTTCAATGATGATCCAGTCACTCGGGGGAACCACTCTACCAGATGCATATAGCATCGCAGTTAAAGCAGAGAACAATCTAATAGATGTCAAAAAGTTTTCGCCTCGGCCTGCCATGCCTATGTTTCCCGAGATATCAGTTCTCGCCCAAGTGATGTCATCTACCAGTGCAACTGCTCCTCCTCAATCCATGTATACATACTTGGGTGCACCACATGATGTTGCTTCCACATTCGGCTCTTCAAAGGATGATATAAGTGATGTCAAGGAGATGTTGTGGGCTATGGCCAATGAGATAACCGTGATCAAAAGAAACCAGGTCGCACCTCTGAAGCCAACTTATAAGAATTATCAAGGCGTAAGGTCTTCTTACCAACAAAACCAATTCCAAGGAGGCACCCGCACAAATCCATAGGCACAAACAACTAATCAAATAGTACCAGTGCCTTCTCCATTGCAGAGTGCTAACCCAAGCTTGAGCAGAGAGCTGACAGCAGGGAAAAACAATTTAGTTGATGACACCAACCCCTAGTGTTTCCCTTGGAGTGACTCACATATGCCCCAAAACTTCCAGCGTGCAAATCTACAACAAAAGGTGGCAGAGTAGCGCAGTCAAGACGCAACGTCAGACCATGGAGGTTATGTATATTCCTCTCCACAAATGGAAAACACAGTGCTTACCGCAAAAATACAAGGGATGTCCTTGGAGCAAATGGATATTGCTCCTGATCACGTGCTCTTCTCATGGATGGAAGAGAAAGAGGTGGTGTTTTCCAATGATGCATCCACATCTAAAGAATCGTAAGTACAATATGATTACAATACTCTCTCAAAGAGGAGATTCATGGGTGAATCATTCATCCTACAACTAGTCAGTCTGCAGCCCAAAAGTGCTTCCGACCAGATGCCCAGTACCTCTGCAGTGGTACCACAATGTCCGTCGTGAAGGGAAATTGTTATAACAAGAGATAAGGAGTAGAAACCTCCAAATCTACCACCATTCAATGTGGTGGAACAATTAAAAAAATCATCCGTTAATGTTTCCCTGTGGGATATCTTAGCTATTCCAGAACAGAAGACATTGCTACAGAAGGCTCTCCGGGAGGATCCAATCATTGAGCCAAAAGAGAAAATGCTTAAAGGAAATGTTATTGATCAATATCCTCCTATCAAAGTTCTCATGAATAGCATGGAGAAGTCCCTACAAAGGTTAAAGATAATCCACAACTGAAACCCTTCTTCCTAACCCTTATTGTGGGAGAGAAATTATTACGCAATGCCATGATTGACTCTAGTGCTAGCACTATAGTCATGCCCAAGAAGATAGTTGAAGCCCTAGGACTTAGCTATGAACCTTTGAAGAGGGGAGTTATGCAACTTGATGGGAACAAATTCAAAACTGTAGGTGTCATCAAATACCTCCCCTTGACTCTGTTCTCCTACCCTAGATCATGGTTCCGCAAGACACTATGATCATAGATGTTCCCCCTATGTTCGGTCTCTTCCTATCATGAGAATTCACTTCAAAAATAGGAGGATATATATCTTTAGACTGGTAGAATTGATCCTAAGGACCAAGCATGGATCCAAAATGAAGATAAATTTTGAATCTCTGCATTCAGAACATGTGGCCGATGAATCCAAAATCAATTTTGAGGTTGCCCATACCTCTTTCACTTAGGAAGAAACATATTGCACTGAGCTGCTTCAAGATGAAAAGGTGACCGGAGATCAGACCGATCAAGAAGAGGTCCTCTTGTGTGAATACATAGATGTTGACCCTTTCAGAAACTATCATGCTACCGGGTTGGGCACCTATTTCATCTTCAACAAGGAACAAGAGAATCTGAAGGTCATGAAGGAAGCCGAAGGTAACCAAGCTTTAGAGCTATGGATGCTCCACTTTGATGGAGCAAGATGCAAAGTGGGTGCAGGAGCTGGGATATGTTTGACATCCCCAAACAATGAAAAGGAACTTTGGTCTTTCCACTTCCAGTTCACTTGTTCAAACAATGAAGCTGAATACGAAGGCCTAGTGCAAGGTTTGAGCCTTACAGAGCAGATGAGAATCAAGCAATTGATGGTGTTCAAAGATTCCAAACTAGTATTCAACCAAGTTCGAGGGGTTTTGCAACTAAGAATTTTCACATGAGATCCTACAAACATAGGGTCTGGGACCTAATAGAAGGTTTTGAAGCCTTCAACATCTAGACAGTGCCTCGAGAACAAAATGTTGATGCAGATCGCATGGTCGTAATCGGATCTCAATTTGAACTTGCCTCCGACCTAATACATAATAAACACTCTGTATGAGTGATAGTCTGACTGAAAATTCAAGATAATGATCAAAGCTAGCAAGTATTTGACAGCAATGAACAATCGCCTCATTCATCCAACAATCGAGAGAGATTTTCGACCAACTCCAACCAAAGATCGTCGAAGCATACGACAGACAAATCATTCAGCTAAGGTCTAATAAGCTTCTGAAGGGGCTTGTCATTCTCAAAAACCTTTTTGATTGTGATGATGCAAGAAATGATAAAAGGAATTTTGTAGCGGACAAAAGCGACTATTCGAACCTTTAGGTCTGAGATGGGAGAAAGCTCAAATTCGGGAAAGACGTCTCGCATCATGATAAAGAAAGGCTCATCAACTTCTACGAAAGGTATGAAGGAGTAGTTTCCTAGTCATATGATGACCTTAAGGGATATGATCCCAACATCATCCAACATACAATAGAACTGATGGAAGGTTCCAAACCATTCTGCCAAAAATAGAGGTCAATTAATCCAAAAATCGAGGCCATGATGGCACAAGAGCTAACAAAGCTAATTCAGTCTCAGATTGTCTTCTCGATCAAGCACATCATGTGGGTGTCTAACCTAGTCCTAGTCTGAAGGAAGAATAGAGACATCTCCTGTGTGTTGACTTTCAAGACCTGAATAGAGCATCCTTAAAGGACCATTTTCTGCTCCCTTCTATGGAGACAATCTTGCAAATAGTGGTAGGATCATAAATGTTTTCTCTATTGGATGGCTTCTCCAGTTACAATCAGATTCAAGTTAGAGAAGAAGACCAACACAAGACAACGTTCACTACAAAGTGGGGAATGTTTGCATATGCTAAAATGCCTTTCGGCCTTTCAAATGTGAGAGCCACTTTTCAGCGGGCCATGGATATCGCTTTCAGCAAATTGATTAACAAGATTATCCTAATCTATTTGGATGATTTGATTATTTTTTCCAAACATAAGGATGATCATTTTGATCACCTTGAGATGGTTTTCAAAAAATGCCAAGAGTTCGGGGTCTCCCTGAACCCAAAAAAAATGTGTTTTCAAAGTGCTACAAGGCAAGCTATTGGGACATGTAGTGTCCAAAGAAGGAATTTCAATTGATCCCGAGCGAGTGAAAGAAATCAAAGAACTTCCCCTACCGGTCAACAAAAAGGGCATCCAATCCTTCCTAGGGAAGATAAATTTTGTGAGCAAGTTTATTTCAAATTTTGCAGGGATAATTAGACCGATCACCCTGATGCTGAAAAAGGATCAACTATTTAAATGGACTAAAGAAGCGAGAGAAGCCTTCGAAAAGGTTAAGAATGTTATTTCCTTGGCTCCTGTGTTGGTTAATCCATACCTATCGAAGGACTTCATAATGTATGTATTTAGAAGCAAGTCAAGCATTGCTACTGTCTTAACGCAAAAAGACGATAAAGGAAAGGGAGAACATCTGATAGCATTCCACTCATAGACCCTGAAAGAATATGAGATGAACTACAACTTCATCGAGAGGCAAGATTTTGCAATAGTTAAGGGACTCAAGAAGTTTTGACACCTAATCTCTTGCAACAAGGTGGTTGTTTATGTTGCACATTCCAGTGTGCGTGAATACATCATGGAAGGAGAAATCACTGAAAAAAGGGATAATTGGATCACCAAGATCCTTGAGTATGAAATTGAGTTCAAGCCTACAAATACCGTCTGAGGAAGAGGATTGTGCGAATATCTAGAACACGAAAAGGAAATGACAATCGAAGAAGAACATCTAGAGCTGGTTCTAATGAATAAGTCAGAATCTGAAGGCGGTTGGCTGGCGGATAGAGTGAGATTTGTGCACACAAGAAAATATTCGCTTGGCCTTCCTTCTCAAAAGAGAATATTTTACCGACTACAAAATAGTGAATACACACTTATTGAAGGGGTCCTTTTCAAAAGGAACTTTAACAACATTTTGTTGTGGTGTGTCACCACAGAGTAGGCTAAGAGGATTCTCAACACTTTCCATAGTAGTCCCGCAAGCGGGCATTTCTCCACAAAGACCACCGCCATCAAAATTATGTGTGTTGGGTACTTCTAACCCATGTTGTTTAACGACTCATATTCCCTGGTAAAAGCTTGCAAGGATGCTAATTATTTGTAGGAAGAAGAAAAAAAATTGCAATGCCCCTCAACCCAATAGTAGTAGATGAGCCATTTGTGCAATGGGGCCTTGATTTCATCAAGATGATTAATCTCACCTCCAACACCGGACATAAATGGATTCTAACGGTGATGGACTATTTCACAAGGTGGACCAAAGCCATGCCCTTCAAGAATGCGATGGAGGTGGAGATAGTAGACTTCCTCGAAGAACTCATGACAAGATTCGACCCTCCTAAAACCGTCATCTCTGACAACACCAAGGCTTTCCTAGGCTCTAAGGTATGCCAATTCGTACTCACGCATGGTATATTCTTGAAGACATCGTCAAACTACTACCCGTGGGGTAATGGCCTGGCAAAGTCGACTAATAAAAATTTAGTCTGACTCATCAAAAGGATCGGTTCAGAGCACCAGCAGGAATGGCATAAAAATATTTGGGCGGCACTCTGGGAAAACCGCATAACTCCTAAGCAAGTCCTCAAGACTTCATTGTACGAGTTAGTAAATGGAAAAGAAGCGCTATTGTCTATCTCCATGGAGATTCTGGCATTGCAATTTCTCAAATCTCTTGAGATAGAGCAAAACGGAGCCATGGAGGTGCGGCTAGCTAAATTATTAGAAGTGTAGGAGAAAAGAGAAAAGGCCCTGATAGCCATGTCCAACCGCCAGTAGGTGGTTAAGAGATGGTTCGATAAGAAAGCTTTGGACCAAGGTCTAAAGTGTGGGGACCTAGTGCTAAAGTTTAATGAAAGGGCTGTAAAGCTCAGCCAACACAGGAAGTTTGACAGCCTCTGGGAAGGCCCTTTCAAAATAATTCAATGCAAAGAACATAACGCATTCGAATTAGAAACCATGGAGCATGAACCATTGGGAATTCTGGTCAACGAGATTCATTTAAATTTATTTAATTAACTTTAGAACTGATCTGCCAATGTAAATATGTGAATAATGTAATTATTTTTTCCCTTGTGTTTTTTGTTTGTCGGTCTTTCAATAATTAATTCTACAAGTGTGAGAAAGAAAAAGCGAGTAGAACCCATGAAGTAGAGAAAAGTGAGCACACATATGCCAAAAAAGAAAAGAAAACCCACATTGCAGAACAATAGGAAAAGGAGACAAATATTTTAACATAAGCTATATTTTCATTATATTTATATACTTCACTAAACATAGTATCAAAATGGATCAGAGGCCACACTTTTAGAGTATACATCTATGTATTTTTGTATCTTCTTTATCTGGATACTATAAATCCTTTTCAGGCATATATACAAAAAATGGACTAACGGGTATTAGTTTTAAAATCATATACAGGGAAATTTTTAGTCATGGGTGTGAGCAGTAGTAGCAATGGAGGCATTGATGGCAGCATCTGGAATATCTTCATCAGCAGGGGCAACATCTTCATCAGCAGTGGCAGCGTCCGTAGGAGCAATGGAAAGTGGTGGAGGGAATACCAGGTTTCTAAAGTCTGTGTACCAATCGATATCATAAAACGGCACCATGTTGTACAAGCGGAACAGGAAATGGCATGCACGGGTGACCCTTTGGTGATGTTCTTCTTGCGACTGAATACGGAAGCCGCTCAAGGAATGATACCCATGGCATGATTGCTTCTTCCTCAATGTATTTCTGGAGGTCGCTTGCTGTTGGCAAGCCTATTCCAAACGTAGCGTTGGCCACCACCCCTTCGAGACCGCCCAAATATTTCTTCAAAAATATTTCAATTACCAGGTGCAGAACCAATGGCTTAGAAACTGCAATGTCAAGCATGGACACCACAAAATGAGAGCACACATCAGTGTCAACTCTATACCTATCCTCATAAACAAGGTTATCCCTCCCCAGAACCAAAGTTGAGGTAAATTGCAGAAAATTTGAGCTAAGCGAAAATCTCTAGCAAACAGAAATGGCAGAGAGTTCTCAAACAAAGGCACGAGTAGAGGCCCAGGGAGAAGAAACATAGAGCTTATTTAACGATATGCATAAAGCATCAACCATCTACGTCTTTAAATATGTTTCTTACGCTTCGCCTGGTATACCAGAGAAGCCTGAATGGGTAAATACACGGGTTCTAGAGAAGCCCAAAATTTACAAGGATCAGAGCTGAATCAAGGAGGAATGGGATAATATTCATGATCCCATCCAAGAAAAAACCCTAAGAATTTGAGGGAGGGGGCCTGTGAAAGAATGAAGAAGTTCACTAACCCAGAGTCATTGTCGCAGAAGCTATGGTACAACAGGCTCCCACAGTATATGGTTCCATTTGTTCACTATTTCCCAGAACTAGTCGATGCAGCCATCGAACATTTCAACCTAAGCACCAGCACCATCGAGGGCCAGAGATTAAAATTCAATATCTGCCCAGAAGCTATCTAGAATATGTTGTGCATCCCTAACCCTGACTCCAGACCGAAAGAGGTAGAGCCATTCAACCTAGTGAAGGGAGAGAAAACATGGAGAGGCATGAAAAAGGCTTTGAAATTTTATAACAAAGAAACCCAAAGGCCTAAGGAAGATCATAAAAATCCACCAAATATTTCGGTGCCGCTCATTGCTTTCCCTACAAACATGCAGGATGCATTCTCAATGTTGGCATTTGTTTGCAGCCTGGACACCAATAAGGATGTGTACGAATTTCAATTAGGTCTAGGGTTTCAGTTCCACAAGCAACATTCCTTTTTCTGGTATGATTTTGCACAATTCCTTATTGATGAGATGCTAGAGAAAATCAGGGACTACCAAATGCAACGGAGGTTCAGGTTTCCTTCCTTTCCCATATATTTTTACACCAGAACCCTGATTTCTTTAAGAAATATATGAGGTTGTCTATTTTTGATGAATCAGGAAAAAGAAAGCTAGCTTCTGTATGGACTCCTCTCCTCTTCTCTACCTATAACTATTATGCATTTTTGGATTATTTCTTGACTCTGATTTTGCAAGATTTGAAAGGTGATGATGGTTTCGACTAGCTCACCAAGGAGTAAGACTACATATATGCAGAAATTCACTCCCAAATGTGACTAGTTTCTTCGAGTGTATTTCACATTCATTTGGATGTGTTGTTTCACTGGAGAACCATTTCACCTTCCAACATGTGTCACAAATCGGGTGCTAGCCCTCGAAATGTTTCAACAAGTGTCCATTATTGACTACAAATTTTGTGGAGGGAAGGCCAAGAAGAGGGGATTCTTCAGCTGCCCACAAACCTTCAAAACGATGATCATGAACAAGAAAAAGACGCAAAAGTTGTTGGAAGATAAGCTAGCTCATTTGGGGTTGGTAATGATTTGCGATAACTAGGATTACAACCCTGAAAATGACACATCAAATAAATTTTTCAAGGTAACACACAACCCACAGCCTTACTGGGAAAAGAGGCAGAACCCGCTGAAAGATCTAGATGATCTATTGGATGATTTGATCCACATTCCTACCAAGGACAGTAGGCTGCCATGGCATAAGTTATACTTTGTTACGGTGGTGTATGATGAGAAGTGCAAAATAGGAATCGGCCTTCGGAACAAGTTGTTAAGAACAAAAAGTTGGAGTTAAGAGAAAATCAGAGATTTTTGGGTATACCGCGAAGAGACCAACAAACCTGAGGCCCCTTATGGAAGTGTGGCGTTGGATGAGGAGTTTGATAGATTGTGGAATGAGGCACACATGGATTCTGATGTGAGCACGGACAAGGATGATGACTCTGATGAGGAGTCCGAAGAGCATATAGGGAAAGGAAAGGAGCAAGAATTAGAAGTGTCATTGGCCTCCGCTCAGCAAAAGAAAAAGGAAATGGAGTGGCCTAGACAGGTTGTTTCAAATGTACGGTTGAACCTATCAAGAGCTTCATGGACACTCACCTAGACCGCCGCAAGAATAAGAATGACTTAGCAACAGTCAGAAACCATAGAGGTGGAGCAGACCTTGCCTGAAAAATGGTAGCACACAAAAGAAATTGTTGGGGAAAGTTCACAAGAACCCGTAGCAAGCCAGGAGGTCATGGCGAGCCAGGAACTACAATCATCCAGTCAGCAGGTAACATTTTTTCCTTCTTTTCTTACTTCACAATCTTTAGTAGCCCCTGCTATCTCTATGGCACCCATCACTTCAAGTATCGGTCCTGCATTTTTTGTCTCCGCCACAATGGTCGCGGGAGGTTTCTCCTAGTTCTCCCATGTGAGGCCACTTATCTTAACGCCTCTGCAGACCCTTTCACATTTTGTTGCTGCTCAAACCGCTATCGCCACTATTTCTACAAGTGTGGCTGTTATTGACACCCCTCTTGCTACTACTATATTGAGCACAACCCAATTCATCCAACGGTTGGAGTTCGCCATGAGCTTGTAATCACCGCATGTCCCTCATTTCTCCTCGTAGATAGTTGATCTCCCAAAAAAGAAATTTCCTGGAACCACTACCCTCACATTCCCTTTCGCCCTACCTCCCAATGCACCTTTCACAGGTGGGCTAGTTTAGTTGTTGTCCCAATTCATGGCACAGGGTGATGTTACAAAATAAGCACGAGCTCTTAGAATTTAGAAGTGGAAGGCCAAGAATGACAAGAAGTTGGTAGAGATAAAAGTGTATACTATTTACAATGAAGCTCAGAATGCAATCCATTTCGCAACCATGCATCCAAACATCATCAAATTGCAAGGGGAGATGCAGCACAATGATTACAACATGTTTTCCATGGGACTTGATCTAAGCATAGCCCGACCACAGGACAAGGTTGAACTCATGGAAGAAACGCAGTGGGTGGTGACCACGGACTTCCTCAAGTCTGGTCGCCAACTAAAAAAGAAAAAAAAAGAGCTAAAAATTGTGAAGGATAGGGTCGAGTTCCTGCAAGCAAAGGAAAAAGCGATGGAGGCAGATGTTGTGCGCTTATCAAAAAAAGTGCAAGCAACAGAGCTAGAGCAGAAAAACTCTAGGAGGAACTTGCAAAGTTCCAATTTGTTGACCCCTCCCTAGTTGACGTGATGCAGAAGAGGAACCAAGACTATCAAAATCGATTAACTCTGGCAGAACAGGCAGTGAAACAAAAGAGGGAGGAATTTGAATAGCAGTGTGCTCAATTCAAGCAACAGATTAAAGAGAAGGAGGCAGACTTTGGGGCCCAAAAGGCTCAATTGGAAAAGGAGCTTCAGGAAATGAAGCTTTCTCTTGAAACAAAGTCAATAAACAAGAGTCAGACCAAGGAAAACTGGTCCAAAGAGCTAAGAAACATTAAGGAACAACTTGTATCCGCAAACAAGAGAATTGCGTAATTGACAAAAGATGTCAGCTCGAAGGATGCAGAGATTTCCCTTCAAAGGAGTGTTTCCCAAGCCCCTGCTGCCCAGCTGGACCTCATTCCAGTGGCTTAGCAGCTATATATTTTGTACTTAGTCATTCCCATAGGCTAACAGGGTGTGGTTAGGGAACTTTAGTATTCGTTTATCTAGCTTGGTGAGGTTGGCATCAATATTTCAATGTTATTATGCTCCTATGTAATTATTTAAAATAACATTATGTTATAAAAGTTAAATTAAATAATTTAACTTATGTTATTGTTACCTATTTTTAGCTACAGCTCAAAACAAGTGGAGCTGAATTGCATTCATCACAGAAAGGTGCAAAATTTCTGCTAAAAGTATTCATTGAATTCAAAAATTTGATTATGCAAATGTTTGTAATAAAAGAACTTATAAATTTGCATAAAAGAATGTTGCTTTATTCATATTGTAAAAACCAAAGTCCCACACAAGTCATGGGAGTAACTTAATTTGATTTTCTTAATCAAATAATGAATACAAAGAAAGAATGTAAACTGTACAACTGAAAATAACATAAGCATGTGATAGGAAGTGTTTCGTCATTGCTTGGAATGACGAATCGTCTTCACGTTAAAGTCTTCAATTGTGTTCTTCTTTTGAATTGATCTAGCTTCAAGCTTCAAAAGCGTCTGCAAGAACAAAAAAATGTGGTATTAGAGATGGTCTCTAAGTAATGAAGAATCAAATCCTACTTCATGCCTACATTACCAAAAGAAATGTAATCTACATCATTTGAAGCATGCATCAGATGATCAAGTTAAAGGAGCACGAAGTTCAATGGAAGCTTTCAGCTTCATTTATATTACTAACATGTTTGTTTAAGTGTGCAGGAACAGGTATAATCAAATCATCTAAATTAACAGATATTGTTATGAGTGGTGAGGAATGTGGCTCCCACAAGGGTTGAGCCCAGCTCATAAACAATGACAGATTCGATCATAAAAGAATTAAGTGACCACAATGAGACTGCTGCTACAAAACTGATAAAAGTGGAATAAGAAATCACATATTCAAGAAAGCCATGTTTGCATACATGTTCTTATGCTGCCACTGATTTTACATCATGTTTTCATATCATTTTTTAATTGTATCATCATCATTGTTGTTGTAAAGAATCAAAAGGATATATACAATGATGCTACAATTCATTTATCGCTGCTATGAGATATCAAAAGATTTGTGTGCAAGTATATCTATCAATGAATGAGACATCAGTTCAAATAGTTCAAGCAAATGCAAAGAGGACAGTCCAACACTGATAGCAAGTATAGTCATGCATGTGCAGTATGAACATTTCTGAGAAGGCATCATTTTTAAGGAACAATAACAACATGAACCATTTTCCAATCATTAGAATATTGATAGGCAGTGATAGGCAAATCCAATTGTATTTTTATATTATGAGATCTTGTGAATTTCTTATGCTTTCATAACTGTTGTTTATTTAATTAGTTTTGACCATGCATATCAACATGTACACACTGGGAAGTGAAGGAACAATACCAGAGCCAATGATCTTATACAAAGTACGAAGGAACTTTTATACAAGGAATGAAATAGTCAAGCACAAAAGGCTCAAGCCTGTTGCAAGTTTAAACAGGGTATATTAATGCTACAGGTCGAACCATATATCATACACCCACAATAGAAGAATATCTAGATAGAGGAAATACAGCCATGGTTGTAAGATCAAACTTGAACCATCATAATCATGGTGGCTTTCAGATGAAAGAGTATACGAAAAAATAAAACAATTAATCTTTAATTCTCTGCAAGAAAAGGAAAAATATACTCTTACATTTTATAACTTCCTTGAGTTTGAAGCAAGCTTTTAGTTACAGAAATTTGAATATGGAGATACAATCAAGAGTAGCCTATAGAGTCTAAACGCAGTGAGAAAAGCAAACACCCAGTAGAATCTTCATCGTGGGTTCCACAAAAAAGGTAGTATCTTCATTCTTTTTGTCACGAACTGCAATATACAGTCGCTTCTTTTACAAAACTGAGTATTGAAATCTCAGCAAAATCTTATAAAGGGGTAAGTATCAGAGGTTTCTCATGGTGACCTGTAAATGGAAAGGGCTCTTCAAGCCCAAATAAAAGCTCACATTCAAAATAAAAACCTCAAATATCTATGAAATTACAAATACCCAGATGAAGGGAGAAAATCGTGGCTATATATTCATTGAGAGCACATGAAAATCAAGGGGTTTCACTTGTTGTGAGTTCAGAACAAACCATCTTTTGCAGAGATAAAATAAAATCAAGCTAGAAGCAGCCAAGTGAAGAAATATACAGAGATAAAAGTATATAACCTCCAGCAAAAGCCTCAAAACTCTCTCAAATGGCGAACTCAAAGTGAAAAGAGACATCAACACAGAGATTATAAAGAAGATAAATTAGAAGCAATGAGAAGTTGCGGCTGTAGAAGCCTATAAAAAAATTGCACCACAGAAAAATGCCCAAAAATTGACTTTCCATGCATTTCTCTGCAGTTTCCTTCAGGAAAATCACCAAAAGACAGTAGAAGGATGGTGCAGTTTGAGCCAAGTTTTCCGCGATGGCAGCTAGGTGTAGAGAGCTTCCAAAAGATTCAGTGAAGAAATGAAAATGATTAGGGTTCAATGTTCTTTACTTTCCCTAATTCGACAATTGATGAATTTTACTTATGTTTTTTAAGTAAATCATTATGACTTATTATTATCTATGGTTTATGACTTTTAAATTCAAGAGACCTAATGATCACAAGAGCCCGTGATTTCCATGGTCAAGCTTCAATTATTGAATTTTTGATGATAGAAAAACTTTATTTTTAATTTTGCATGTAATCAAGGATTAAGGTAAATATCCTTTACATTAGTCCATAAAATCATGCAAAAATAAAAATAAAAAAAATAAAAAATAAAGGAGATATAATGCATACTTTAAGGAATGTTTCACTTTCAGTCAAATATACATGCAAATAAAAATGAAGAGATAACTTAAGTGCTTGCAAGCTCCTTAAGAAAATCATGCAAAGATGCAGATGCAACTGTAGGAATCAGGGTTTATTGACTGAAGATCATCATTCACAATTTAGAGATGGAGTACCAGTTCTCATGGGTGGATTGATAAAAACGAGGTGATTTTTGCATGTTTTGGCCCATGTCCTCAGGGATTTTCAATGCAATTTGAGTACTCTAAAGTTCATTTATGAGTTGACCTTGAGTTTGGATCATCATACACTCATTTTCGCATGAGTTTGACTATTTTTATCAGGGTTTTCTTTTCTGCTCAGATTTCACATTGGAGATGGAGTTTTTCACTCCAGTTCTCATTCAGTTCTATTACTGGCTACTTTGTGCCTGCCTTTTGTATATATTGGAAAAAGTTAGTCTTTTTCCTCTAGTTCTTGTTTTTTAGCCTTTGCATTCTACAAAGTGAATTATCATGTAACTCAGCTTTCATTTTTCAGATTAATATAGCAACAGGTTTACAGGTTCAAATTGTGTTATTTAGCAGAAGATTCCTTCGATTTCTAGCATTTTCAAGTTTTTCCTTCTAGATTCCAAGCATCATTTTTGTGTAGGATTTGATAGAAGAATTATTGTGTTTTCAATTTTGAAACCTTTAATTTTTCTGTCTCCTTCATAAATATTTGTATGCAGTTTAGTTTAAATTCATTGGTTATACACTGTGCATGTAATTGATTAATTAGTTTAGTCATGAAAACAATGTTTTCCCTCAAAATTGTATTGAGTCAAAGCCTCTGTTTAAAAAATTCAAGTGACTAAAATATCAAATCAGGTTGTGTAGATTAAAGTACTAAGTAATCATTTTGTGAGTCAAATTGCAGTTTAGTTTTTCTAATTAGGTGCATCACCAAAGTTTTCATTTTTGGTTCATGTTTTCAGTTCAATCTCTCTTACCCTTTTCTCAGAATAAATTATTCAAGTACCAAATTAACCATCATAGAGGAACCATCCTAGAATCTGAAGGTCTATCTTCGCCATAGGAACACCCACAGCCTGAAGATAGTTCCCATGTTTCAATAGATTGTTGAATTTAGTCATTCATGCATTCAGGTGCAATCTGATTGACAACAATTATTTTAATAAAGTGACTTTTCAAAGGGGCCATTGGAGACATAAATGGAAATTAAATTATAAAATGTTATAACTTAAAGTACAACGCCTAGGGAGGCATAATGGGGGAAAATAATTTAAATTAAATCTTTTAAAACCCTAAAAGGAGGCATTAGGGTTTAGAGTGGCTTTATAAGAGCCTTTTGAGCTCATTCTTAAATTATGTTGGATAAATATATTGAAGTGATTTTGGATCTTGGAGGAGAGATTTCTTCTCAGGGTTTGTGAGGATGGAAACCCTTGCAAAAAATAATCTCTATGTTGTTGAGAGATATAGTCTAGAGATTATCTTGAAGATTTCACACATAGATCATAGTTGTGCTTAGTTGGTATTCATTTATTTTCATTCTTTAGTCACCAAAGCTCAGTTTGCAGAGATTACTTGTTGAGATGGATTGAAGAGATTTATTAGAGGATTATTGGCAGTATTGGCTCCCTTTGGTTGGTCGTACTATCCCTAAAGCTCGTCGTACTTCTCCTGGGAGGGCATGGTGCATTTATGGATTGGATGCCTAGGTTTGGGGTTGCTTCTTGTTGGAGATTGGGCACCTAGGCTGGGATAACACTCAAAAATCATGAAAGGAGAAAATAATTTATTGTATGAGGGTTTTGATTGGCATTTCCTTGCTTCCAATACACTGGTTTCTATTGCAACATTTTATCAAAGTGGAAAACTTGTTTAGGCATGTTGAAATTAGAGAATAGATGATATTTCATGTAGTGGGTTGTTATATTTGAGAAAACCTTGATATTTTGTTAGGAATAAAAATATGGAATATTCAACCTATTGTTTCATTGAAAAATATTGAAATTTTAGAACTTCTCTTCCTTATAAGTTCTTTAGTTGTTGCAGTTTACTTTTTGTTCAAAGCATTTTAAAATATTGTCAAAACATAAAATAAACAATCAGCAAAAAAAAGAAAAAATAAAGGTGGAATAGGGCTACCTATTACATTGGCTTTCAACCTCAATGGTGAGTCATTTAGACCTGGATCTCAATCCTTAAGAAAATAGGATAGATTTGAAACCAAATTGAAATGAAGTACAATGCTCAAACTAAATGAAGAATAAGACCTATAACATGAAATGCAAATTCTTCAAAGTACAAAAATTGAAACCATAATTTGCAAGCACATCTAAGAAGGGTTAAGACACATGTACCAGTCATCAAAAGTAGGTTTTGAGCTCTGTTGAAGGAAAAGTTCACCCTAGGGTGAATGGGTCTTGGTTAGCGCTTTTGAAAATTCTTTTAGGAATCCTCTAAGGTAGGATCTTAGCTTCTATTTTGCACAAGTTCCACTGTTAGAAAGTCAAAAATAAAATCTAAAATTGTGATTGTGTGGCTTGACAACAATGATGACAACTTATGCAATAATGAAAAATTTATCTTCAAGATCTTCAACCTATAATCTACACATGCAAATAAAGGGAAAATTTGTTTTGTTTTGAATGGGGGTTTTCCTTAGTCAAACCCCATGTTTGTTAATTAAACCTTGATAGAAAGATAATTACAATGGAGAAAGAAATGATGAATGAACACTTACTTGCTACAAATCACCAAACCTTCAATGGCTTCCCTTAAAGGATTGAAGACAAAAACATCACTCTAAGGAACTTGATCTTACTTTTCTTGATGGATTTGGACACTTTAAAATGTTTGGATGCTTTAGGATCAACAATGCATGTTAGCCTTCACAAGATGAAATGAACACACATAAGATTGAACATGATAATAGGATCTTGAATGATGTAAAAAATGACTGATAAATATGCTCTTGAATACTCTTGACAATAATATTTTCTCATAAGAATATTTGATCATGGGTGTTATATTTGAATTGATAAAAAGACTATGTATTTATAGGTGTTTATCTAATTTCCCAAAAATTTAGATTCCAAAAGCCAACAATTGAATATTGGATTTGAATCATTAAAATACCACCAAAATCATATTTTAAAATGGGTCCTAGGACATAAAGGATACCCATTCTCCCTTGGGTGAATGGGTCCTAGCCTAAAAATCTAGGACACTCATGATCTAAGGTGATTAAAATATTAATTGCATTAGTTAAACGTCGGTTTCCCTTTCAAAAAATGGGAATAGTAAGGCTTTGGAATGCATAATTTGTAAAATTAGAAGCATAATTAAGTCCAATAAATTAAGGGACCCAAAAAAAGTGTGAAATTGTAGAGGGTATACAATTTTGTACACTACAATTAGATTGTCACTGTGTTAAATAAAAGAGGAGTTTGGATATTTCCCCTAACAATTTCCCAGGATTTATAAAGACTTTTGAAGACCACTAAACTTGCAAGTGCTATTTTGTGCTTGGTAATGAGCATATCGCTGAAAGGAAGTGATTTCCATGATTTTTCTTGTTTAGGAACTTCCATCTAAATATTTCTCCTTATAAGAATTTTCCAAGGATCCACCCCATCAAGAGCTTTAATAATCCATTTGGAAACTAGGGTAGTGCCATACTTTCTAAGGCCTTTGAGACCTAATCCCCCATGAACTTTCTCAAGGAAACACTATTCCCAGCTAACTAAATGTAGCTTCTTTTTCCCCTTGCCATCTGACCAAAGAAAGCTCCTAATTTTATTTTGGACCTCATTAACTTGATAGGTATTGAAGAACCAAACTAAAGCAAAGTAGATAGTGTGAATATAAAATTCCTCAAGCTCCCTTCGGGTGTTTTTATTTTTGCTAAGTGTCGGCCCCTTCCTCATATGTTCAACATGCTTCCCTTAGCCTTTCATCAGCCTTCTTTTCGCTATACTCTGTTAGTTGCTTCCACGTGTCTGCCCAACACTCCTCATAGAAAAGGCTTCCTTCACTCTTCTACCGACTCCCACCATGCTTCCATGTGTCTATGTCGCAAGCTTTTCAGAGCTTCTTCCCTTCACTTTTTTCGTTGGGCTCCATCTGCGTGCCACGTAGCTTCCATTCACATGAATTTTTGGCATACCCCACAATCAGTGCCGATAGTAATAAAGGGTGCCACTTGTCTTCCTAGTGCAAGCTTTCACAAAAGGGAAGGGAGAAGGAACCACAGGCCGTGAACTGTCGCCACGCATCCCTTCGGCGGGAGTTCTATCAAAGAGAAGGATGAAGCGAGTAATGGGATGCAACATGATGCCACGTGTTCTAACTGCCTCCACTGGGAAGCGACACTTGTCTGCCCGAGATTTTTCTGGATCACTGCCATCATTCGCAGGGGATGCATCTGGCTAGGAAGTGGCTACATGCTATAGCCCGAATATTTTTTGTTACAATGGTTGAGGGAAATCATTGCTCAAGATACATAATCTTTTCTGTTACAAGCTCACCAGGCAATGGATTGTTGGCTATATATACTGCTTCTTGCTTCATAAAATGAGTTCAGAAAATGTAGAAAAATTAGAGAGAGACACCAGTCCTTTAATATTGTTTTAGATTATTATATGAAACTTTCAGATTGTTCCATTGTTTGGCCTTTCTATTTTTCTTATGTTATTTGATGAGACATTAATACTATGCCATTATTGTTTGTATTGTTCATTTGCAAGAACTTCTATGGTTTTAAATATAAATTGTTGATTTAGATCATGTCTTTGACTCCTCTTTTCGGTGGATGTATGTGATAACCATTTTATGTCATTAAATGAATTGTTCATAGCTTTATCTTTGATTTATGTGATTCTGGAACATAGCATATTGCTGACTAAGCCCTTAAGTCGAATCCCAAAGGATAGATTTATCGTGCCTTTATCTACATCTTAGCGCATCACCATAGTTAGACTTTTAATTTATATCTGCTTCCTTTTCCCATTCAAAACCCCCCAATTATAGAAGAAGCCAACTTCTTTACAAACCCAAAGGTCACTCAGTTTAGCTTAATTGGTCCCCCCATTAACTAAGTTTCCCATAAAGGTTGTTACCTTGCCAGTTTTTGGCATCAATAGATAGTATATGAGGATAGGATCTTCTGGAATAATTGAATCCTACTTGTAATGGATAGGTGTTGTCAATTCCAACTATCAATTTTGGATTTGATCCACAACCACATTTATTTGAGATTGGGGTAGATCGAAAATGGGATTCCAAGATATCTAATCTGCTTATTAGTGCCTCCCCATTAGAAATCAAACTTTTGAAGCCATCTTGTGGGATCCTCATACCATCCCAACATCATGTATTTCATCTTAGTAGGTAGTGAATTGTGTTTGAGGCAATGACAAACAAGGCAAGGGAAAAGGGACACCTCTATCTAATGGACCTCTCTAGATTAAACACTTTTGAAAGGGAACCATTCACCTCAACTTGGGTAGTAGCATCATTAAGGAGAGTGTCCACCATCTTATTGGAAGCTTATGGAAACACAAACTCTTCAAAGGCCATTCTTATGAAGCTTCATTCCACCCTATTGTATGCCTTCTCAAAATCAAGCAAAATCATGGTTGCATCATGTCCAGAGTGTCTTGCCCATTCCATGGCCTCCTAGGTTGTTATCAAGTTTTCCAGGATATACCTTCCCTTAATGAATCCTATCTATGTACTACTTATGAATTTAGGGAGGATGTTTATAAGCCTTGTAGCAAGTATTTTTTCCAATATTTTGTAGGAGACATTTAGCGAGGTGATAGGTCTCCAGTTCTTGATAAAGGTTTTGTCACCTTCATTGGGCAAGAACTTTATGATTCTAGTGTTTATGCTTTTACCCATAGATCCTATGTGTAGTGCATCCATGCATACCTAGTGGAGGTCCTCACATACCCACTCACTCAAGGTCTTATAAAATTCAACAAATAAACCATCTGCTCCCACAGATTTTTCATTGCTCATGGAGCAAATGACCCTATTTATTTCTTCCTTGGTTATGGCCTCTAACATCTTAGCAGCATCCTCTTTATTTCTTTTAATAAGAATCAAGTTATTTATTGTTTGTTTGGCATTATTGTATACCTCATTATTTCCTTCTGAAGTGAATAATTCCTTGTAAAATTAGAAGAATTCTTGCATAATATCTCCTTGGTTTGTTATTATAGTACCATTGTGGCAAATATGATCAATTTTCTCCTTCATTCCCTTCTATTTTATATACTTGAAGAATAAATTGGAAGCCTTGTACCCACTAGTCAACTAGTTAAGCTTGTCCCTAACTTTTAGCCCTTAAACTTTCTTGGTTTGCAGCCTTCTCAAAGAACATTTTTCCTTGTTGAGATCTTCATACACTTTTTAATCCAGAGGGTCATTCTGCAATTTGTTTTCAGCCTCCAGAAGTTCATCCTAGAGGCAATTTTCCTCTTCTCTCCAATACATTGCCCTCTTTTTCCTAATGGTTTGGAACATGCTTCTCGATCCCTTTACATTTTGGCTCCATCTATTAATTGGGCTTAGATCTTTCAACATCCACTTATTAATTCCCCATAGAGTGACAATGGAATCCTTGCAATCCTCATCCTTTAGTATATTAGTATTGAGAATGAAGTTCTCCCTATTTTGATCAACTTTTTTCCTTTCATTATTTAAGATAGCATTGGCCTTGATAGGGTGGTGATCTGAGAGGGTGTAAGGGTATACCATGACCTTACTCCCATCATTGAGAGGCTCAAAATTAAAGAAGTTTTGGTTAGCATAGAATATATCTAACCTGCAATAGATTATCCTCCCCTCTTTCTGAGCATTGCACCAAGTATACCAAATGGTACCAGTGTCATCCATCCTTCCTTCCTTCTAGGGGGTCACAAAGGCTTAATTTGGCTTTCAACCTTAGCCAACAGTGTTTCTCACTACCTTGAGTCCCCCTTTTTTATCCTCATTGTTCTCAATCATATTTAAGTCACCATCATCAATCCAAGGGATGTCGGATAAATTAAGAATCCATTTCCATAATTCAATTTTGTCCTTGTATCCATTATGGGCATAAATTGAAAAAATGCCAAATTTAGCACATACCTTTTTCAAATGTAGCCCAAACAACTCTATTAAAAGGTGAAGCCCCATAACTGGTTAAGTGTTATTTCCATTTATTAGTCATTAGGATAGTAGTTCTCCCTCTACCTTTTTCATGCGTGGAAACAATTTGGGATGAATTATTCCACATAAATTTTATGTTGGTTTCAAGAGTAAACCCAATAGCTTTTACCTCCTAAAGGAGAACAAATTCCTTATTTTTTCCAGATTGAGAAACCTTCTAACAATATATTTTCTATCTGAGGATTCCAATACCCTTATCTTCCAAGAAGTGTAGTTAAGAATCATTATTAACAATATTAGTTGAGAACTCTTTACCATTCCTAAATAGCTTGAAGTATTTAGGGGTTTTGTCTTCACACTCCACCCTTTTGGAAGAAGGGGTGGGGAGAACAATGTCGATTTACTTTCTTTTGCCTTTGCCTATGCAAATGCTTTCTCTACTTAGGCAAATCACTTTTCCTTTCTTCCTACCCCTTTTTTTCAATTCAATAGGGGGGACTGAGGTACTTTCTTTCATTTTTCATTGGGGACATCATGCTCACTCTCCTTCTCACCTTCAAAATTTTCAAGACCCTTGGGGGGTTCCCCTACACTATCCAGATTATATTCATTACTCACTTTTCTATCACTAGTCAACCCATTATGAGAAGGCCAAATAGTGTTTATAGGTTCAATAGGGGATTAAAGATTCCATTAAGCCATTTTACATTTTCAACCTTATTGGTAGACCACTTGTCAATCATTTCATTTATGGCATACAATCCATCCCTGAGGGGTTGGGAATTGTTATCACCATAACTAGGGAGGGAATTGTTTTTACTAAAATTTCTATTTCCAGATTCATTGTCATTTTCCTTAGGATTATAGTTATCATTAACTTGCAATATATGTTCTTCATTTGAGGGTCTAGGTTATTGCAGTGGTCCAAAGAAATATGTGACTCCATTATACTCACATCTAATTAGTTCATGACTTCCATTTCCTTGTCTAAGCTAAGCTTATCAAAGCTAGACTAGGTGCAAGTATAATGGAATCCAATATTGTTTTTCCCTCTTCTTTCAATTTTAGAAATTAAGTTTTTAACCCTTGACGGGATTTTATCATTTCGTTCATTTGAGATTCCATGAGAACTTTTTTGATAGTTTGAAACTTTTGTATTCACTTCATTTATAAACACTTCAATTGTTTCAGGATCATTGTTTGGGGTTTTGTTATTGGATAGCTTTCTAAGTTTAATATTTTTCCTTATTTTTCAATGCACAATTTGTTGAGAATTCATTTTAAGCATAATAGAAGCAGTATTCAAAGTATTGCAATCACTAACTAGAGTGGAGGGATGCATAGTTTGGATGGAACTTGGGGAGGCCAATGGCTGACTGTCGTCAATCTCTTCCCCAACCAAGAGAGGCTTGAAGGAATTGGCAATGCAAACACTAGGTTGGAAAAAACTAGAGGTGTCTTTAGGGACACTAGACTCCAATGAGTCAGACTCCATGGAGGAAGGTAGTGAATCTGAGAGAACTAGAGATGTGTTTTCAATGATCGAGTGATGGCAGGTTAACACACGACTGAGGTATCGACCCCAAACTCTGGAGCACCCAAATTTGCAACAATGCAACCATTGTTTGGCTCTCTACCTCCAACCTCAATAGAACCAGAGTTAGCCCTAAGATCGACACCACGGGGGGAGGGCGATTGGTTGCTTTCTAAATAATGGGATAATTCTTCCTTATATGACCTTCCCTCCTACATAGGTAGTAGGTGTTTAAACCCCCCAACAATTCCAAAGGGAAAAAATGTAGCAACTCACTAAGATTGATACCCAAGGAGCTGGGAATATTGATTCTTGGGTTGAGAGAAATTAAGATATGGGAATTCAAATCAGGGAGGGAAACCCTCGGCTTATCCACTCTAATGACATTCTTGAAGGGTACAAGAACTTGTGAAATGAAATACTAGAGGTCATGTGGAACATTTTTAACAAGAAGCCACCTAGGGCATGAAAGAGCTAGGATCTCTTCAGCATTGGCACCATGGGACTAGGCTAGAACCCTAAACATGCTTTTCCCTATACTCTAGTAGGGTTTTTTCAAATTTTTATTGCATTTCATGATTTTTAAGAAAAAATAGAAATATACCACACTAAATCATCCTAAAAAATTAAACTTGCACATTTAATTTCTTTTTCCAAACATTGATAAACTAGTTATCCAAGAATTTTTTAGCAGGTAAATTAGCACAATCAATGACAATCTTGAAAATGGATACTCCAAACAATCTTTTCCTTTCTTTACAGATTGAAATAAAAATTATTTCATTTGGAGCAAAAATGACAGAGGCGGGAGGGCCATCGAGGCACTTACCTTTCCCCCTACCATTAGTTACTAGTTCCTCTTCTTGGACACAGGGTTGAATGAAGAACTTCTCTTCCTCCAAGTAGGGAAACGACTCATCTACAACATCACTAAAGGTTTTAGTGTGGATAGTATTTCTATCCACATCCTTTGAAAATTTATTAAGAGAGGAGATTGGTTTGTACCCCCTCCATTAACACACACATGCTCGAAACAACACTTCAAACTAGAGCACATATGAGAAAAATGAAAAAAAAATAGCCACAAACAATGGAAAGCACACAAAAACATATGCATAAGATCCTAAATAAATGAGGACTTTAACAAGGGGATACAAAGGACCTACGAGAATCAAACCTGTGTGGGGGAGGGTCGTGCCTCCCCCACTGCCTTTGTATAGAGAAGCCCTAGTAGCCTCCACTTGCAATGCCTACTTCAAGCTTCGCACTCTCCTAAACCCCAATGTTGGTTTCATATAATATTATTTGTATAACCAATATAAAATAGTAGTTTTCTACATGTTTAAGAGTATTTCTAGTTGTAAATATATAGTACTAGAAACTAGAAAAAAGCATGTTAAAAATATATATTTTTAAGATAATATGGTGTGTGTTATATCGGGTCCCTTTCCATTTAATATAAATGCTTATAATATTTAGATTATACTTTCAAAATATTTAGTCACCATATATAAGAGGATTGTGGTAGGAAACCAACCATTGAGAATCCTATACCGCTATAGCTTCTAATCATGAAGATCCTTACAAAAATACAGTATTATACATCAAATAAAACCCTAGATAACTATATTTTTTATATACCAATGGGTCAATAACAAAAAAAATTGAGGTTACCAAATAGGAGATAAAAACTATCTTAAACAAAAAATAGTTCTAACATGAATGAACAAACACACACCCCATTTGTGATATACCAACTTCCTCCAACATGCCCATTTTCTAAGCCATAATAGTATCTACATGAGAATGAGAATTTAGAGCATCATGTGTACTATATGTTGCACTTCTAATATTTTCCTAGAACAATGCATCTTATCCCCACAAAAATGAGGGTTGAAAAGGTCACTTGGAAATTATAATCTCCCATTACAATTCATGACATAAAGATCATGAAGAAATTTCTTAAATTCATTGAAGTAGATATTAAGAAGCAATAATTATATTTCTATCATATCCATTTTTCCTAATGCAAGCCATGTCTTCACTATTTTTATTTCTATTTCCTAATTATTTTTCACTTTCTCTTTGCCCAATGTAATCGTAGTGAGAATCATTAACCTTCCCTCAAATTGAGTAGGGAGAAAGATGTGCAAAATATTAACCATCCACTAAATTTAACGCTCCTATAGATTCATAAAATCATGGTGCACCATTTATTTTGACTAGGGTGGACTTGTAGCTCTTAAGCTATCCTCACCAAGTATCACTATTAATTTTAGGGAAACATCTATATCACATGAAATATTAAAATAAAACACTATTAAATTAAATTCCATTCCTTCAAGGATCCCTTCTAATTTTTTCTTTTGTCTTCCTTATATCAACCTAAAGATATAAGCAATTCAAACTCTTCCATAAAACCCTATGAGATACAACACACACTAAACAAGCCAATCAGGATTATCCAAATTCTTGCTTCACTTTCATTTTGATATGTGGAACACATGTATTCATTAGTATACTCATTTCAAATCATATGATACCCTTGCACTTAATAAACAAATGAAAAATAAATATCTCCAAAAAGAAATTACTAGCATATGTTGCCTTGAGGATGGTCTTAACTAACTTATAATATAAAAATCTAAGTACTCCCCTTACCAATATATTTACTTAAATTTTCTCAAGGGGATCTACAATTTAAAATCTAATTTCATTTCATTAGAATATTTTTTTTCAATGCATGAGATGTCAATCCATCCTTGGGGGAATAAATTAATAATCTATAATGAATATACATGTGGTCCTAACACCTATTTTCTAATTGGAAGCTTTGCAATGCCACATAAGCTTTCACAAATTAGTGTGAAAATTTATAGGATAGGTCATAGATATCCTCAAATATCTATAAGCTTCCATAAACCTTGATCTAGACAAATAAGATGTTTAACTATTAATTATGAATCTTATTCCCAAAAAAATTGTGGGTATGATTTTATCTTCAAAAATGGAACATTCATTGTCCATCATTGTTAATTAGGTGATGTATGTTTGTTCCTAAATTCAAGTTGATATTTTACCAAATGGATTAATTTTATCCTTTTTTGTCAAAATATTTTCACCATCCATATAATTTTCCAACAAAAAATAACATTATTTGAAAATGTGCACAAATTCACCTCAAAAAATAATTTCCCCCCTAAAATAGGCATATATTTACTAGAAAAATTAATGCACCAAGCCAAGATTCACTAGAATTTTATATAATTTTGGTTGGGGGGGGGGGGAGGGAGGGGGGTCTTAGAGTTATCATTAATGTGCTATAAGATAAAAATATGACCAAATAGTTGGTTTTTTCTTTAATTGACAACCCTTAGAAATGCACCAACCATTAGATGAAAAATAGAAAAAACAGTGTAGATCGAAATAAGTATTAAGTAACACTATGATCAAAACAACATCAACTACCAAGAGAACATTCCACCATAAAAACAAGGAGATAATATTGTACAAAATGGAAAGTGAAGACTCTTTAATAACATTTACATCTCATAAGGATAATATATGACAATCATTTTTAAAAGTAACCTTATGAAGATGAACCATTCACATATATTTTACATGCATATATATTATGTGAGAGGTATTGTTTAAAAAAAGTGGAAACAATGAAAATTATGATAATATTGTTATGTCAATTAAAAATTTTAATAGTGTTAATTGTTCCAATGAATAACTTTAAATCATTAACAAAGTAAACAATAAATTAATTAAAAAATCATATACTATTAGAGAGGGATCGAATGGGGCCCTCACCCATACAATATCAAAAATTATTAAATAAATATTTGGATCAAACAAAACTAACTACAAAGAAAACCTTATGAGAATTATAAGTGGAAAAAATCATTAGAAAACCTTATATTTATAAGGAAGAGATATGCACCAACCCTGTTATACTAAATTAGAACAAATACCTTGAAGTAAATGAGGCTAGTAATTACCAAAATAAAAAAATATTAGAACAACTAGGAACACTAAAATAGCTAACCAAAAATATTAGAACAACTAGGAACACTATTATTTGGATCTTAAAGTGTAGAATCACCCCAACCCCTACCCTTCTACAACCCTCAAGTTACAAATCTTCCAAAACACTAGATATGGCATTCCAACCTTACACTACAACCACAAGTTTCTTGGGAACTAGACTCCCAGTACCACCTGAATATTCAAAATAAACCCTATGGATAACCTCTTATATTTTCTTGTTATTTTCTATGACATATTCCACCAACATAGGAAGTATACACACACTAGAAATCTTCAAAATTATGATAAATAAGTAGGTTTTTCACTACCATACAAAGATCAAGGAAAAATATTAAAAGGGTTTGAAATTATTATTGAAAATCTTGAACCACTAGTTGTAAATCCCTCATATCACTTGCTAAGAAAGGATATTAATGATCATTTCAAAGGAACCCAAACCTAATGAAGCATCAAATCCTAGTTGCATATCCTTGTCACTAACCAATAGTTTTACTTCACCAAAATCTACGAAAACCAACTTAGGTAAATCCATATTATTAGGATGGATGACCAACACTACAAACCAACTATTCAAAATCTTCAAAAACCACCACTACTTCTAATTTATATTAAAAGTTAACAAATATAGAATCAACATACTAAAGCTACCTAGGATCCCCTTGACCCTCCCGACCTAGCACTATCTTAACCATATTTAATAATAAAGAATATGGAAAATGAAATATTTATCACAAGTGATATTAAAATGGATGATTGGAGTCATTAAACAAGCTAATAAACATAAGTATTTGGAATCTATTATTAGAAAAAAAATGATATAAATCAAGAACCCGCACAAAGCACCAAAAAGAAACTAAACCATGAAAAATTCATAGGATTTGTATGAATTATGGAGCATTTGTTTGTGCATGACACTATAGGGAGCAAATTAAAACTCATTAATAGGTGACATGGGCAATACTACAACCAAGGGGAAAGACTAAAAATTCTACATCATGTAAAGGTGGTCTAATATGTAAAATGTCATACTCCTTAAAGGGATAGGATGATAAATGATCCCACTAATAAATTAAATAATGGTCACATGTCACAAATTTAATCAAAAATAGTAGACAATGGATCTTGAGAGATCTTTCTATTTTCTAGAACATCATCCTTGTCACCATCTAATGCAGGGACTTTCAAAGGTCATAAATTTTGACTCGGATGTCTGTTTGGGCTCATATTTTATAAGGAGATTCATTATGAGGAGTTTTTTGGATTGTCAACTAAACATAGTTCCATTGGATCTCATTTCGACACATTTTTAGGACTAAAATCTTTCATCTAGGCACTTAAAATTAGCTTTTACTATTTTTTACGAGTTTTTAGAATATTGTTTTCTTTAATAACTTGGAACTCACGTTTACAATCAGGATTGTAAGTTGGAAATTAGTGTCATCATATTTTTGGAAAAATCCGAGCTTAAAGGGATAAGCATGCAAAATTACTAAAAATGGAAAAAATGACAATTGTCAAAAATTGCCAAAAATGGCAATTTTTGGATTTTTTTATTTTTAGTATTTTTATAAGGAGGGTTTTCATTTCATTGTAGATAAAGAGGAATAAGGAAACAAGATTATTTTGAAGCAATTTTTTTTATGGATTTGATTCAACATTTCATGAAAATAATGTGAATGGTTGGTTTGGTTGCATCACCATCCTAAAAATATTGAATAAAGGAAACTCAAGAATTTCTTTCTTATCTTATTATCTTTATCAAGAAATATCCATAACTTCCTACATATTTTTTCTTAAGATGAGTAATCACATTCAACAAATCTCTTTCAAGAATAATCTTTTTATAGCTGCTTTCAAGAGCTAGCTTTAAACCAAACATTGTAACAATCTATTCCATTTCATTATTCATTTTATGGTCAAGATGGAGAGGTCCAACTTAAACTAGATGAACTTTAGAATCATCTATAATAATTCCACCCCTACTAAACTTGGGTTTTCCTCTTATGCACCATCACAATTAACCTTGTATATGGCTATTAGGGATATGATTCAAACAATATTATTTCTAATAAATTTTCTTATTCTAACCCCTTGAACTAGGTAGTTTTAAATAATATATATTAACACAAAAATATAAATAAAAAAATTGTATTCACTCGTGTCATAAAATAAAATAGAAATAGTTAGTTGCTAAATAATTAACTGCAATAGTGAATAAATCCAAATTAGAAAAATGGTTTTTGAACCTCTTTTTTAAGCATCTTTAAAACTAGATGAACTTTAGAATCATTTATAATAATTCCCATACAAACTTGGGTTTGCATTAGAGGCACCATAAAAACTAACCTTGTGTATGGCTCTTAGGGGGTGAAACAAAGAAAAATTGTTTTGTTTGTTTGTTTATAGGTCCTAAATGCAAAGAACCTAGGAAGTAAGGGACCTTTTTCCAAGTTTCATTAAAGAGGAAGATTATCAAGGTGAATAGATTGAATATCAACCATGAAGGTGAGCCAATCAGACTTGGATCTCCTTCTTTTGAGCCTTAGAACTAGATTGAAAATTATTTGAAATAATTAACCTAATTGAACTATATGAACTAATAATGTAAATGCAATATTCAAAAAATGCACAGACAAAAACAATAACTTTTAGGCAGATCTAGGAAGTGTCAGATGAGGTGCGCTTGTCATAAAAATTTGGATCCTACATGCAGAGGAGGACACAGATTCCTAGGGGTGTATGGGTCCTTGATAGGGGGTCTTGAAATTGATTTTTGGGTCCTTTGGTACTAGATTTGAGCTTTTGATTCTTAATTGCAAAGTTGTTGGAATGTCATCAGGTAATTTTGTAATTAAGTTTCCATGGCTTGACAACTTTTAGAGCTTTGAATGCAACAATTGATAATTTTCCTTTAATCCTTCTTCAATCCTCTTCAAACGTGTAATTTGCACATTCACAAAGAGAATAGATGTTGGGCCATTTAGGAGATTACCTCAGTCAAACCTCATGTGAGTGTTTCCACTTCCACAATGGCAATGTCAATGATAGGAATGATAATTGAAAGGAAGGAATCATGAAACTACATAATTTTGCAACTCACCACCCTTCAATGGATTCCTTGAAAGGATGAAGTCATGCACATCACTTCAATGATTTGGATCTTGCTTGCTTCAATGCTTTGGAGACCTACAACAAGGTTTAGCCTTCACAAAACATAAACACACATAAACTTTAACATGATGTTGGATCTTGAATTGTTGCAATAATGCTTTGAAATGTTGCTCTTGACTTGCTCTTGACAATAGTATTTTCTCAATAGTGTACTTAGTGCTAGATGGATTTTAAAATGATAAAATAAGTAGTTATTTAAATGCAATTGTGCTAATTTCTCAAAAATAAAATCCCAAAATCCAACACTTGAAATTTGAATTTTGAATGTTAAAATGTTGGCAATAACATATTAAAAATTAGTCCTCAAAAAGATAAGGGGACCTACACCCATGGTTGTATGGTTCCTATCTCTATTTTCCAGTACATTTAGTGTCAGGATCATAATATTAATTGCTTGCATTTATTCAATGCTTACAATCCTTCAGAAAATGGTAAAAATAGGCTTTGGAATGCATAATTTAGGAAATTAGGAGCCTAATTAGGTCCAATAATTTAAAGGGGAGAAAAACATAATGTGAAATTGCTAAGGATAACAATTTCCTACACTATATTTAGCCCCCATTTTAGTGAGAGTATGAACTTACGCTCAGACTCATACTAAAGTAGAGAAATATATATCAAGAGAGGTTCAAATGTCCAAATGTTGAAGAGATGAGATGGAAAAGGATCAAGGGATATGGCCAAGCCCCCAAGATCTAAGATCCCATGGTAAACCAACATAGGCACAAAGGAACACACACATGTATGAAATACAACAAGACAATAGACACTAACATACAATGTCAAAATAAAATGCAAAAAGAGGGTATGGACTAACAAGTTGTATTATGCTAGGACCCATACAAAATGCATTCATGACTCACACAATAGCAAAGTCCAATATTTTCTAGGTGAATCATAAACTAGAAGACACATAGGCTAGTGAAGTCCGATACTCACTAGGTGAGCGCCCAAGACAAAGATCAGAAACACACTAGGTCTACTAGGTGTACCCATGACAAGGTGGAAAAATAAGAAACACACACTAGGTCTACAAGGTGTGCCCATAACAACCATACCAAGAGTTATACTCCCTAATAAATTTAACAAGGTGTCACAAAATGATCAGCATGTTGCACTAATGCTACACTAAGTTCAACTCCCCTGAACAAAGTGAAGCAAATAAAATGTCAAATGTTAGTTTCAACACACTAATAAGTCTAGCCTTAGTGAACAAAGTGAAGCAAAATAATGCCAACATATGCCACCACTTTAAAGAAATCGCAAAACACCATGTTGTAAGCAATTACTTTAAAGTAGCAAAATGAAAAATGGCATGCAACAAAAGATCACAAGAGCTTATATGGAAATCCCTATGCCAATGATATGTTTCCAAAATAAAGCTACATCATGATAAGGGGTTGTCTGTAAAATACAACGCAATAAACAAGATAAAATATGTACACGGGAGGGATCCACAGATTTGGGGCCAGTATATGTCTTTGCTACAGTGATATAATAGAGCTCGAAACTGACATCATTACCAAAATACTCATAGAATAATGAACACAATGGAGGAATGACACATAGAGATAGAAGACATAAACTTTTGGGTCAACACAGAAGAGATCCAAATGTCTCAACACTTTGCATCATCCCCAAAAGGAAAACACAAGACAAAAAGAAAATATAAAGTTTATGACATATAAAAGAATGAAGATACAAATAGAATAATATCACAATAGGTTTGTTTCCTTTGTATCCTTGTGTCAATGGAGCAACAAGGGTCATCCAAAGAAAACTCACAAACATAAAGATACACCAAACATCATAATATAGGAGATCACATTACGTGCAAGAAAACACAAAGAACGCATGAAACAATCAAACATAAAGGAGTACTACACATGTGAGCCAACCTAAAGTAGGTCATATGCATCCCAATCTTGTTCATCATAAATGGAAGGCAGAAAACTAGCTAAAGGGACTACAACGATTGTCATACTAGGAGCATCTCCAGGTTCAACATGTGGTGGGTCACTCTCATTAGGAAGATCATCACAGATACTCCCATCTAGATTCATTTTCTTTGAAAATAAAACATCAAGCTCGTTATGCACCTCCTCATCAATTTTATCAATTTCATCATCATCATCATCCAAATTAATCACAATGGGAGGCTTTATGACAATAGCAGTTGAATTTTCTTGTTTCATTTCTTGTTTTGGTGAAAGTTGTATATCTTCTTTATTTTTTTCCATAGGTGGTTTATCTTGCACTATTTTTTCTTTTCTTCCAATTGTCAAGCAATAGTATGACGTCTACACCTACGCTCTTTAGCATTTTGGTTTCTTCTTGTACAATTTTCAATTTGTGATGGGGTAGGAGTGGGATTTTCAACCATTGGTTTCTTTTCTTCCCTTAGGGGAGGAACTGAAGGAACCATCAGGGTTTGTGAAACCACTATATCTTTAGGTCTATACACTTGTTTTATCTTTGGTGGCACAAAAGGAATCATTATATTGTCTCTTGGTATTTTATAGGAGATGGTTGGAGGGATTGCAATGTATTTACCTTGATTACTTGGAAGGGTCTTGGCTTGAGGCATTAGTTCATCTATAACTGGTGGAGTAGGAACAACCATGGACCTAGCATTCTCAGGAATATTGCTAAGAGATAACTTTGCTATTGTTATGTGACTTTTTTCCAAAAGAAGAAAATTCTATAAAATAACCCTTTAGAATTAAAAGGGAGATGGAAAATAAAGGATATTATGATCCTTTGGTTAAAATAGATATTAATAAAGAATATATATATAAATACATTTTTAAAATGGGGAAGAATAATTATTTATTTAAATAATTATTAGAGGCAACCTTTGTGAAAGGGTGTGATGGTTTGGAAACCACCTCTTAAGGCTTATATAAGCATTTATGTGAGACTTGGAAATTCATTCAAGCATGGAGAAAATTCAAGGAAGAAGAACATTCAAGGAAGAAGTGGTTGGTGATCTATGGATAGGACGAAGAAGGGGGCACATCTATAGTGTGTGTCCAACCTAGGGTACAAGAGGGTGCACTTAGGACAGTCCTGGCCAGGGCATGGTTTACATGTTGAGTAATTACTCTGGAGAATGTTGTGTACATATTGAGTAATTACTCTGGAGCATGTTGTGCATGGCGTTGAGAATTGTGTAGAATGGTGAAGTCCGCTTATCTCTCCCAGATTGTTCCATGGCAAGATCCAGTACCACTAACATCTTCCTAGGGTGAGAGTGGCTTTTCTAAGTGTTATTATTGAGATAAGTATTAAAACCGTTGATTGTAATTATAAATTATATTGAGAATAGTATATATATGTATATGATTTTGGTGTTAATGTATATGAATTATATGGATGTGTATACAATTTATCATGTTAACTATCTATTTTGGAATTTCTTAATAAACTATCACCTATTATCTCTTGCATTGGTTATTCACGTCTATTTTAATAATATTGTAGCTTTTAAGTTTATTCTAATATTTAATCCACTAAATCCGCTGCTAACACTTAAATAACTTTGGAGAAAAAGTGACATCACATTTATGCACTTTTCCTTGAACTTTTGATATGACTCAAAAAAGAAATCTTCACGAGGTTTAATAGGTTCCATAGGTTGAGGTCAAAAAAAATCTAATGAAAAATTCCCACAAGAAGACAAGGGATTAAACCCACTCTGATGCATTGTAAATATCTCATTTTCAAAAGGAAACTTTATGCACTTGTGAATGACCAATGAGATGGCATTCATGGAGCGTAACCATGGATAGCCTAGCTTCACAAAAAAATGGTCTAACAAAGGGATGATAGAAAATGATACATCTAATGTCTTTGGTCCAACTTTAAGAGGAAGAGTGATGGAACCTTTCGTAGGGCAAGCAAACCATTAAGAGTGATTGGTTGTATTATGTTGTCATTAGTAGTATCACTGATGTCAACCTCTAATATTGCTTTGATGAGCATATGTTTTTGGATGTTCAACCTCTTGTATGGTTGAGTTTTTGTATTGTAGTTGTTTTAGTGTTGTCGATGTTGAGATGGTGGTTGTGGTGCTTGGTTTCCAAGTGCTTTTGAGAAAATTTGAATAAAAGAGGAAATAGTATGGTAAAGAGTGTTCAATGTGGTAGATTAGTGTTCAATGTTTTTCTCCACATTTCTTCATGGATGAATATCTTCTTGTGTGGTTCATGTATGTTGATCAGAGGTGTTCAGAGGTGTTATATATAAAGTTTCAGGTTTTAACTATGTTGCAGTGTTGTCTAGGAGAAATAGTTTTGCTCCACATTTATCCACGTGGTTTTTGGTCTTGTAGATCTAGAAGTGTGCTTATATTTCTCATATATATCTTTAGTTCATTTTTTTTGAGTTTTGGTGCTCCGCAAGGTTGGATTCATCAGTTATAATATGTGGAAGGTTAACCAGTTGCACATAATGAGCATGTTCTTCAGGTGTATGATGTGGCAAAGGATTTGCTGGATTTCAAGGTGTTGATGGAATATTCTAAATTATGTTTAAGTGTTGTGCATGGTCTGTGAGTCATATTTGGATTTGGTGAAGCGTGTACTTAAATTTTTAATGGTGTTAACACAGGTTTGGCCGACCTTGGGTGTTTATACTAATTTTGGATATGCTTTAGTGTTTTTTGAAGTGTGGTGTGGCATGTATATATAGATTTAGGTCTAATTTAAGATGTGATGTGGTCCACCTTCATTCCTCTCCACTACGAGAATGTTTTGGAGTTGACCTAATTTGAATTTGCATGGCTGAGGTGCATAGTCGGCCTTGTAGATTGCTTTCAAGGTTGAGGATGGTATATATATGTGTTCAGTTGATGAAGGACTATGATGTGAAGTGTGTGTGATGTGAATTATGATGTGAACTATGAAAGTGTGAAGTGGGGTGTGAGCTTTAACGACTAATACTATTGGAAGCAGTGAGCAAAAGGTGTCTACATTCTCCAGAGAGAATGTGAATATTTTGGTGAAGCAGCAGTGGATATTTTTTGTTGCTTTGAGATTGATTTCTCATTGTAATAATCTTCTTTCTTTTTCTTTTTATTCTAGCAGTGAGCCATTGGAAATGAGCCCTTCTTTCTTTTGGGAAGTGAGCCCTCTAGAAGTGAGCCTATTGTATTTAGTGTTACAAATACTTTATATTGTGAGCTAATCCTCACCGTGGTTTTTCCCTTATTCGGTTTTCCATGTAAATCTAGTTTCTCATGTGTTTGAATGTGTTTGCATTATTGTTTCTCATGTTTATGTTCCACTAATGCACAATAAGGGTTTAATGGTTGTTAAGGTTTTAAGGACTAACACAAATCTGAATGTTAATGAGGGTTTGATGTTTTAATGTACAACTAATTCACCCCCCTCTTAGTTGTCTTGTGCATTCAACAAATATATTTTTCCAAGCATTTCAAAGATTTTTTGGGGCCACCAAGGGGATTTGTAAAGGGGTCTTTTATAAAAATTAAAGAAAAATATTTTTAGATATCTAAATTATGGGATAGTCATAGATCTGTCCAAGTTAGAACAAGATCAAAGGATAATATTCAAAATTTGGAAACAGTATCTACAACCACCCTATTCATGTGTATGAGCTTTAATGACATCCTATGCCAATATATTAATTTATTTCATATTTTCAAGTTAATTGCATTTTTTTGAGTTCTCATAAACCTTGAAAACCATCCTCCACAAAGAATTTGTGAAATTCAAGCTACCTCAGTGTTCAATTTTTTAAATTAGAGTTCTTTAAAGAAAAAAATAAGTTTATTCTCTTGAAATACATTGTGAAATTTGATTGTATGAAAGGTTTTTCTAGTCTAGTTAGGTCAAATTCTTGTTAAATATCATGAATAGAATCCACATTACTTGTGAATTTTCAAAATAAAATAAGAACCTTTATTAATCGTAAAACCTTAATTCTATAAAACAAACACTAATTCTATAAAATAAAACCTAAATTGCTAAAGTGGTTGGTTGATCAAAAAGAGTAAAGAGGGATTTAGATGAATATATATTACAACAATGTCTTGGGTCATTTAAGAGAGCTAAGCATTCCCTAGGTGTTTTTTTTGTCAAAAAAATTAGTAGATAGGGCAGAGGATGTTAGAGATGCCACTATCTCACTCCAAGGATGGAATTTTTTCAGATATGATTTTAAGAACTGTTATTCACCAAGACCTTTATCAAACATATGGAATTTTGACTTGGGATTGGTTGTATTATATGTATTCATAAATTTTGACCTAATCAAAGCAATTGCAAGAAGGTGTGACTCTAATAGAAGGAAAATGTATAATGACAATGACATAAAATTGGTAATTTTGGACAACGGATATATATGAGAGGTCCCATTTGACTAAAAATACACATTTCCCAATTGACCTCAGCGCCCTCCAAAGAGAATTGTGTAAGGGGGAATTGTGGATCAAGATTGGTATCAATGAAATAAAAACAAAAGAATTAAACCCAACCTACTCATGAAATGTAATTTCCATAGCTATGAATTCAACAGACAAAGTTAACACAATTGAAAGGAAACATAAATGAATTCAAACTACGCAATCTTACCATCCCACGTCAGAGTGTATTCATGTTGATCTTGATATGTGGGATTGCTCTTCAACACAAAGCCACCATGGTTTGCAAAAGCTTGATAATGATGATGATGGCCTATAATGCAAGAATTTTTGCTCAATTTTCTCAAGGATCACACTGACATGACCTTTCTACAAATTCTCCAGCTTAATTATGAGAGGGATGAGAGCTATTTTATAGATTTGCTTGTTTCAGATGAACGATATGGATGCAAAGATGAAAGATCGTGATCAACGGTCCATGTCTGTTGAGAGGAAATAAATTGATTAGTTAACTAACCTGAATAATCAAATTAACGAAATTAATTGGATAATCAGTGGGATTGGATTGAATAATTAGTGGGATTGGAGTGATCCGTGGAATTAGAAAATTAGATTGAGTAATCAGTGGACATGATTTTTTCAATCAAAATATGTGAGGATGATTAACTAATTAATTAATTAATCTTGAGAGGAACATGCAAGATGTATTTGATTTAATAAATAAAATTTTATTTATTAATTGACCATGTTGTGTGAATTTTGGGAAATCAAATAATTAATTTAATTATTTAATTTAGAAGAGGGAAAGTAGATTAATTAAATAATTAATGATAACTATTTAATTAAATTAGAAGAATAAGTAATGTTAGATACATAATTAAATAATTAATGTTTATTTAATTAATTGGGAGGAATAAGGTTAAATCAGGTGATGACATAGTGAATTAATTAAACAATTGAAGATTATCTAATTAATAGAGGAAAATAAGGTTAACAATGCAAATAATGTTAAAAAGGGGATTAGTGATGTTAATGAAGCGAAGTGAAATAATGATAATGAAATTGATGTCGATAATGGAAAAATGCCATTCAGGATGTGTGATATGTGTTAAGCCATTTTTACATGTCTACAAGAAATTCCATAGATAAGGAGATCTTTAGAATCAAATAGTTGCCACATCATAAAAGTAGAGGTCCAAATAGGCAATTGGTGAGGTTCTCCAAGGATGAAGTAGAGACCTTAAACTTTTACATTTTTTAGGACTACTTCATTAACACATATTATGCATTGTGTCATATTTTAGAAATGGTTGTCAAGATACAAATACCAACACCCCTATTGGTAATGGCTAGAGATTTACAACAAAGGGATCTTAAAAAAAACTTTGATTATGCCACATTCATATTTGATAGAATCAATAAAGCATTAATGATAATAAAAGGGGATGAGAATGTTGTATTTCAAATGGTATTCTCTATTGTACCATATCATTTTATATAGTAGCAAGAGGATTTGGGCCCCTCAAATACAACTAAGGTCCCAAGATGAAAATGGATCCATCTTGCCAATCCAGGAATGGACTTATATTTGGAGATGCATTGTGACAAGTCTAATTATGTGATCTTTGAGGAGTTTTTTATTAAATAAGTGATAAGGAATTTATGGTTTCCTATTAGTTAGAGACTCTGACAATGCTAGAAGGTTCTTGAGGTCATTGGACCTGACTCTTGAGTTTGGAATTGATCACAGTTGGGGTGATTGGTTCTTCAATGCCCACTATATATTAATTATGATTTATGGTGCACCAAGTTCCAGATAGAATTGCCTTCTTGGAGATCATGTGGAATTTGAATGAGGTAGATAAAACTCATTTAAGAAATATAAATAAGGGGTAGTCATTGCCACTAATCATTATATTTTTTGATTTTATGATCACTACTAAAGAGGGCTTAGAATTAATATACTCCAAATTTCAACCATACAAGTTGAAGGTGGATGTACAAAGAAATTGTGATCCTGAATACTAGATCCACTATACCAAAACTAGAGTCAAATTGGCTAGTTACATTTATTAGTTTGAAAAGATTGAGGACTTGATCAAAAATTTATCCTTTGAAGTACAAGTCCAAAAAAGAAGAGAGTCTTGGGTGAGAATCCAAATTGTAGAGAAAAGAAGGGATATTATCCCTCATATAAAGGAGTATATTCATAAACTAAGGAATCGATCGTCAATATTTTGGTCATGATGGATAATGTTGCTAATATTATAGTAGAAGTTACTAAATTAGTAGTGGAAAAATGTAGACCTACAACATAAATCATTATACAAAAATATCCCCAACATATATAATATCTATAGAAAATAAGTCCACAACTTTGAGTATCCTAATGGTCAGGATGATGTACCAAACATTGAAGAAATTAGACACTCAATGGATTCACCTCAGAGGGTTATGGTTGAGTCCCCCTCATGAAAGAATGATAGTCAATTTTGAGACCAAGGGAGAGGCTATAAATGATGTTAGGGAACTATCATGCACTAATTTCATATCAGATGACAAGTTTGTTAAGTCCAAGGAGTTTAAGGAATTTTTGATAAAAAAAATAAAGCATAGCAATATGCTCTAATTATGAAAGAGATCTAAAACATGGAGAAGAGGAGCAGGAAGAGTTGTGGGTCGAGGAATTTGAATTCCTCAATTGGAGAAGATGATGAGGTTGATATGTGGGTATCGAGGCTCCTTTTGCTAGATCTTTGTGGTTCTTATAGCTTCTGGCGATTTGAGGGAGACTTCTAGTTTCTTTTCAAGCATGGTGGCTTCTTCCTATTGGTGTGTCTGGGAAAGATTCTTTTTTTCATGCCCTTTTTTGTTGGGTGGTGTCATTGTTTTTGTTGCCTTCTCTTTTCTCTTTTAGGGGGGCATGTCTGCTTTGTGGAGCTCTAGGTTTTTTGGTGCTTCTTTTCTAGTGGTTCTCCTCTAGTTGTGGCTCCCCTGGTGGTCTTCAAAGCTTTTGTGTTGCTTGGGGTTTGTCTCCTCCTTTTCTTTGTTTGTTGCCATTGTGTTTGTTTTGGAGGATTTTTGGTTCATGGCTTGGTTGTTGCCTTTGGACATGTTCCTTTTTTTTTGGTCTAAGATTTTCATTTGCACCTCTTATTTTTGGGGTTGTGTTAAAGTATTGATTGTGGGTTGCATTTTCCTAGAAGGTGCTTCATTTCTTTTGTTACAGTGTTCAGTATGTTTCCCCTATTTAAATATTTTATTATCTCTGGGGTCTACTTTCTTGATGTCCTATTTTTATAGGATGTTTTCTTTTTGTTCCTCCCAGTTGAGGGCTTTGGTTGGTTGTTGGAACTCCACTTGTATTTTTATACTTATGTTATTTGTGGGCTTTATTTCTCTTCTTTTGTAGACTTGTTTCTTTTGGTTGGTGTCTACCTTTGGTGTCAATATGGTCTCCTTTGATGGTTTATGTGTTAGGTTTGGTTTTATTTCTAAATATTTTTTTCTTCCATAGAAGTCATGTTTTATAAAGATGTTACTTTAATGCCCCTCTGAAATTTGAGGCTGTTGAAGTTTGAAGGGGGTAATTTTTCTTGTAGTTTGGTTGAGTTGTTTCTATAATGTATCATGTTTACTCAATAGTTTGAATTTCTTATGTTGCTGGCTAGGGTGTTGTTTATGTCATTCTTCAAGTACCAGGTCCTCTTGATTTCAAAGGAGGGGGTGGTTTCCATTTCTACTAGAGTGTTTTCTTTCTTTTGGATTCTACAATCATTATTTTTTTTGAGGTGAAGATTGCTCCTATTGATGAGGAGCCCTCTCCTTTTGAGGTGGAGTTGGAAGTGATCTTCTCTTATTTTAGTTCTTATTGAGGTGGGGTTGTTTGTGTAGGAGGATGGTGGCTTTGGTAGTAATGGTTATCACTTCCTCTCCTGTAGAGGGGAGCTCTCTCCAATAGAGGTAGAGTTTGGGTTGGAGTATCAAGTTGGATGGTACATTGTATGAAGAATAATGTTCCTCAATGCGCAATGGATCTTTATAAGTCCCCTTCTATGGTGGGAAGTCAAGACAACTCAGTATTACTTATGATGAGTGGATGGTATGTTGCAGTTTGGTTGCTACAGGTTGTTTGTTACCTAGCTAATTTAGGCAATCTTTAATTTCTGGTTGGGTTTTTGGTCCTAGTCAAAACATGGTTGTAGACGGTTTTGGGTTCCCTTCAAAACCTATTTTTAACACCATGGGTTATCTTGTGTATCTTTAGGGTTGTTGATGTTGTTGAGTTGTTGATGGTCTACACTTTTTTGGATTTGCAGCTTTGCTTTGATAGGGTTTCTGGTCCCTTTAAAACCTATCTATAATGGGTTTTGGGTCCCATCAAAACCTACTTTCCCCACTACTCAAAAGTTATGAAAGAGAAAAAGAAAAATATCCCCAATGATGAGTGGAAGAGATGGGGAAAAATATTTTGGAAGGTAAATTTTGATGTGAATCAAATCACTCTTGAGGAGGGAAGAGAGATTGTAAGAAAAAGTGGGTGTTTGATTCTAGAAGGATGGGATATTTCCTTTGTAATTGGATTAGATACTATTAAATGCAAGACACTAATGATCCCATATTAAATTATGAAGAATAGTCATATTATATGTATTTTTTCTCAGGGTTTAATGCTAAATATGAAGCCCTAGATATATGGTCTATAAATTCAAAGACTAACAAGCCAAAAGTGGTAAAAGATGTAAATGAGATCACTGGAAATTTAATTGTCAAAAGAATTACAAGTACCAGTGCTCCTTAGGTAGTAGCTTTGGCAATAAATATTGCACTTTTTAATGAAGTTGCAATAAGGAAATTGCTATCAGATTTTGATAAGGCACAACAAGAGAATTTAAATTTGTTACAAGAGAATAATATTTTTTAGCCTTATTACCCCTCCTTAGAGCATTAATATAACACCAATGACCCCTCAACCATCCCCATCCTCCATAGGCACATCTTTTGAAGATAGGGAAACTTAGGTCATAAGGATCAATGAATTGAAAGAGAAGTTGAAACAAAGTAAAGAAGTTGAAAAGGTAATAAAGAAAGAAATTTGTAACCTAAATTGGTTGATATGGTGGATGATCTATTGGGACACAAATTATCTTGCATCCTACATCACCCAAAGAGATACTTATTCTAATCATGTACAAATAAGAAGTAATATTAAAATATTTTGGATATATGAAGTTCAAGAATGCCATTGATAGGAAAAATGGTTGATCTTTCCAATTTTGATGTTGACACTCTTGATGATTTGTCATTAATTTTGGAAAAGTGTAGTGCCTTGAAAAGGTTCCTAGTTGCTCATGGTAGATCTCAAGAAGTTTTGGAGCAGATTTTAAATTATTTTGAGGAATTAGAAGGAGATTTGATGCCAAAGATACTGACAAATGAAGGAGAAATTAAGGCATACAAATAATGGAGAAATTTTTTTAGTAATATCTTTCCTCCCCTTCTTAATTACATTTATACCAACAACAAGGTATATATGGGCATATGCAATGTTGCAATGGACAAAATAGTAAAGTTGGAAACAAGTTTAAACAAATTCTCTAAAGCAACTAAGGAATGGAAAAATGAGGAATATTATTGTCAATTAAATATATCCAATTAGATTCTTGTATTCTTCTAGCCTTCAGACAATGCATTTTCAACATGGGTCCAAAATTACAATTGAAACAATCATGTGATTGCTCCAATTTTGTCTTATTCTACATACTTGGGAGTATCTTTTGCAACAGATTCTACGACTATTTTATGTCTAAATAAAGTAATTTTAGTCTTATTTGATGTAATTGTACCTACATTTTGTTTGGTCACATGAAAATTTTGTGAAATAAATTTTTGACATTTGTTCAAGGCTCTAAGCTTGTTTTCTCCCTTATTTCTATAAAAGCGAATTTTGAGCCCATTTTGTGTATTATGTAATTGTAATTATAATTTTTTTAGAGAGGCTAAGTCTCTTTCTAAGTTTTATGGAAAAGTTTTTGCAAATATAATTTTATGTACCTTAATATACATTTTAGAAGACACAAAAACTTGAGCATATGATTTAATGTCAGTCGTCTTCAATGTACAATTTATTTTCTCTTATGAATAAAATGATTGAAGATCTTTGAGTCCATATTTGTGTTTCTTTTATTACTTCTATTAAAGTAATAGATTAATTTTTTGTAAGTGAAATATTGAGAGTCTTAAAGGATTGTTATTAAAATTGAATCTCAATATAGGGCATATTATTGTAAGACAATAATATTGAATATCCATTGTAGACACCTAAAAATTACTAATGCATTTTCATCTTATCATTTCATCATTATCTTTATCATTTCTTCTATCTATAATTATTTAATTAAGCTAACATTTTCCTCTTTTCATCCATAATAATTATCTTAATCTTTTTTTCATATCTATATTGTTTAGTTAATTCATCACTTATCATTTTCCCCTCAACATTAAGTAAAATTAAATTTTAAAAAAAAAATTCTCTATAATTAAATAATTTTTAAAAATGATTCAATTAGCTAACACTCCTCTTTTAAATAAATTAAAAATAGTTTATTTAAATTAAATCTTTTCCTCTATACTTAAATAATTTTTGAAAATGATTTAATTAGCTAACACTCCTCTTTTAAATAAATTAAAATAATATGTTTAAATTAAATATTTTCTTCTAAAATAAATAAATTAATATTTATTTATTTCTCCAATTATCATATTTTTTTTAGACTGCAAGAATTGGGTAGCCCCCTATAAATTGTAGTACACCTAGTAAACTTTTTTCACATGACCAGTGACGCTAGTGTGAAACGCCTTCCAGTACCTTGAGGATGGGGGGAGACTAGACCCCATGACCTCTTGCATGCAATAGGATGTTTTAGCCAATCAAGCTAGGTCCTCTCGCCCCAACTCCAACTATCATTTTGAATTAAATAATTTCTTATTTAATTCTTCTGATCTTTCCCTAATCAAATTCAAACTTGGGTTTTACCCTATCTTGAATTTTCCTATCCATTGATCTTGCAAATCAATCTCCACCATTGATCAAATATTAAGTGAAGCATATAAATAAGAAGCTCGCATTTCATTCAAAGGACCTAACACTATTAAGCATTCAAGTATTATCAAGCATTCAAATATTATCAAGCATTATCAAGTATTATCAAGTACTTTATAATTGTCATTTATCAATCATAGGTATCATTTATCTTTGAGCATTTATCATTATCATTGCATCATATCATTATTCTTTCATTTTTTTACTTTGAAGAGCAACCAACAATGGAGAAAATCAAGATCTTAGCTTGTTATAAAAATGGTGTCTCAACATTGCAATTACATGAGGTTACTATTTATAATAAGTTTTCATTTGAGCATGGATTGATGTAGAATTTCCCCAAAGCTTCAAATTGACTAAATAAGCATGCTCGTAAAGTTTCATTGCAAGATCATTTCTAGATTTGAAGATATTAAAGTTTACATTTTTTAAAGTTATATTTGAAGGCCTTAGAGGAATTTTTTAGGCTTGAAAGTGGTCATAACCAGAATAGCAGGTTATAGCTTGATATAACACTTCATGAGCTTTCTGATGGTTTAAACAATTCATTAACCAGACACCTAGATCAAAATTTATGGCCTTAAGAAGTTGGGTCTCCTGAAATAAGAGAAATAATTTTGGTTCATGAGATGGAGGTTGTGTGTAAGATTCTTATAACTGTTGAGTTACCTTCAGATCTTTGATTGTTGATACTCCTAAGAGAAAGCTTGCTTTGCAAGTATATTGTGATCTTGTTGATTTCTTAATAATATATTGGGTAGCTTTTGGAGTGTGGGGTTTTTCTCCTAAAAACCTATTTTCCCCACATAAATCACTATGTTGTGTTATGGATGTTATTTATGTTTATTTAGATTTAAATTTTATTAATGGTTCAAATCTGATTTTTTTTGCATAACCCTCCTCTCAGGATTAGTGTAGGAAGTTGTTCTACTACCTTATCTTCCTTACAAGTGGTATTAGAGCTTTATCACCTTTGGCTTCAATTGTGGGTTGTTGGGTTTTTTGAACTAATCTAGATTTGAGTGGGAGATTTTGTAGAAGAAACTTTATGATCTTGTTGAAGGAATTTTATATGGAAAGCATATCAAGGAGAATAGAGGTGGATAATTTTTCTGGAAAAAAATTGATATGTGGAAGTTGAAGATGGATGATCTATTAATAGATCAATATTTGTGGGATGTTATTGATGATAATGTTATGAGGCCTGTAGATCCTACTTTGGCTACTCAATATGATGTTATGGAATCTAAATCCAAGGTTCTAATTAGATTGTGCCTAGAAGACTCTATTCTAATCTATGTCCATGAAGAAAGCTTTGCACAGAAACTATAGAAAAAACTTGGTAAGATATATCAAGCCCAATTTTAGTGAATAAAATTTTCTTGAGGAAGAAATTATCTTCCTTGAGGATGGAAGAGGGGGGAAAATTACTTACCACCTAGAAGAATTCAATATTTTAGTGGCTCAATTGGCATCAATTGGTGTTAAAATAGATGAGGAGGAGAAATGTCAGATCTTGCTTTGTTATTTGCCTGATTCATGGGATTCTCTTATTATGGCTATTGGGAGTGCTTTTGTTATCTTGAAAACTAAAGATGTTGTGGTTCTTTTCTCTCTTTAAAGTTGTCCATCAGTACCAAAGAGGCCCTAAATGTTCATGGAATTCCTAAGAAAAAATACAAGAAGAATGAGAAGCGTGATAAATCCAAATCTACGGGGAGATCCAAATCTTCTAGAAAGTCCAAAGATATTTGTTGGAATTGCAATAAGCTTGGACACTTCCATAAGGAGTGCAAATAATAAAAGAATAAGAAGAGATTTTATTTTGATTCTGAATCGAAGAAGGAATATGGTGATGCATTCATTGTACCTTTGGCCACTCATGCATGTAATGATTCATGGTTAATTGAATCAGGTGCATCTTTTCATATGATCTATAATAGAGATTGGTTTTCTAAATATGAATAATTATGGAGGTAAGAGTATACTTGGGTGATGATTCTTGTTTAAATATTGTTGGCTATGGTAAACTTAGAATCAAGTTTCTTGATGGTAGAATAAAAAGGATTAATGGTGTGTTGCATATCCCTGGATTAACACAAGATTTGTTATTTGCGAGCAAAATAGTAGATGTGTGTGTGCAAGTAGTATTTTCTAATATAGGATGCAAGATGGCTAGAGGTACTATGGTGATTGCTAGAGGTGTTAGGTATGGAACGTTATATAAACTTGATGCATGTATTTTTTAGTGCAAGTAGTACTTATATGAAAAGCAAGATTGTGGCTACTTCATTGGAAGATGTGAGGGTTTCATCTTCAGTGGATGGTCATGGATTTTGGGTACCCAAGGGTGCTATATATTTTGAATTAAATTTACCTACAGAGAAGACTATGTTATTGCACTAGAGACTTGGCCACATTGGAGAAAAGAGTCTAAGGACCTTGAAAATAAAAATCTAGTTGAATGGTTGTTTAATTATAATCTTGATTTTGATTTTTGTGAGCATTGTATTTGTGAAAAAAAAACCACATTTAGTTTTACTCAAGTTCTCATAAATCTTGTCGTGTATTGGATCTTATTCATTATGATGTTTTTGGTTCTATAGATATTCCTTCAATTGGAAAATCCACATATTAATTTTGTTTTATTTATTGATGATTATAGTAGGACATGGGTATATTTTCTAAAAAGTAAATATGAAGTTTTTAGTCTATTTAACGAATTTAAAGAAATGGTTGAGTTGTAGAATGGAAAGAAAATAAAATGTTTGACGACTGATAATGGTGATGAATTTTTCGTCTAATGATTTTGATATATTCTATAAAGATTGCAACATTCTAATACAAAAGAAAACTTTGTATTTTTTATAATAGAATGGAGTTGTAGAAAGAATGAACACAATATTGATGGAGAAGGCTAAGAGTATGCTAAGTAGTGTTGGTCTAAAATAAAAGGTTCTGGGTTGAATCTATTACCACTACTTATTACTTGATTAACATGTCTCCTACATTAGCTTTTGCTAATAAGATGCCTATAGAGGTATGATCAAGTCAAAAGCCTTCACTGAGACATCTTATAGTTTTTGGTTGTGAGTTATATACACATGTGCCAAAGAAGAAGCGAACAAAGTTAGAGAACAAGGCTTTAAAATATATCTTCATCAGATATAACTATGGTGTGAAAGGATACAAGATTTGGGATCTTGTAGCACAGAAGGTAATATATAGTAGAAGTGTTATTTTTAAAGAAACTAAGCCTTCTTTTGTTATATTGCAACTAGAAAAAAAAAGTAAAGAGGAAGATGTGATCTAACTTCCTTCTACAATTGAGAAAGTTGAAACGAGACCCTTAGATAGACAAGAAGTTGAGGAGAGATCTTCTAGCTCTGAATCTTTAGAAGAGGAGGAAGAACCTCCAACTCAGCTTGTTCAAAGGTCTACAAGGCATAGACAACCACCTGAAAGTTATTCACTTAATGATTGGAGATGTATTTTTTCTTTGAATACTAACATTGAGGAATCCAAATCTATAGAAGAGGCATTAGGTATGAGTGATGCAAAATCTTGGAAGATTGTTATGGATGAAGAAGTGTAATATTTGAAAAAGAATGATACATTTGATCTTGTACCATTGCACAAAGGATGAAAGCATGTTGGTTGCAAATGGGTGTTTAAGAAAAATATGGGTCTAGATGGAGGTATTAAGAAGTACAAAGCATAGTTGGTTATGAAGGCTTACTCTCAGGTTGAGGGTGTTGATTATGCTGAGATATTTTCTCCTATTGCAAAAATGGAATCCATTAGATTCTTGTTTTCTATCCCTGCTACTTATGATCTAGAGGTTGAGAAAATGGATGTGAAACAAATTTCCTTCATGGTGATTTGGAGGAGGATATTTACATGACACAACCAAAGCACTACATAGTGAAAGGTAGAAATAAATTTATTTTGTAAATTGAAAAAATATTTGTATGGCCTCAAACATAGTCCTAGGATGCGGTACTAAAAATTTGACACATATGTGTTGATTTTGGGATTTGAGCATTCTTGTGTTTATTATAAATAAGATGGTGATCATTTCCTATTTATTATATTATATGTTGATGATAGGGAAAGGAATGATTTTAGAACTAAAGTCTCAACTTGTAGATAAATTTGAAATGAAAGATCTTGGTCCAACTAAACATATTCTTGGGATGGAAATCAGAAGAGATGGAGTGAATAGAAAGCTATGGCTTGGCTAGAGTATGTTAATTTAGTTTTATAGAGGTTTAACATACAAGATTGTAGACCATTGTGTGTTCCTTTTATAGTTGGAATGAAGTTATTTGCTTTAGATCATCCAACATCCTTATCAGAGATGGAAGACATAACCATAGTGTCTTACCAAAGTGTAGTTGGAATTTTGATGTATGTTATGGTCTACACTAGACTAGACATTGCCTAAGCAATGGATTTTTTTTCAGATATATGTCTAATCCTGGTAGAAGTCATTGGCATGCAATAAAAAGAGTCTTCGTATATTTGTAGGGTAACTTAGAGTATTCTTTGTGTTATCATGGTAATAAGGTTGGAGATGGGAATTCCACTGATATTCGTGGTTATGTGCATTCACACTGGGAAGGTGATGTTGATAGTAGAAGATCCACCAGTGCTTATGTGTTAATTACTTTATTTGGTGGTGCAATTAGTTGGATGGTTAAGTGACAGATTATGGTTACTTTTTCCACTACTAAATTTGAGTATATGGTAACTACTCACACTTGTAAAGAAGCCATTTATCTTAAAATATCATGTTCAAATATTGGAATTAAACAAGGTACAATGACAATTTATTGCAACAGTTGGAGTGTGATCTGCCTAGCTAAGAACTTGACATTTCATGCCAAAATCAAGCACATTGATCTACAATATCATTTTGTTAGAGACATGGTTAAGGATGGCAAGGTGAAGCTAGTTGAGATAGAGACTTTAATGAATTCTACAAATTATTTAACTAAGACTATGAGCGTAGAGAAGTTCAAATAGTGTTCAAAGTCTATGGGCCTCACATCCCCTAGCAATTAAATTATAATGTTGACACTCCATTTTCTCTTGCAAGGTTTTCGACAAGTGGGAGAATGTTAGGAAAAAGGTATCTTAACCTTACAATTACATAAGGTTACTATTTATAGTAAGTTTACATTTGAGCATAGATTGATATTAAATTTTCCCCAAAGCTTCAGATTACCTAAATAAGCATGCTCACAAATTTTCATCGTAAGATCATGTTTGGATTTGAAGATATGAAATTTTTCATTTTTCAAAGTTTCAAAGTCTAATTTGAAGGCATCAGAGGCATTTTTGGGCCTAAAAATGGTCATAACTAGAATAATGGGTTATATCTTGATAGAGTGCTTCATGAGCTTTATGATGGTTCAAATGGTTCATCAATTAGACACCTAGATCAAAAGTTATGGCCTCTAAAAGTTGGGTCTCCTGAAATGGGAGATGTAAAAATGTGTTGGACACATAAATGAGTTGTAAAGGGGGAGTTACATGTGGTGGTGTGTTTTTTGACACATCATAGGATTTTGTTAGTGGAGATAAGAATGGGGGCCACTTTTATGTGGTTTTAGCTCATAGTTTTGTAATACTGTTTGATGATTTCATGTATTATATCTCCTACATATTAGGTGAATGAGATGGAGGTTGTGTGTGAGAGTATTATAACTATTGAGTTACCTCTGGATATTTGGTTGGTGATACTTTTGTGAGAAAGCTTGATTTGCAAGTATATTGTAATCTGATTGATTTCTGAATAATATATTAGGCAACTTATAGAGTGTGGGGTTTTTCTCTTGAAAGGGTTTTCCCCACATAAATCATTGTATTGTGGTATAGATATTATTTATGTTTAAGTTCCTATAATTTTTCAGATCTCAAAAAAAAATTCATATCCCTCCTCTCAACATTAGTGTAGGAAGTTGTTATGCTATCTAGCTTCCTTACATAGCTATGATGACTTTTCTTGTTATCCAAATTCTATATTTTGAGCCAAGATATTGAACTTCATTGTGTGATTGTGAGAGAGTGTGTTTTGTGTTGTTCATATTTGTAATTCATATTTTTATCATTCACATTTTTGCATGCCCGAAGGGACCCACGTCCCTATTAGATCTTTGTTTTTGAAGGTTTTTTTAACTCTATTTTGCTTGTTTTAAGCTCTTTTATGCAAAATTTATTTTTTGAAGCTAACTTTTGTAGGTTGAAGGAAAAACCCCAGGGTTTCAAAGATCTTTATCATATTTTTCAAACAGCTATAAATTTTCTTACACAACTTTTATTGAAGGTTGTGCATGATCTCAAGATGCTCTAATAAAAAATTAGGTTTAAATCATCAATAATTGGTGAGTTATTGGTATTTTTTGGATTTTTCATAAATCTGATTTTTAGATCACAAATCAAAACTTTTTTTAAAATATTTATATTTTTGGAAAGCTCTCAGAAATTTAATAGGGGTCTATTTTTTGTATTTTAGTTTTTGAGAATAAAATAATGATGAAAGTATCAAATAAGGAAAAACCCTAATTTTCAAAGATTTTATCATATATTTTATGCTTGGAATTTTTATACAATTTTTTTACTGAAAGTTAGGGATCATCTCAGAAGGCTACAGTAAAAAAGTCAAACTCAAATCATCAGTATTTGGAGAGTTATTGTCATTTCAGGGTTTTTCATAAATCTATATTTAAGGTTGCAAATCAATGATTTTTTTAGAACAAATTACATTTTTGGAAATCCCTCAAAAAATAAATATGGGCTTGTTCTTTGTATTTTAATTTTTGAGGTCAAAATAGTGACAAAATATCAAATATTTGGAAATTAAGGTTTCACTATAAATTTGTTTTTTAGAGCACAAATTAAGGAATTTTTTAGATATTTTTATATTTTTGGAAAGCTCTTAGAATTATAGTAGGGGATTATTCTTTTAATTTTTAATTTTGTGACTAAAAATATTGCAAAATATTTGAATCTAGTTTGGCTAGGTGAAAATAAAAAAATGAAATTGCAACCTTGAGATGAGCATATCTCTTTCTTAACATATATTTGATACATGTATTATATAGCATTATTTTTTGATAGTTAAAATATTTCTATTATCATTTATGAAATCATAAAGAATTCATTGGTGCTATCATTGTTTTCCTTAAATTGTCTTATTTTTTATGTTTTCACATATTTGAAATTGTGTCTTAAAATTTACCACACATTTTGATTTGAGACCTAAAACAAGCCATTTTATCTTAATCTTGAATATCTACTTATGCATGATCTCCTCTTGCACTTTAGAGTGATCTTGAGGATCATAAATAAGTGGTCTTTCTTTTCTTTTCTAGGCTTGTTTGATGGTATTTGTGAGTAGAGATTGAAAATTGAAATGGTTGCAAAATATAGTTTGGAGATCTTCATATTGGATCAAATTATAATCTAAAGTTTAGTATTGGACTTTGGGTTCATTTATTCTAATCACTCTATCTCTTACAATTTACAAAGTTAAAAGTTACATTATTTTCTTTGCTTCAATCAATCTTGCTTGGTGTGTCTTCCTCACATTGGAAATTGAGCTAAAATTAATGTCACATTTTGATTTGAGCTCTAAAATAAACAAGCATCTTTTTAATCCCTAATATTTACTTATGTTTTCTCTCCTCTCACACCTAGCAATGATCTTGAGGATAAAAATAAGTGATCTTGTTTTTATTTTTAGGGAGCCTGCATATAGAATTGATCACTTTAGGGGATAACCTCAACTCTCATGTTCCAGTGGAGTATAAAGAGCAAGGGGTGAATAAAAATAAATGCCTCTTGAAAATGGAATCTTGTCAATCTAGGCTAATCCTCTAATAAATTTATACCTTAGATACATGAAGGTGGAGAGTGGGTTACCCTCTCCTCTTGACTATTTGGCATTATTCAATTTCATCTAGGGATTAGGCCTCATGTGCTCTTGTGGTATATCTAGAGGATACCCCTAGTTGAACTTGTAAATCATAGTCAAAACTTATTGGCCATACCCACTTGAGTAGGCTTGTTAATGTGTCTTGTGTGTTTGATTTTTTAGATCACCAAATCCACTTGAAATCGAAGGGGATATATCCATTCAAAATTAAGCCTAAGACGATGTCTTTATAATTATATCTTTGTGTGTTTCTAATCTTTGATCAAATTACAAAAATTCAAAAATCATCAAAAATCAAAACATTCCAAAACCCATAAAAAATCAAAAGTAAAATCCTAAAATGTCAAATAAGTAGAGCTTAACAAGTCTCTTGTTGACATTGTCTAATTTTCCTTGATACTATTTGAAGAGTGGACAATTTTTTTGTATCTTGTCATATCATTGTCAAAATTTATCAAAGTTCAAATTAGATCTCCTATCTTTTTTCTTTATCATATCGTATCAATTTTACTTGGACTCACAAGTCTAGTTTAAGTGGAATTTATCAATATCAATATTTATCACCTTGCTTGGACTCATAAGTATAGCTCAATTAGGATATATCAATTTTATCTATTAACATAATTATCATCATTAGGAGATCTAACTTAACTTTGGTCTATTTTAGTTTTGAGAAACAAACATCAAAATTATTGAAATCAAATCTTATTTTATCTAAGGTCTTATATTGCATATTCCAATTACAAGATCTCAATATAAGAAAAACATGGAATCCCATAAATAATATTTAAACATTCCAACCAGCATGGGTGGTGGTCAACATGTACAAGGAGCATATTTGAACTCACCCTTTCCTCATGATGAGCCTTTAAAGGTCCCTTACACGGAAGATGCTCAAGGACCCACATCCAAAGATCTTCTAGAATTTGAGCAAGACCCTAGAGAAATGAAAATTGTGGAAATGTTATTCAAGAAAAATCTTGATCACTATCTCCAAGTGTTGGCTCAAAAAGGTGCTAAAATACCCACCCACCTTATCAAGGATGTAGATCTCACTAATCGTGAAGTGTAGAAAGAAATAATTCAATCAAACCTAATGCAAACATCAATAGAAAAGGTGGATTCTACTTTCACATACTCACCACCACCTCCACCTAACACATCAAAAGGTCAATGTAGTACTTATCAAGAGACACATCAAGGTCCATTTCCACTAGAATAATCACCTACCATTGGTGGATCTTATTTAAACATGGATAGTGTAAGCATACAACATATACCCATTCCACCATGTCAACCCCAATAACATTATGTTCCACCAAGTCAACCTCAAAAATATTAAATTACTCTAAGACAACCTCAACAACATTACACTCCCTTGAAGCAACCTCAACAATATTACACTCCTACTAGTGCACCCCCATCAACATCTAAAAATGACTTGGCTCAACAAATTCAAAAGATCCAAAACAATATGGAAAACATGGAAATGGGAAACATTAAAACTAAGAAGAGCTATACATTGGAAGACATGTGCCCCTATCCTTTTGAAAAGTCTTTAAACATGATACCTTTTCCTCAAAAATTTGAAATTCCTAGATTTGAAAAATACAAAGGAAAAGGTGGCCCAAGGGATCACACAAGATAATTTTGTATAGCTTGTCTAGAGGTGTCCTATAATGATACATATCTAAAATGCCTCTTTCCTAGAAGCATAGGAGGTCAATATATTAAGTGATTTTCATATTTACCTCATTGGATCAAGACCTTTCACAAATTGGCAGCCAAATTCATCACACATTTTTTATATAGTGTTGAATGCAAAATCTCCATGACTGATCTATATAATGTAAAAAAAATGAGGGAGAATCCTTTGTGTCTTTTTCACAAAGGTGGAGAAACATGTCAAGAAAATTACCTTATCCAGTTCCTAAAAAGCAACTTGTTTATATTTTCACCCAAAATCTAAACTGCAAATTGACTTTCCACCTAAGAATTCAATGTGCTAGTATCTTTGATGAGATCATTGAAAATGGAATTGAAATTGAAAGGGCTCTCATTGATGAGGGTATTGTGAAAAAATCTAAAGATCATAAGGATAACCCTTCAACATCTAAAGAAAAGCCAAGAGTTTGGACCCAAAAAAAGAATATTATGAATGATAGTGTGGTAGATGCAAAAATAGTTAAAAATGTTCAACATACCCTATAATTGGTTTCAAATAACCCTCAAATAAATTAAGGTGGTAGAATACTACCTAGGAAAAATAATGCTCCTAAAAGGAAATACACTCCTTTAGGGGAATCTCTTGAATTTGCATTGAAAAGTTAGTTCAAGCTAAACTTATCACCTTACCAAAAGTAAAAAATTAAGAACCAACAACTAAACTTCCATGGTACAAAGAAAAATACTATTGTGAGTACCATAAGATCAAAGGACATAAGACTTTTGATTATTAAAAATTAAAAAATCTTATCCAAGATCTTATAGATCAAGGTGATGTTGGCATAGAAAATCAACCTACAACTGACGATGATCTCAAGATATTCAAGAATCTTATCCTTGACCATGGGAAGGGGAATCTTCAAATAAAAATAATAATCCTAAAGGAGCCAATTACACTGACATTTCTTATAATTACATCATAGCTCATCTAGGGGAGTCCTTTCCTTGTATATCCACCATAACCCCTTCAAAAAAAAATCTCAAATGTGCAGTAACTACATGTAGGGGTAGACCCACCCTTCAAGGGGATTAATCCACACCATCTTCTAAATCTGATTATAATCTCCTAGATCATATAAATAAAATTCTCACAAATATCCATTCTAGAGCTTTGAAAAATATCTCCAACACATAAGGAAATCTTAGACAAGAACCTTCAAGAGTCTTTTGTACCTAAAGACATAGATATTGCTCAATTTCAAGCCATGTTTGGATACATTTCAAAGCTCTCCTCATCATTTGGTGTTTGAAAAATATTTGTCTTCTACTTCTATCTCATAATGAAGGCTTGTACCTAGGATTCTTCATTCATAGGCATAAAATTAAAAAGTTATGATTGATGGTGGATTAGGCCTAAAAATTTGTACCATCCAACTAGTAAAACAACTAGGATATTTTGATGGTGTCATTGATTCTACAAATAAAATCATCATTAAATATTATGATGATTTTGAACATGGATATGAAGGAACAATAAAAATCCTAATTCAAGTTGGCCCTACTATAGTGGATACCATTTTTCAAGTATTAGACCTTGATCTCCCATATAACATTCTTCTTGGTTGTCCATGGATACATACCTTGCAAGTTGTTCCCTCTATATATCATCAATACCTAAAATTTCCCTATGAGGGTTTGAAAGTCACTATTCCTATGGTTCTCCACCCTTTTGAATATTATAAAACCTTGGAAGAAAAATATCATAAACCCACCCAAGTGCCTAACAATCAAGTGGCTCCATCCTCGTCATCTTACACAGATCCATCCACCTTATCCTCACTTTTTGATCCACACACCTATCCTCTTGAGACCAAGGTTCAAGTTAATGACAATTGGTTAGGAGAATATAACATGAAGAAATATTTCCTTTTAGACCAACTTCCTCTTTCACCTAAAACATATGGTAGACCTAAACCTATACAAGATATATCAATTGTGGTTATCGAGTCCAAATCTACCACATGTTGGAAGTTTGAAGAGATTGTCATTGGTATGGTTGTTGGCAACATGAGCATGAGCTTATATAGTGTTTTCATTGATGTCAACATTGTGGTTTGATGTCTACATTGAGGTACACTCGGTTGGTGAAGCTTGAATGAGCATGGAAATGGTATTCCAACATAGAAATACAGATGTCCTGATCTGGTGAAAAATAGATGGATTGATTATTTGGTTGCGTTGGAACACAATTTTCAATGTACAGATCATCAATTTTTGGGTCTGTATTGGTTCGTCTTGAGGTATTTATGTTTGCGGTTCTAAGACAATTTTGGTACATGTTTGAGGACCTTAAATCCAAAGTTTCATGTCTTTATGTCCTCTAAAGCAAAATTTATGGTTGACAATATACTGGGCTTGCTAATGACAATGTGCCAATGCAGAATACCTATTTGGAATGGTTTGCATTGCACCACAGAATAATATTTTTTATGCAAATTTGAGGGAGTGTTTATAGGTGTTAGAAGAGTGTATAGTCCAAATGGTGTGTGTTATGGAGTTCTGTATGTCAGTTTGTGGATAATCAGTTGGTGTATTGTGGTGTTGTCTTGTTGGCGATACCGACCTAATATGTTTGGGGTCATGCAGAGTTAAAGGAAGTGTTGATTAGTTATGTGGGAGCTATTATAGGTCCATTCTGACCTATTTGGATGCATTACAAGTTTTGAATTAAGGTGCAAAGCATGTATGTTTGATCTTGAGCCAGAAAGCTATTATTTTTCATGATACATCTAATTAGGCTAACCTAATTGATGTTGTAGGTGTTTGTGTCATAACCCAATTTTATTGCATATTTATATGGTAAATAAAATTATTGAAGAAATTTAATTAAATATTAAAATAGAGATTCTATAATATTTGAAATTGAATGAAAGAAGTTGACTGATGTTGACTTTGCAAACTTTTGAAAACTTATTTTATATGTTACCAAGAATTGAATGTTACTGATCAATTTGCAAGTGCAAGTGTGTGCAGTTGCAGGGTGACAGGTTGAAGGATGAGAACATGGTTGAAGTAGGATTGTTTAGCCAGATTGAATGGTAAGCTAGTTGGAATCTGGGTGCACACACCACAAATTGCATGATGACTTGCATTTGACTAATTTGCACATATAAGATAACTTAATTTCCTAACTTGAATTGTTTCAGTGTTTGAAAATTAATAGTTTGTAGATTAAATGGTCTATTTTGAACTTGGTGATTTGAAGGAAACGAAAGCAAGCATTGTAAAGAAAATTATTCTCTTAGGTATAGAAATATATATATATAAGATGCTTGAAATGAAAATTCTAGATCCTTACCTTAAATAAAAGTATATGGAACTTACAAGCCATTCCAAAACAAGCAATTTATATAAGAATGCATATATATATATACTGAACACACACACACACACACATATATATATATACATGAATGTAAACCGAACACATATATATCCATATATATGAATATACATATATATAATAGAAATATATACATTATTCAAAATACATGGTAAATCTGAATGAAATCATTTAAATGAATATAGAGATATAAATATATAAGTATATATATATGTATATATATATATTACATACTATATATATACGTACATATACATACGTATACATATTCAAATTTGAATTGAAATTAAGTTGATAACTGATGCATTATGAGTAGGATTGTGGAAAAATCAATGAAGATTACAAGGCAAACCCACGATGGTTGTGGCCTGCCTAATCATAAAGGAATTATTCAAAATCAGAGGGCGGCTATGGCAGGAAGGCCATAACGACAACACCCAACCACATGCAAAAGAAAACACTTTTCTTTGTTTCCATTTTGGAATTAACAGTGTGAAGGAGATAGAAGCATATAGGGGAAAGAAGATCGGCAAACAACACAGCAAGATTAGAAAAAGATCAAAGTCATAGGGAAAATCAAAGACAAGCTTTTATTCAAAAATTTGAACATTGAAGTAATCATAAGCCTTTTGAATCTAATTCGTTTTCAATATCATCATTTTGTAGTCGCTGCATTTTTTAAGCAAATTTGTTAAGCGCACAAAATGTATTCTTGTGACTGATTGTTTGATTTGAGCCAAGTGCAATGCATGGTCGACCACCTCTTTGGGTTTGATGGTCTCGACCTGTGTTACATAGGATGTGTCTTGAATGGAGCCTCATCAGCTAGACTGAGGCTTGTCACCTTTAAGGTGTGACTGTCGTGATAGCTCACATGGCTAAGTTGGCCATATGATGACGATCAAATTATATTCCAATCAAATTTATTCCCTTAGTGTGACTGGTATTGTAGGGGATTCAAATGTTGAACCCAAGTGAGGGGATGGTATAAACCATGTGTTTACCTTCTGCATATTATCTGTGTTTTCATTTTATTGTGTTGCTCTACCACTATCGGCTAGGCTGAATTGGTAAGAAGATTGAGTTGTTCCCTAAAATTACGATCAATGTACGCATATAGAGATCGCCATTGATTAGAAGAGACGATGGAAATGTAAGGTTTGCTTTCATTTAAAATCATGAAGGCTCAATTTCCATGATCGAACATCTTTTCTCTTGGAACGGATATAGAAAAGATTTTGCATATCAAACATACCTATGATTTAGACCTTGTTAGTTCTTTGAGTAAATTTGGAAATGACCTATAGTTGGTTTGGGAAAAGAATGAATTCTATCATGTAAAAAAACAATCATATTTTTGTAACCAAGAAGGCTTGTAATGGACATAAAAGGGGATCGAGTTAAGAAAGAAACCTTGGGTAACCTTAGGGTTTAGTATGGATGCATTATTTCAAATTGACTAGAATGTCGAACTAGGTCGTTATAATATTTGTATGACTGCTCTTGAACTTTAATTATTTATATGGAACAATGGAAAATTTGATAGCCTAATTTTTTAGAGGAAAAATAAATTATTCTATTTGAAATGAAAGATGAGATAGCTATAGACAATACTTCTACTGAAAAATAGTATTGTTATTTCTCTATTCTTTGAAATAAAACTCGTTTTGTTAAAAGAACAGTGAATGTTCTATTGGAAAATGATGTTTTCTATCATTAAGTGAATTTTTTGGTCTCAAACAGTAATTTAATGATGAATACAACGAATAATCTTTTGTAAACAACCCTATTTTGTTGATTAAGTTACCATTGTAGCTGTAAAAAGCTTGTTATATATCTGTTTAGTAGGAAACAGTATATATTTTGTTCAAACAATGAATGTTCATATGTAAACATCTAGGTTTACAACTGTATAGTAGGAAACAGTACTTGTTTTGCATAAATAATGAATGTTCGTATGTAAACAGTTGTTTTTTTTACTGTTTAGTAGGGAAACAGTATATATATTTTGTTCAAACAATGAATGTTCTTAAGTAAACAACAATGTTAGAGAAACACAATAGTGAGAATGCAATAACAGTATGTGTGAAATTGTTAGCATAAACTTGTTCTATTCTCTTTGTCTTGACCAAAAACGTTAATTGAAATACTATTTTAAGATTGTAATATGAGTTAATGATTATTTTAGAATCTATGTACAAACTATAACATTAGAATGCACATATATGTGTATGCACATAGACTTCATCTATGTACATACACATACTTGTGACATACCTTCTTTTGTTTTTAGTACATTTTTAAAAGGAAAATGCTTAAGATGTTAAGTAGAAAATAGTCATAAGAATGATATGACTGATTCTTGAAATACTCTATGAAACATAGAATCTGATTTTTGTTTAGAGTATAAATTGTATTATTTTTCTTCTTTTGAAGACATTTGTGGAAGAATATTTTAAATACTTGAACAGAACAGTGATACCTTAGTTGACTAGAGTACCTATGGGTAGTTGCTACTAGAAGGTTATATTAGAAAATTACCTTTCGAGAAGGGTGCTGAAATGGGTTTAGAGAGTATAGGTTTGCTTTACCATAACCTATCATTTGTTGTTGTTGCAACACACTTATTATGCTTGGCCAAGCAATATAGTTCATTATGAATGTATGAATGAACTCTGTGATTTCACTCTCTACCATTCCTAGCATAGATCTTGCACTTTCTTTTCTAATTTGTATATAGAAATTGCATGTTGATGTATGGGCACACACCATATTCCACCTTGCAAGTTATTCTCTTACTAAACTTTCCATGCAGGGTCGAGCATTCTTCAAGTCGGAAGAATACCAAAGAAGCGTAAGCTTCGTGGTTGGGCGATAAAGTGCTTCAACCATGTTCTCATACACAGTGGAGGCGAGTGTCAAGAAGAACCATAGTTGTTCACAATACTAATATAATCTAAAATGTAACTTGATGTAATTTGTTCTTGTACTTGATGTAATATGTACAATGTAATGATTTTGTGGCCTTAAGAGCCAAGTCAAACTTGATATTATAAATTGACTTTTGAAGTGAATATGAGAATCTTTGACTCATTTTAAATGGACATGTGTAGCTATGATGGACTTTAGCCACTAGTTATGTCTTTTTAATTTGGAGTATATTCATGTGTCATTTACAATAATATTAATTAAGTAATAATTTTGAATGGGTTATTACAGTTTGTGAATGTAATGGTTATAAGTATAAGATCATTTTAGTGTTTAAGAGCGATGATTAAGTGGTGTGATGTGAATTCCTAATTAGAGCATACAAATGTGATGTGAATGAAAAGAAGAGCAGATTATTAGAGTAGTGTAGTATGCATTGTGTTGATTCAGTGTTTTGAGCTTTAGTGGAACTGTATCTCTTGCATACTATAGATGCAATTTTAGCAATTCAATCTTGGCAGTGAGCCAACCCTCTTTCCTATCAATGAGCCATTTTAATATTTGGGCATAGAGCTAATCAATGTAGATCCAAAATGGGTGGAAGTAAGCTTGTTCAAAATGTCAAATGCCACAAATGTAATAAGTTAGGACACATTGCTAAGTTTTGCAAAAGCAAGAAAGAATAAAATGAGGTTAAGGACAAGTCTGTGCTAGCTCCTGGTGCAGATGTTTCCTCCAAAAACTAAGTTAAGAGCTTTGGCTTAGGGGGAGTTTTAACATACAATCATTAAGCCTCTACCAAAGATATGGTGTTGATGCCTTTAGCACATGGATCATGGATATGAGGTGTAGGTTGATATGCTTGACTTATTGGTGAAAACACCAATGAAAAATATTTAGATGCGAAAGTTTGCGGAGCAATCAAAGGTGACTGTGCACTACAGTTAACGTTTGTCAGTTTTTTTGCCTAACTTCAAATCAGTGCATTTAATGTGAATTAGGTTATTTTCAAAAATGGTTTATAATTTATTTCACATTTGATCTAGAAGTCATTTGTAAAGGAGCAATTAAGGAGAGAAGAGCAGCGAAGGAGTGAAGAGAAGCATTTCAGAACTCTTGTGCATGAAACCCTAATCGAATGTGATCAAAAGGTATTTACAATTTCTATTTTCCCTAAGCTTTTTGAAGTACTTTTGTTGTGGTTATAAAATGTATACCCCACAAGTTGTTGAGGTATTCTACCAACCCCATCCAAAATTCAAATGACACCCTAATAAGTCAATGATGATTGATCCAGATGGTGCATTTTTTAGCATTTTGTATGGTGTGTTGCATATAGAAGATGTAAGAATTTATATACATGCTAAATTGGAAGAGTATAACCACTCTAATTTTCGTGATGTTTGGTTTAATGAACTCACTAGAGACCAATTTGAATTAAAACCCGAGTTCGAGAGCTTGGCGAAGAAGAAGCTCAATGTCTAGAACCATTTCCCTATCTTTTTATATGTGGATAAGTGGGTTAGATACACCTTGACCAAGATTCATGGCAAGTTTATGTGGCTATATATTCTACATATAATGAATAAGGAGGTGATTAGGTTTGTTACGGGATTATGCTCAACTAGACTGGTTCCGACGCTCAAGTTAGTAAAATATAAAATGGTGATGGAGTTAACAAGTGCAAGATATGACAAGAGAGCCCTGAAGTCAGAGAAATTAGAGACCCTGTAGTAAAATATGCATCAATGGTGATAGGGTACAAGATATATTTTACAAACAGAGAGAACTTTTTTTTTGCAATAAACATCAACATTGTATATGAGATGGTGAAGAAAGGTGTCGGTTATGATTTGTGTGAGGAGAATTTGTAGAAGACTAAGGACACCCAATACCCCTTCAAGTTTGGTACCTCAATTATTTGATTTCTTTTCTACTTTCTTAATGAGGTTCCTAGAACCAAGAACATAGTGTGTTTAAAGGAAAGACCAGTGGCACATCAAATCAGAGACCATATGATGAGATTAGGTAATGAAGACACACAAAAGAAATCATTATGTGGATTCTTTTGAAAAAAAAAAAATATGCAAGCTAGAGAAATAATTTTGAAGAAAGTGGTAGAGGAATACAAAAATGGTATCATCTTTATGGTGAGTAAAGACTGTTGCATTATGGAGGCTATTGATCCTAAGACTGTGTGGATCTTAGAAATGGGATATAAAGTTGCAAAGGATGTAATTGTTGGTCTAGCTGACCATATGCTAAGAAAGTCTAGAGACACCTCTGAGGAAACATATGGAACATATCAAGAGAAGTCTATGGAGGTGCACATGGAGCAGAGGAAAAAATAGATAAAGAAAATTGTTTAGTACATAAATGCATAGGTTGTGGAGGTGACGGGCCTATCAAAATAACAAGTGGAGAAAGCCAAAAGAATGTTTGGATCTCCAAGAGGTGCATCTAGCACAAGAAGATTTGGTAGAACATCTACCCCCTCTCTGGTTGCCCCAAAGTCCTCTAGAAATTTTCCCTCTGTTAGTGGATCAAAGAGAAAGGAGCCAACCAGTGCTCCAACTAAACATCAAAGTGCATCTATGAAGGAAGAGGCTCCTCTGAGAAAGCATAAAGGTGCCCCACAACAAAGAAGAGTGTAGGATAATGCTACAAGAGAAAATAAACTAAGTGTGGATGAAGAAGAGGAAGAGGTAGAAGAAGAACCTCTTGTAAGGTAAAGAAAATCTAGAGTCTCTCAAGTAGAGATAAGTACAAAGAAGGTAAAATTTGACATTGTAGATATCGATAGTGAAGCAGAGGTGGAGAGACAAAAAGGAATTCAAAATTTATGTGAGGGAGAATAAACTTAAGTCCGATAAAGGAGAAAAAGCTTTGGAATCAAAGAAGAAGAAGAAAAAGGACAATTATCCCCCAATAAGAACACATAGCCCCATGAAATTATATGCATTATTTAATGGCATAGTGGAGCATGAAATGTTAGAACAAACTATTTCCTTGTATACCTCTATAGATGACATTGATAAGTCTATAATAGAAGAGGCAATTGTTAAATATATTGTTATATTTGAGGTCAACATGGAGGATATTGAAGGCCAATTTCCTAAATATTTGAAAAGTGCATTGTATGCAAGAAGAGAAGAAGCAATAAATGAGGAGGCAATGTTGAGGAAATTTTCCCTGGAAGAGATTAGCTCTCCCCTCTTAGATGATAACAAAGCAAGATTGGCTCAAGTATACAACAAAAAATTCAGGACCAAACAAAGGGTCACTACATTGATGAGCATAGACAAAGATGACTTTGAAAGGTTAAAAAATGAGACTATTGAGAAGTTTTCCAATTTGGTAAAAGAGCTAGGCATGATACCAGACACTGAAGAGAAAATGCATGATAATGTTTTTGTTTTAGATGTTAAATACTAGAAGATACACAACAATAAGATGCTCAACCTAAGCATGATGTAGAGAAGGAGAATGACCAAGAAGATACCCCTCTAATAGTGGAGAATGTGGTTGTGGAAGAAGAAAGTGTTACTGGTAACACTCCTCCAAAAGGAGAAAACGTTTTTGGAAAATATAAGAACACTCATATGCAAAAGGAGGATGCACATATAGGTCATAACTCCCCTCCTCCAGAAATAGAAAAGAATGTTGAAGAAGAGGTTGTACAAGACAACCTAAAGATCAATGAGGCACAAAATACAAAAAAATATGCCTCCTCTAGTCAACAATGAAAAATCAGTTGATGATGAGAAGGATGAGAAAGAATCTGGCCATGCTGAGAAGAATGAAGAAAAAGCAGAAGATAATATTCATGACAAGGAAAATATAGAGGAAAAGAAGGATGAAGGTAATGTGAAGATGGTTGGAGAATCTTTTGGAACCTCTGGAGATTCATTGAAGATTTTATTGAGCATGCAATTACAGTTCTAACATGTTGTTTCTACCCAGTTACTACAAATTCCAATGCAAATGGGCAAGTTGATATGGACAAAATGTCCCCTTTGCACAAGTTACAACACAGTGATGCATTCCATGTCTCCGCCAGAAAAGATATTTTGCAGACACATCAGAAGAGTGTGGAGATGATAGATTAAGCAGTGAAGGTGTTGCAGAAGAATATTCCCAAAGTAAGTATTGATAATTCTTTATTCAGTGTGAAAATTTTGAAGCTTCTAGTTGATTCTTTTAAAGAGTATTCTATGGGACTTGAAGAGAAGTTGGAGAAGGAGGTAAATAAAAAATGAATGATAGAAGGATGGTGGATACAATAGATAAATGTGCCACTGTATATGGCAAACTACAAAACAACCTGAAAGAAGCACATAGTTGTGTTGTAGAGGCTAAGGATCTATTTCAGTTTTACTTGAAGAGGCTTAGTTCCATGAAGAACATCAAGGTTGAGATGGATTCCATTGAGGCATAGATTGATAAGGCATTTGGTGCCTATGATCTGATGAATGATGCAAATGAATCCACTAGAGAAGCAATCAAAAATCTACGTGAATAATTCTTCTAGTTATAGGAACAAAGAGAAAAGATCATAGTGCAGTTTAGATAGCTTAGAGACCTGTTCAATGCAAAGTTCACACCCATATCCGATGCTTTGACCAGTGCAGTGAAAGAAGTAAAGATGAATCTGATACCCAGTACTCTGGATGAAGGATAAAAACTCCTCATGGAGTTTGAGGCTATGAACCACATGCTTGGGTTGGCCAAGAAACATTAGGAGGATGGTAAGAAGGACTAGCAGGCACACCTGGAAAAATTGCAGGTGCTATACACTTCTTCAAGTTCATCCATGTATATTTCTTTCCTATTTATACATTTCAGATTCTATTGTATATATGTACATGTTAGAGGATAGTTTACCAGTATAAATTTTGATCAATTTAGATGGATAGCACTATTAGGGGGAGTTGCTTAAACTTTTTGAGAAGTTTGTTACTATCATGCATTTTGTATATATTAGTTAGGGGAAGTATGTGAGTAAGTCATGTATATATGAAAGGGGGAGAAGGAAAAGTGAAATGGAGGAAAATGTAGGGTGATGCTTTTGAATGGGGGTATGCACCTACACTTTCTCTTATTTCATTAGGAAATAGAGATACTTTAGGACAAGATGACTTTCAACCCTTAGGTGAGTCAATCTTGATGGATATCTTTTTGTTTTCCTTATGATTGAGGACAGGGTAAATCAATCTGAAATTTACTTTTGGGAGATAAATGAAAAATACCAAATGAATGCAATTATGCAATGTAACACATGAAGCATCAATTTTAAACCTTTATCTGATAGAATCTAGAAAGTTCCAACAGATCTGAGAAAGATATGAATTTATGCACCTATCACAAAAAGCCTATGTTGAGTGTCCTCATAGGACTCATTCACCCTAGGGTGAATGGGTCTTGCTACAGGGGTTCAAAATCTTCTTTCACAATCCTCTGCTCCTAGGTCTGCACTGTTGATTCCTCCAAGTTTCACTATAAAAAAGTAGAATTAAATTTTGTAAGTGAGTTTTTTGTGGCTTGATGACAATGTTGATAACTTTGACAAATTTGCAAAATTGCACTTTTGATCAATCTTCAATCCTTCTTCAACCTAAGATCTGCAACACACACAAGATGGAAAAATTGTTTTTCTTTGGTGAATGGGGGTTTTCCTTGGTCAAACCCCATTTTGGTAATTAAACCTTGTAATGAAATGAAACATGAATAAAAGGAATGATGAATGAACACTTTATTTTTACAACTCACCAAACCCTTGAATGAAACCCTTGAAGTAATGAAATCTAACACATCTCTCCAAGGTCTAGATCTTGCATGAAATGGCTTGATTGGATGCTTGATTTGACAGCTTGAATCTTGACTTGAATGCTTGAAACCTATATCACAATGTTAGCTCCAAAAATAAGCATGAATGAAGATAACTTTGACATGATTCTTGAGATCTTGAATGCTGAAATAAATGACTGAGAAATTTTCTCTTGAACACCTTTGAAAATAATTTTAGCTCTTGTAAAGTTCCTTAGAAATTTCTAGGATTTGAATTGATAAAAAGACCTTGTATTTATAGGTAATTTTATCACTAGTACAGAAACAACAATAAACGACTAAAAAAACTTCTAAAAACTACTTATAAACAACTGAACATGGTCACGTGACCAATAGTAGTTTATTGCCAGTCATTTATAATGCAGCCGAATTGATGACTAATTAGTCATTTGATTGATCAATTTGGTCATTAATTTAGTCATCTGATTGATCAATTTGGTCGTTGATTTAGTCGTCTTTGATCAATTTGGTCGTTGATTTAGTCGTTTGATTGATCAATTTGGTCATTAATTTAGTCATCTGATTGATCGATTTGGTCGTTGATTTAGTCGTCTAATTGATTGATTTGCTCGTTAATTTAGTCATTTGATTGATCGATTTGGTCGTTAATTTAGTTGTTAATTTGATCGATTTGGTAGTGTGTTTAGTCGTTAATTTATTCATTGATTGTTTTAAACCGATCACTTATTTAATCATTTTATATTCACTGATATGTTTAGTTGTTAATTTAGTCATTGATTGTTGTTAACTGGTCACTTATTTAGTCATTTTTATTCACTGATTTCCGTCCATTGTAAGTGTATTTAGTCATTAATTTTAATCATTAGTTTGATCAATTTGGTAGTTTATTTAATTGTTTTTGTTCACTAATTTTTGTCAACTAGTAGGTATATTGATACATTATCTATTAATTTCATAATCATTATATTCAGTCATATTTATTCATTGATTTATGTCAGTTGATCGTATATTTAGTTAATTGGTAGTTTATTTAATTATTTTTGTTCACTAATTTCTACCTATAAGTGCTAGAAATGAGAAAATACTTTAATTGAGGTTTAAACATATAAAAACACAAAAAAACATAATCAATCATTCATTTGCACATAATGAAATAGCTATTAAGAAGGAAAAATATTGAAATTTTATTGAGAAAACGTGTTCTTACAACATATACAAGATAAAAATGTGTCTTTGCTTTGAAATGTACTAGTAAAAAGTGTGTTACTTACTGTTGTCACCGAGAAATCTGAGTTACAATGCCTTTTTTTTCTTATGCAAGATATTATAATTTTGATGACAATTCTATGTTGCAACTTATTTGCAACTACACATAAATGTATGTTGCACTCTCTACAACTTTTCATCTTCATTGCACCTCTTTATCTACTCTTTTATGCACCCCTATTCTTTGCGTCTACTACTTACACAACAACATATCCCCTCTTTTATAATGCACCAGTTTGAATGAGTGGAACCCAAACAAAAAGAGAAAAACATAATCAAGGGGTTTTACATTATAGGTGCAGTAAGATAGAACATTCTCTATTTTATTCACAGAATGTACACCCAAATTAGATTCTATGGTTTTTGTTTGGGTTCAACTTATTTAGGCTCAGTGCATTCTTTGTCTACAACTTCACTCTCCACACTCTGATGTTGCTAACCCTTCTTTTTCTCTTTTGCACTTACGGCTAACACACTGTCATTTTTCTCAAATATTTTAGTGGCCACCATGTGAAGGTCCCTTCTTTCTCTTTCAGACGAACAACTCCATCTATTTTGTCTAGATAAGCAAGGGGTATGTTACTTGTGACCTTTAAAATACTTACATTTGCATCTCTTGTTCCTTTCAATTTGACTCCATGAACAATATATAGTGAGTGAATCCACCCAATGCCTACAGCAGCACCATCAAATGGATCCAACACCTCAACTTTATCCCCTTCTTAGATTTTATCAATAAATGTCTACAAAAACAAAAAAATATATTATATTGAGATATAAAACACACATTATATTTTTTTTGACAGCTGTATGTAATGTCTTATGTCTTGGAACAAATAAGTTTTTGTATGTGCTTTTATAAAACACTCTATTACAACTAAGCTCTAAGATTACATATGTAAGTTATTTATTCTCCCTTATTTCCATAATCTATGTATACTAGCTAATTACACTTCACTACTATTCTAACCAGCTTCTATCAAATAGGTAATGATTACCCTTATTTAGATAATAAAACAATCATTACTTACTTGAATAGTCCTTGAATAGTACTTACTTGCATGTGGTTTCATAGCACTCACCTCGAGTTCAACACAACTACCACTATGAATATCATGTGCATGCTCGATGATTTCATCATCATAATCACTATCAATGTCATTGTAGACATAAAGTTGTACAACTTTGCAGAGAGTTCTATTGATAGGGCCTTTTCTTTTTGTCCTACTTTCATATAATTGCTCTACATCATGTGGTTTAATCATCATGTAAAAATTAAAATTTAGTCAAGTAAAGAATGCAAAAGCTATAATTTTTTGTCCAAAAGAACATTTTAAGCATGAAGAATGACAAAACATTGGGACAAATAACTGACAACTATTATATTAATTACCTCAACTTCGAGACAATTAAGACGAATATGTTGTGCATTATTATCCACTTCATCACTATCAATATCGGCAACTCTATTGACATCATGAAGGAGTTTTTGTTTTCCTATTGCTTTGATAAAATTGCTATGCATGTGGTTTAACCATCGTGCAAAAAAATATACAATGCATTCAGTGTCAAGTAAAGAATGCAAGCCATAAATTTGTCCAAAAGAACATTTTATGGATCACTACAACAATAAAGAAACTGGGTTGGATTCTCCTACGCTCATATTTCAATAATCTATATATTAAGAGGCATTTATATATAGAACTAAAAAAGAAGAGATGAGATCAATAGAGCCTCTTACCTCATCTGAATCCATGGATTTATGCTCATTCCATGCAGAAACTATAGGGTTAATGGATTCAACCAACTGCATAACTTGGTGAGTGAGACTAAATATGCAACTCATTACCTTTTGGTACCTTAGTTCATTTGAGTTGACATGATCTACAAAGGCTCCTACTAGGAATTGAACATATGGCTATGAAATCTCTGTTGACAAACTAGATTTCCACTTCATCCTTCTCTTAGATTTACTAGCATCTAGTGCTGCCATATAATTGACAATATCTTCTGCACCTGATTCTTTATTATTGTTTTCCACCTAAAATACAATGTCAATTTCAACATATAGTTAGTTCAATAAAAAATCAAAATAAATAACATAGTGTAAATTGAACCAAAAAGCCATACACTTACTGCAAATTTGTCCATTTTGGCATGCAACCTGCCTCGGCCAAATGTATATCCAGCCCTCACATTATCTCTTGCTCTCTTGCCTCTATTACTCTTTGCCAAATATTCTTCGAAATTCATACTTTCTCTCAATGCCTCCCAATCTTTAGGAGATAGAGTAGAGTCTAACCTCTCTTTTCCCTCCATGATTTTTTTTTGCAAACATATCTATTATTGTTCATCAAAATTTTCATCATTTGCTTGTAATATTTTCTAGATATCTGTCCACTAGTAGTCTCAAAATTATTTTCCATTTTTTGTATAAAATTTTCCATAGCTCGTGGATCTTGCTCTACAAAACTTGATTTGAAAATATCCAAATGGGACCTACATCTTACAGCCAACTCAATGGACCACTTTGCAGCATTTGGCCCAATGGGCTCACCATCTCTTGATACCTCAAGCAAGAATGGTTTCTTTCTGTCTAATTTTCTTTCTTTTGCATTCCTCTCTGTAGATATGTATAAATCTTGACTCAATCTTTGTATTTTGATAAAATCATCCACATCTTCTATTAAATTACCACTATTAGTATTTTTGGCTAATCCACTAGTTCCATCAAAAGTTCTAGATGCAACAGGTGCACTTTGAGGCACAACAGATAAAAGCGGTCTCTCTTCATGAATTTTATTAATTAGAACTTCATGCTCCTTGGACACATCAAGTGTGGCATGAGTAGGTAGATCAGTACCGATCTCCACAGATTTCACATAAAATGCATCCCTTAATGTTGAATAAAGCATCTGCAGACCTGTACTTGTTCCTTTGCCCTAATGTTTTTGGATAATCTCTCTTAGACTTAGTTCTAAGAGATCATCACAAAGTTGCACATCACCATGTGCTATATCAGGTTGCACATCACCATGTGCTATATCAGGCTGCACATCACCATGTGCTATACCAAACTGCACATCATCACAACTATTGTTTTCACCAACTGCATTTGTTGAATCACAAAAGCGTTGGCTTCTATGAGATGGCGGCACTGTATCTTTTCTTTCCTTTTTTTTATCCACATTTTATTTGCACTCTTTTTGTTGCCTATAAAAAAAAAATCATATTATGTCTTATATACATAAAGCTCTTACCTATAAAATTTCATTAAACACTATTAAACAAATAATATACTACTTAGTAGATTTACAACTTGCCTGCTTGTCAAACCAAGACTCAATAAATATTCATTATTCTTGGCCACTTTTTCACTATGCACGCACTCATATTTTGTCACTAGAATTTTAGCATTATGATCACTATCATCTAATTTGTGCCTTACAGTCCTTGTCTTCATTTCTTGAAGTCCAAATAAACAATAATGTATAAATCAGCAACTTGAATCAGTAAAACTTTATTAAGTTCATAAGTTGATAATTGTTGAATTTCCAATCTGTTGATAACTACAAATGGAAACTTAAAATAGAATTCAGTTTACAGATTAAAAATAATTTGGAGTTGAAAACCAGGAAGATGTTTACAATTATAGGTATCAGACAAATTTTCCTTAGGGATATATTCACAAGAAAAGAACACATAAAAACATAATACAAGCAAGATGAAGGAAAACATAGTCTAGTTCATCATGAGGTGTGTTAGAACCTTAAAATTTTGCCTAGTTCCATCATCACAATTAACCTTTAGCTCCATGACCTAAGCCTTGACCCTTATATTCCTTTTTATTTTTGACTGAGCCTCCCCATTGTAAGCAAACATATAAATTTTTTAGGTCTGACTGACACTGAAAGACCTATAAAAAGCCAAAAATTCATCATATATACTTAAGCAAAAACATGTCTAGCTAAAAACATTCCAAATCCCTTAACATTTTGTTACTGGGATCCCTCAGCAGTAATCTGATCCCTTAGTGGGTTGGCGGTGTGTAACAGACAACATGAAGATATTTACCGCAATACCACTAAAGTATTATGATGAGGACGCGGTTGGGCGGTATGAGAGAATTTAAATACATCATAAACCGCCATACAACGAGAAGGAAAAATGAAGGGTGCAATATAGCGAGGTAACCCGCCAGCTCACGAGGAAGATCATAAAGGCATACTATAGGGCGATATGAACCACCATACCACAGAAGGATGTGACGAAGCATGCAATATGGCAATAAGCCATATGTAACTGTTAATGTAAACTATAGTACCACAGGTTAAACAAGTCAAGCTTGAGGTATAGAGGTAAGGATCCCACTACCCCGCGATGAAATGCAAAGAAGCATGCAGTATAGTAGTGTATACCCCTCTATCCCACAACATTATAGAAAGTGGGGTGATAAAGCAGTATTAAATGCATGAATCACATCAACCCTCTAATCTTGTAAAATCAATGGTGCATGTTCAAACTTGAACTACGAGCAAAATATTTGGCATAAGGTTGATATTAATGTTGACATGATTGAGCTCAGAAGCCATTAAACCAAGAATTCAACATTCTCTTTGCACTCATTTGTAAAAATTATCATGTGGGGAGTTGGGAGTTTGAGGAGGTTAAGCTCTGCAACCATCGTAACCCGAGAAAGTGCATAGAACTCGTTGTGAAATAAGTTTTACGAGTACAAGATTGTTTGGAATTTTGCATTTCAGAAGTATAGGAGAAGTAAGATAATTAGGCATCATGCCACCCAAAAAGAAAGAACCTAAAACTAAAAAGGAAGAATTTAAGGTTAAAAAGAGGTCCTTACAATAGTCTATCCTGGATATACTCCCTAAATCAAATGATAGAGGATTTAAGAAAGTTTTTAAAGATGTGGCTCACAGTTGTAGAGATTCCCTTATCCCTATCTCTGGGTGGGAACTATTCTAGTACTTTTATGAAAAAAGGGAGGACAAGATTCCAGTGTCAAATCCATGAGCATTAGATTTGGCCAAGTTAATTGTCCCAAATGTTTTTATAGATGTAGAGTTCATCAGAGTATTGGCTCAGAGTTATCATCCTGCTACTAGGTCTGTGAGATTGCCAGATGGTTTTCCATTAGTTGTGTTGACTAAAGCGGCCATCATTGAATGTTTTCACCTAAAAAACCAATCCCTAACTAAAATTGATTTGCAAAGAATTGAAGAAGAATATACTAGATTGAGGAGAACCTATACAAGTGATGAACTCCCCGTTTACATGAAAAGGGGTGTGAACAATAGGGTGATTCCTATATTCCCTTATGCTACTGAACCAATTGTTGTCACAAATTTCCAATTTTATTTAAAGAAAAATTACTTTTCTCTCTATCAAGTACTTAAGATAGATGCACAAGAGCAAATGCCAATTAGTTTAATGATGATGGATATGAGGATCCAAAACCCTAAGACAAACATTGAATATGATTTTGCCTCATAACTTGAGAAATCATTGCATGAAGGATTTATGTAAGTCACGAAAAATAGAGCCCCCATAACATTCAGGAAATATTCTTTGTTGTGCCACCTGATATTATACTAGAATAAAGATAGATGGACCAAAAGGATGTGTTTAGGTAAGATTGACTGGCAGGGGAATTTGCTGCCAGTGCAACAATGGTGTTATATATGGGATAGCAGATGTAAGAATTCAAATTATGTGATATTCCATGATGACTTTGTGTACAGAATTATGAGAGTTATTGGCCACCCACCACCAAGACTACACACACTTGTGCTACAATTGTTAAGACCTTTGGCTTTGAAACTTGAGCAAGGCCATACTCATAACTTCAGTGATTGGTTTTTTCTACTAGATATCCCAATAATCAAGATTTATGGATGCCCATAGGCCCCACATATACTGCCAAAGTTTGTCCCCCTTCGATTAGCCTTTTCAGAGTTCATGTGGAAAATTATATGGATGGAAAAGGATGTCATGCATAAACAAAGGAAGGGTACATTTCTACCCATTTTGACAACATATGGGGAACTATTAGTGGGATTTGATACACTTGAAGAGTTGCAGAATTATCTAAAAATAAGGTACTCTTTAGAGTTTGGAAAGGAAAGAGCTTTTGACCTTGAGGGTCACATGAATTTTTTAAGACACACCATCCTTACCAAGGCTATGGTTACTCACGAGACTAATTATGAAGAAGATGTTATCAAAAATTGTTTCACTCCTCAAGAGGTATATGAGAGGAGGAGAAAATGGGAAATTATGAAAAGGATTGAGGAAGAAAGAAAGATGAAGCACAGTGATTTCTTGGGGTATTTCATAGAGGAAGAAGATCCTCTCAAGAGGATTGAAATGATGATTGATAAGTTTCATGAATTATATAAGTCTGCAGCGGAGATGGGGATGGAGAGACCTGTCTCCCAAAAGGCTAAGTGGTATTATAATTAAAGAACCAACTCTAGATATTGTTTCAGTATATCATGCTTCTCCAAGATCACCTCCTGAATAACCACCGTCTAAAAAACAAAAGACACAAGAGATAGACCCACTTGTTTCCTATGAAATAAGTGAGGAGGTTGGAGATACAGAAGAAGCAGTTAATGTGTTAAGAAATTTCAAGGATGATGTTGAAGTGGACCAACCTATGCCTGAAACTAAAGACCATAGACCTGAAGCTATAGCCGATATTCAAGTACAAGGAGAAAGAGAAATTCACGAGGATGAGAGGGTAATTGCAGCTCTCAGGTTCTTGGAAGAAAATGAATTTATCAAAACCCTTGAATTTAAAGACTTTTGGATTAAGATGAAAATGAGAGTTTGAAGTGAGGGTTGAAATAAATAAGATGGGAGCTGAGGAATCCCAGCATCACCAGATAGTAGCCCAAAATTTTAATGAATTAAGGATTGTTAATATTGATATCATCCCAGAAGAGGCTAAAGAGATGATTTTGAAAAGTAATATACTTATTGTCCCTAGTATGGAATTAAAAAAAAAAATTTACTTGATCAAGTGAGAACACAGGAAGACCCAATGTTGATTGTTGAGTTTGACTCAGATGAAGGAGTAAGTGGCATAGGGTATAACCCTAAGATTGAAACCTTGGAATTCTGGGCCAAACAAAAGACTACACAAAAACCAAGGTTACTAGATGTAGTGCAGGAAATGAAAGGGATAGCTATGGTGAAAACATTAAAGGATACATCTCCTCTAAAAGTTGCAACCATGACAATGCATTCAAATATGTTCACCTGAGCTACAGTTAAGGAGATGGAAGCAAGATTAGGAGAGTACAAAAAGGAACAAAAGTTTTTAAATGATGAAGTCAATAAATTGTTCATGGAAAATGTGAAGTTGAAGGAATAATTGAAAGGAGCGGGCCCCTCACAGAACAAGGAAATAATGTTATACCATCCTTCTCTTGCTCCACTAGTTGATATAGAAAGTGCTTCTACTGAACAAGTGAGCATTCTTAGACAAGAGATTGAAGAGTTAAAGAAAGCCAACAATGAGGGTAAGGAAGGAGAGAAAATGAAAATTTGCAATGTTTTAGAGAAGGTCCTCAAGCATAGGATAAAGCTAATTGTGGATAAGTTGGAAAGTGTGTATGATTTCTACAGCTCACTGACACAGGCAATTGATCAGATGAAAACACATGTACCCATACTAGATCCGCTTTTTAAGAACTGGCATCCCATACACCACACATTGGTAACCTTGTGCAAAATCTTACAGAGGAGTACTAAGGCTCCTGTAGCATTAAAACCTACAGAGTAGATGGCCAAAATAGTTATAGATGAATTCCAATATATACAAGGAGAGGACCAAAAGATCATAACAATAATAGATTCATTTTATACTCTGAAGTAGTGGTTTGTGCCAAAAATATTGAAATATGATAACCAATTGAAGGACCTCAATGAATGGAAGAGTGAATTTGGCCAAATTGTTCCACATTGCATCACTCACATACAAAAGGATGGTGAGTTGATTCTTGACAAGTTTGACTTAATCATGGATGGAGTAATAGCATTGGATGTTGGATATTCTAAGTTTATCATGGATGGAAAGGAATTACTAGACAATCGATGGAAGATTCACCTTGCAAATATATTGAAAATTCAAGAATACAAATGGCCACATGATTATATAGTGTACGAGTGGGAGCATAAGTATTTGGGTCCTCACAAACAGTAGGCCTTGGGGTTGTCACAGTGGAAGAACGAGACATTCAGATACACTAATATGGGGAAAGGACCTTGAACAGATCTTCAGTGATCACGGATGCCTTACAGAGATTGATGGACTATGGTGTCATGAGTGTTGTGAACTTCATTACTTATCTACTTTCTCTATTTTAAGTTTAAAGAAAAACTAATGTTTAGTTTAGTTTATACAAAGAGGAATGAATTTTGAAAAGATGCCATATTTTGTAACGATCTGAAGCTTGTTGCTTCTCTTATAAAAGAGAAACCAAGACCAAATTTTGATATCATCACCATAGGAATTTATAGAAACATATATGAGGAGACTTCTGTTATGTTGTAATATCTATTTAAATCAATCGATGGAGAAGAAGATTTAATCTAGTGCTCGAATTCTAGTCTCAATTATTTGTTGATAATACTGTGTATGATTGGATTTTTTATGTATTTTAGGTTGGAATATAGGGGTATATTATGAATTGGTATCAATTATTTTGTTCATAATACTGTGTATGATATAATAATTTGTGGTCTCAAATTGCAGTATTAGATTTTTTATGTATTTTAGGTGGGAATATAGGGGTATATTATGAATGCAGTATTTTAAATATCATTTTATTGAAAAGATTGAACAATTTTCTAATTTTGCAATCTCTTAGTTTTAGTTTTCAGTGTCAATCAAACCTAAGAGATCATTTATTTGTTTGTAATAAGGAGGCTTAGTTCACCTAATGTTAAGATATCTATATGTATTATTAAATCACAAATGTTCATTATTGTTTCCTTCACACAAGGATATTCAATGCATGTGGAGGCTAGAAGTTGTATTACAAACTAAAGCTATCATCTAGGACATACAAGAAAATTTTAGCATCTAGAAAACATATAGGACATACAAGAAATTATATTCTAAATAAACAAAATTAATTTCAACCAAAGTAAGAAAACTAAGAAGAATGAATTACATTCAATAATAAATTACACCATACATATAACCAATATTTAGGTGAAAAGTTAACCTCTTAAGGTGATAGGCTAGTTAAGGTGACAAAACATCATCATAATCACCTGCATTGTTGATTCATTGCATTGCACATCTTTCAAACTCAAGGCATTAGTTCACATTACATAACTAATAACTAGATGCTGATAGATGACAAAATTTCAATTACAATATAGTTTTTACAAAGTCAACCTAAGCAGTTATGCAATTAATTCACATTGCATAACTAATAACTAGGAGCAACTGTAATTTGCATTTGCTTGCCATGGCATTCCATGAGAACACATTTCTTTGAGGCATTTTTTCAAACAATTCACAACCTTGTCTATGCTACCACATTTTTCATACATATTGTCTACCAAAGCATTTTATCAAATAGTTCACTACCTTATTGCTATGGATAAAAGCCTAAAACAAGTGCTTTTGAACAAGCTATGGATGCTTGGAAAAAATATATCAAAGCATAATAGTAAGCAATAGCATTGGCAAGGCAGTGAACTGCTTGAAAAAATTTCTCAAAGAAATGTGGTCTCATAGTAATGGAATTCCATGACAATCCATAACAATTTGCTTGCCATGGAATTCGTCATGGTATTCCATCACCATGAGACCACATTTCTTTGAGGCATTTTTTCCAAAGTTCATTTCCTTGTCTATGCTACCACATTTTTCATACATGTCTACCAAAGCATTTTATCAAACAATTCACTGCCTTACTGCTATAGCTAAAAGCCTAAAATAGTTGATTTCAAACAAGCTATGGATGCTTGGAAAAAATCTATCAAAGAATAATAGTAAGCAAAAATCTATGGTCAATTGGTTTTTTTTTTGCGTGAAAATTAGCTTGATTTTATTTGCATTTTTTTGCAGGTTTTAAATGTATTTTTTTGGCAATTTTGCTGTTTGAAATGGGGAAAATCTATGTGGTTAGTTTTCTGCATTTTTTAATTGTAGGATTCTCATAGTTTCTGAAAAAGGTATTGTTCATGAAGGAATGGAAAATATGCGTAGAGCCTTTGAATTATACCCGTACTATGCAATGGCATTGAATTATTTAGCAAACCATTTTTCTTCACAGGGCAACATTTTCTTGTGGAATAGTTGACTGAGACAACTCTTGTTTCAACTGACCACCCTCTCATGTCATCTTATTCTTATTATAATCTTACACGATATTATCATAGTAAAGGTGATTATGACACCATTGGCTACTACTATATGGCATCAATCAACGAAAGCCAAAGGCCACAGGATTTTTTGGACAAGTTCAATTGAAGTTGGGAGATCTTAAGAGTTCTCTCTCAAATTTTGAAAAGGTTCTGGAGGTCCACCCTGAGAACTATGAGAGATTAAAATTTGTAGGCCATATATATTCTCAGCAAGGGTAGGTAGAGAAGGCTTTGGAAATTTTAAGAAAGGAAACTCGCATAGATCCACGTGATGCCCATGCATTTATCAAGGTGGGTGAGTTATTAATATCGATAGACCCCAATGCATCCTTAGATTCTCTTAAGATAGAAAAGTCTCTTCTGAAGAAGAGCAGAGAAGAAGTATCCATTGAATTGTTAAACAACATTTGGGTTCTTCATTTTGAGCATGATGAACTAGAGTTGGCTCAACAAACTTTTAAGGAGGCATTAGGAAATGGCATTTGGGTTGAATTCATAAATAAAAGGCCCAGTGCCAATTCTACAGTTTTTTCTATGTGCTTTAAGGATATGGAATTCTTCCATCAACTAGAAGAAGGTGATGTTTCACTTGAGTTACCATGGGATAAAGTCACAATACTATTTAATCTTGCTAGGTTGTTTGAACAACTACATGATACTAAAAAAGGAAATCTTTTATACAAGCTAATATTTTTCAAGTTTCTTGATTATGTGGATGCATATCTACGTCTTGTAGTCATGGCTTAGGCTCAGAATGAGATCCAACTAAGCCTAGAATTGATTGGGGGTGCACTTAAGGGGGATAAAAACTCATCAATTTTTTTATGTATGCTTGGCAACAAGGAACTAAAAATAGATGATTGGCTTAAAGAAAAAGAAATAATTAAAGTAGCACGCCAACTTGTCTTGGTTGATGAAGCAAAATGAAAAGTTGATGAAGAATGAAGGATTCAAATGGAAAGGAGAAAGCAAGATGAAGAACTTCAGCGGGTGGTGCAACAAGAGGAGCAATTTGAACATGTGAAGGAATTATGGAAGAGTAAGCATAACGACAAGGATGATGACAATGATGAGGGTGGTCAGTTTGAGAAAAAACAAAAGAAGGAAAAGAATAAAAAGAAGGATAAGGACCACAAGGCTTATGATTCTTATATGGAGGAACCTGATGTTGCCATGGAAGATGAGGCAAATTATATGAGTGATAAGGCACAAGATGATGCAAAAAATTCCCAAGATCTTCTCGCAACTACAGGTCTAGAAGACTCTGATGTTGGCAAGACAAATTCTCCAGTTTCAACAAAATCACGAAGGAGACATGCATACTCTGATTCCGAAGATGATGAACCATTGTAGAAACATATTCTAAGAGAAGATGATCCATATGATGATGATGTCTAGGCTTCCTGAGCTTTAACCAAACCTAGCTCCTATTTTCCAAGAGAAAAATCCCTAAGGCCCATGGGAAATGAACCATGAGCATTTGAGTTTCAACTTGGTTTCATTTCGAAAAGGGGACATTACATTGTACAAGATTTGTTTAACAATAGAATAATTTAATCCACCTATTTGGGATTGTGAAATAAAAATAGATGAATTAATCTATTTTCAATTATAGGTTCTTTTAATCTAGAATCTAATAGAAAGATAAAGCATAATACATTGAAGGACACAAAAAATGTTCTATAATAAAGACTAAAATAGGTTTCCCATAAAAAACAAGAAAGAGGAAAATGAAAAGATAACATACAAATGATTTATTTGAGGTTTTTTATAAGATCTCATTTAACTATGTCAAATGGATTTGGAAGGGACAAAACATTTTGATTGACTAAAATTTTGAGGTAGCTTATCCATCATCATTGTATGCATAATCTTCTCTTGGTGCATTGTAGAAACAAATTCCAAGAGACGATGATGCATACAATGACGATGGATAAGCTACCTCAAAATTTTAGTCAATCAAATATGCTTTTTCCCCTCCAAATCCATTTGACATAGTTAAATGTGATCTTATCAAAAACCTCAAATGAATCATCAGTATGTTATCTTTTCATTTTTCCTCTTTCTTGTTTTTATGGGAAACCTATTTTAGTCTTTATTTTAGAACATTTTTTCGTGTCCTTCAATGTATTATGCTTTATGTTTCTATCAAATTCTAGATTAAAAGAACCTATAATTGAAAATATATTAATTCATCTATTTTTATTTTATAGTCCCAAATAGGTGGATTAAATTATTATGTTGTTAAACAAATCTCGTACAATGTAATGTCCCCTTTTCGAAATGAAACCAAGTTGAAACTCAAATGCTCATTGTTCGTTTCCCATGGGCCTTGGGGATTTATCTCTTGGAAAATAGGAGTATAATAATAACTCAAGAGGATATTAATGGCATAAAAGGGGCCACTTAAGTGTTGGCACAGAGACCAAGAAATGTTTATGTTGCAAATGGGGTAGCCATTGTGCTAGCTGAAAGGGGTCAATTTCATATTGCAAAGGAAATTTTTACATAGGTACAAGAAGCTGCTACAAGAAACATCTTTATTCAAATGCCTGATGTGTGGGTAAATCTAGCACATGTTTACTTTGCACAAGGACAATTTTTGCTTGCAGTGAAAATGTTTATGCTACAAATGGGGTATCCATTGTGCTAGCTGAAAGGGGTCAATTTGATATTGCAAAGGAAATTTTTGCTCAGGTACAAGAAGCTGTTGCAAGAAACATCTTTGTTTAGATGCCTGATGTGTGGGTAAATCTAGCACATGTTTACTTTTCACAAGGACAATTTGCGCTTACAGTGAAAATGTATCAAAATTGTTTGAGGAAATTCTATTTTGGCAATGACACCCAAATTTGATTATATTTAGCTCGAACACATTATGAAGCAAAATAGTGGAAGGATTGTAAAAGAACATTATTAAGAGCAGTAAATTATAACTAATGTAAGTTGCTAATCAAAAAGCTATAGATTTTGTGTTTAATGTAATGAGGTTTTCGACCTCTAAATTCATTGCAGAGGGTGTCCCCAAATCCGACTTCGTTGTATACTTCAAATACTTTGCAACAAACATCAAAGTCCTTGCCTGCCTTTTTAGAATTCTCCAAGTCCTCTCCAAATAATCTTTATCACCCATGCAAGTGTTGTAACTCAAAACGCCTAGTGTAGTTCGCGCACCCAGTTGTTGTAACTCAAAACGAGGTGCCTCAGTGCCAAGATAACCAGTTGCAACTAACAAATGAAGTGAGGTCTATAATGAACATGAATAATGAATCGTGCCAATACATCGCACCAATAATTGGTCAAAATGTTTTTTAAATTTTTTGTCTAATTTGTATTTGATGACCAACTATTTAGTCATTTTTATTTCAGTGACTAAATAATTTTTTAGTCAATGACCAAATTAGTCATTTATTTACTCATTTATAGCTGAGTTGCAAAAAATTAGTAGAATTTAGTCATTTTTAGTTGTTGTGACTAAAATTTTGTCACCTAGTCATTTATTTTCCAAATTCCACTAGTGTATAATTTCCCAAAAATTAAACATCAAAGGCCAACAATTGCAAATTGAATTTGAATCATAAAAATGATGCCAAAAGAATATTAAAAATTGGGGTCCTAAACTTAAGGGGGCCCATTTTCCCTTGGGTGAATTGATCCTAGGCCCCAAACCTAGGACACACCAATTTCAAGGCAATTTAATTAACACTTGTAATTGTTTAATACAAGTTTCCCTTTCAAAAAATGGGGTTATTGGGATTTTGAATGCATAATTGAGCCAATTAGAGGATTAATTAAGTCCAATTAATTAAGGGACCCAAACATAGTGTGAAAATGTAAAGGAGTACATTTTTCGACACTACATTTAGCCCCCACTTTAATGAAAGGATGAGCCCTACACTCAAACTCACACTAAAGTAGTCAAACAAGCATCAAGAGAGGTCTAATTATACAAATGTTTGAAAGATGAGACAAAAAAGGTCAAGGAGGATGATCAAGCCCCCAAGATCTAATATCTCACATAAAACCAACAAAGGCACAAAGAGACACATGCCTATGCTAAATATGCACCAAAAAGACAAGATACACAAGCATACAATGCCAAAACTAGAGAAGAAGGGGAAGAGGGGTGGATCAAGCCTTGATTGTTTATCCAATTTATATGGATCAAGCCTTAGCTGTTTGTCCAAAAAAATTTACAAGTGGAAACCCATTGTCCACTAGGTGAGCCCCAAAAAGTGGCTAATGGGAAATTCATGTCAGGTCTATAGGCTCCCATTGTACTAACCATACCAAAGTTATACCTCTTGATAAATTTGATAAGGCACCACATAAATGGTCACAAGGATAGCAAGCTATGTTATGCTAGGCACTCATGAAAAAGGCTCCACTGGCAAGCAAGTTTTTTTATGCTTGGTGGCCTTGAAAAACATAAAGGCTTCACTAGCAAGCAAGTTGTGTTATTCTTGGTGGCCTTGATACATGCAATAGGATATTCAAAGGTTTTTTGCTTATTTCATGAAAGGTATCACCTTAGGGAACATCATGCTTAATGTCTCCAAGAGAGGACTAGTCAAGGATAAAAGACTCACAACTTAGGGCATGCAAGTTGTAGCATCACCACCAAGAGGAATTTCATATGCCAAGAAAGTTCACAATCTTGAAGGACATAAAATCTAATGACACCACCAAGAAGATAGATCACGTGAAGTAAGAAGACCACACTTTGAAGCAAACAATGAGTGGGGACACGTATGGCCCCACTTTAAAGAAATTGCTAAACACCATGCTGTGAGAAATTACTTTAAAGTAGAACACAAGAAATTCTAATACATGAGAGCTTTATTCAAGAAGCCCTATGTAAAACATATGTTTCTGAGTAGAGCTACGTCATGGAAAGGAGGGTTTCCCCCCATATGCAATCCTAAGATAACACATAATGGATCCATGGATTTGGGGTCAACGTCTGTCATTGTTGCAGTGATATAATCGAGCTCAAAACCGTCATCATTCCCCAAATGACTCATGGAACAATGAGCACAAAGGAATAATGACACATAAGGAGAGAGAACAAGGGAAGCTTCAGGGTCAACATGGAAGAGACCTAAATGTCTTGACACCTTACGTCATCCCCAAAAGGAAAACCCAAGACAAAAGATAAAGGTTTATGATAGACACACCAAGCAGCACAATACATGGGATCACATTACACACATGCAATCACAAAGAACACAATGAGAAGACTAGTATAACACATGCAAGCCAACCTATAGCAAGTCATCTGCATCCCAATCTTATTCATCATATGTGGAAGGCAGACAACTAGTCAAAGGGACAATGACAAGTGTTGTACTAGGAGCATCACCAGGTGCAACACGTGAGGAGTCACTCTTGTTAGGAGGATTATCATGGTTGTTATCATCTAAGCTCATGGAAGAGGAAAATAATAAATTTAGATCATTATGCACTTCCTCATCAATTTTAGAAATCTCATCATCATCATCATCCAAATTAATCATAAGTGGAGGTCTAATGGCAATGTCCATTGAATTTTCTTGTTGTATTTGTTGTGGAAAAGGTCGAGAATCATCTTGCTTTGCTTCAATTGGTGTTTGATCTTGATTTTCTATTGTATTCTCTTCTTTTAATCTATGAGCAATAGCATGACATCTACGCCTATGCTCTTTAGCATTTTTATTTCTCTTTGTATGATTTTCTAGTTGTGATTGTGTCGGAGTGGGTTTATTAACCAATGGTTTCTTTTCTTCCTGCTAGGGAGGAATGAAAGGAACCATGGGAGGTTGTTCAACCACTTTCTCTTTAGCTTTATAAACTTGTTTGATCTTAGTAGGGACAATAGGACTTATTTTGGTATCTCTTGGTCTTTTATAGGAAATAGGAAAAGGATTTATCATGGGCTAGATTTGGTTACTTGGAAGGGCTTTTGGTTCAATCATTGTTTCATCAATGATAATCCAAGCTCAATCATGGGTTGAGGCATGTTGCTAAGGGATAATTTTTCTATGCGATTTTCCTTGAACTTTTGATAAGATTTAAAAAAGAAGTCTTCACAAGGCTTAATAGGTTCCATAGGTTTGAGCCAAAAGAAATCCAATGAGAAATTCCCATAGGATTAAAGCCACTATGGTGCACAGTAAAGATTTCATTTCCAAATGGAAACTTTAAACATTTATACACTACCGATGGGATGACATCCATGGAGCATAGCCATGGGTAACTAAGCTTCACACGGAATTGGTTCGATGATGGGATGATGGAGAATGAGACATTCAATTGTTTCGTTCTAACTTGTAAAGGAAGAGTGATTGAACCTATCATAGGGCTTGGAAAAATCATCGTTTTGATCCATGTTTTTTATTGTTTATAAGAATCTTGATAAAGTTCATGCACAAATAATAATTCATCAATGATCACATTCTCTACACATAGGATCAATCAATATCCCATTAGTAGGCTTGTCATCAATTCTTCCAGTGATGTAAAGAGTGTCATCGAGTGCACGTCCAATTATGTCATTTTGTGAGAAAGTAATCTCAAGGAGCATTTTGGTTTGGCCCTTATGAGGTTGCACATTAATGAATCCGACCATACATTCTAAGTCTACCTCATTTATATTATCATTATTTGTATCTTCAAGATTTTCAACATTCATCACATCATTTTTGGCATCAGTAGCTTTCACAAAAGAGATATTATGATTTGGCATTGGGTTGGTAAAGATTTGAAAATTTTGGTTGGGTGGGGAAACAAACTTATTTCCTTGACCATTAACACCACCAATCTAGATGTGATTAGAATCAATGAGGTCTTGCACAATATGTTTAAGACGCTTACATTGTTCTATATCGTGTCCATTTTGTCGATGATAATGGAAAAAGGCATTTAAGTTAAATTTTGGAGGTAAGGGCTTAGTGGTATCAATGGATCTAAGAGGAGGTAAGGTAACTAGGTTCTTATAAGTTGCAACATGATGGAGTGAAGGGTATTGGGTAACGGGGTAAACGGTCTACTCCTTTCCCTAAATGGATATGGATTTGTTATTTTTATGGCGGCCACTTGGGAGTTAATAGGTGTATTTAGTTGTAAAAATCCCTTATTTTGTTTCTTGAATGGTTGGAAATTGTTATGGCGCACGACTTCAGATTTTTTAGGACTCTTAGAAGGATTTTTTGCTTCATGATGACTAACCAAATTTTGATAGTCACGAAGGGTCATGCAAAAGTGTGTAAAGGAGGGAAACTTCATCATCCAAAGTTTATCTTGAATATTGGTTTGCAATTTTTTAATGAACATTATTTGAAGGTCGGCATCAGAAATCTTAATGTTGATTTGTGAGTAAAGAAATTGGTATTATGTTATGAAATCAATGACCTTTTCATCTTTGTTTTGTTTACATTTCATTAAATTAGCTAAGGTCATCTTGGGACCCATGTGCACTTGGAAATGGTTAAGAAAGGCATCAACAAGCTCATTGAATGAAAGAATTGAATTATTCGATAAAGAACAAAACCACTCTAACACAATTTCTTTCAAGGATCTAGGGAAAAGTTTAGCCAATAGTTTATCCTAAAAAATGAAGTCACTACATAAGGTTGTGTATGTTGAGACATGGTTACTAGGGTCTCCTTTCCCACCATATTTCTCAAATCTAGGAATCTCTATGCCTTGTGGCATTTGTGCTCTCAATTATTTTGACATATTGTGAAGGTTGGCCATTTTGACTTTGGTTCAATGTTGCAATTTTTTTTTGGAGGGATGAAACATTTTGCAAGAGTTGGTTAAGGATGGGATCATTGGTTGTGCTGTGAGATGGAGGTGAATAAGGTGGAGGTGTATATGTATTCAGAGAATAAGTGAATTGTAAGTTTGTGAGGGGAGATGGATTAGGAGATATGAGATTTGAATGCATAAAGCTAAAGGTATTTCCAGTGGAAATACCTAAAGTGGTATTTAAATTGCTAGTGGGTTGTTTTGTTGTTGTAATAGTTGGATTAGTGTATGTAGGAATAGAGGTCATAGTTGTGGACGGAGGAATTGAATTTCCACCTTGACTTTGAGTGTACCCCAAAGTTTGAGTACAACTAGCTATTAGAGGAACATGTTTATCAATAATGTGAGCTAGGCTACACACAATCTCTATTCCTTGTTAATTATCAAGTATTTTCCTCATGTTATCTATGACAGTAATTGCAATACCGATAATGTATTCAAAACTCACAAAGTTTTATAATTTCTCTAAATATTCATCCATTTGTTTTAGTTCTTCTTAAGGGACCTTAGTAACCATTGTGTCAACATTAGTCAAATTGGTTGTGGGTAGGGTGGTCATTGGAAATGAGGTATCAAAGATATGGTCCATAGTGGGTTGACTAGCATTAACACTAAGTGAAAGTGTAATCTAGGGTAAAATTCAGGTTAAGGTAAAACAACATCAAAACTAAACCTATAAATCCCTAAACCAATAATAGAGCACAATCCAACATAAGAAACATAAACATAAAGTAAAGATTACCTATGCCATGGTTGCTTGACCTCTATTGTCCTTCTCCATTTTGCTTGAATGTACTTGATGCCCTCAGACTTGAGTATGCAATAGTAGCCTAATGTCTGATAGCAAAATATTGAAGATAGTAATTGTCTCATTAATGTGTACTTGCACATGAACTAGATAGATAGAAATGACAATGATAGGTTTCTTTTATAGAAAGACAAATGTCAATGAAGGGCTAAGATTAAATGTCAAATAAGATATGACAATCAATGGCTAAGAATGAAGATTGTAGTATGAAATAGGGTTAGGGCTAAATTAGGGCCATGATGGGACTTGGTCAAGATTGAATTATAAGATAATTCAATCAAGGGTGGAAATTAAATGAGATGTCAAGAGATAAGATTGACACAAATAATGAGGTTGACACAAAAAAAAAGAGGTTGTAGGAGAAACTTAAATAATTATAAAATTATTTAATTTAGGAGGGAAAGTGAATAATTAAATAATAAAAGCATTATTTAATTATAGAGGATATGTGATAGGTTGAATTTTGTATTAAATAATAATTTAATTCAAAAGTGGGAAGAAAATGACAAATTAGTAGACAATTAAATAAATAAAATTTATTTAATTTAATGGCAGAAAAGGCTAATGAATAATTAAATAATTAAAATAACTATTTAATTATAGTAGAAAGTGATAAATAATTAAATAAATGCAATTTTATTTAATTATAGAAGACAAGGACATTAGTCTGTAATTAAATAAATAAAATTTATTCAATTAATCAAGAGAGGAAATAAAAGATAGATTATGAATTAATTAAATAATCAAAATTAATTAATTATCAAGGATGAAGAGGGATTTGATGAAGAAAATAAAGTTCACAGACCTAGGACAAATTTAGTGTTTGTATTTTTCCCCTCTTTGATACAATGCATTTTATCATGTTGTGTCAAAGAAAATCAGTCAAAACATGCCCCAGTGTAAGCAGGGTGGACTTATGCCCCCTCGAATTTTTTTTGCAAATTTTTTAAAAATTGAAAATTGTTTTGATAAGTTAATTTGATAGCTAGGAATGCATTGGTGACCAAGAATTAAGTTTGAGGACCTTCGGGGTAGCTAAAATTGGGTTTCAAACCTCCTAGCTAGTGCATCTAGTTCAAACCCTAGTGCAAACCCTAATTTTGATTGCCTATAAATAGAAATTTGAGTGGGAAAATTTCTCATTTGTGCATTTTTAGTTTGGAGATTGGAGAGCTTTGGAGAGTCTAGCATGCGAAGATGTCGCCAGTTCCTCATGGTGAGCACTGTGGATAACGCATTTGCACCTTCCGACAATTAGAGGGCACAAAGGACCCAGTAAGTACACCTTGCCTGCTTTGTTATTTTTCCTTTTTTATGCATTTGTCAGGCCTAGAAAATTTAGTAGGAAATTACGATGAACGATGTTCGCTACACTTACCATCACGAGTGACAATGGTGACTACAGTTCACCGCAATTATCAAGGCACACTGCAACTGTTAGGGTAGGGTAGGCAATCGAATGCGATGTAGTACAACTGTAAAGTGTTGCATTTGCTTCCTGCACTGCACCCATGGAAGAGAATGACACATTTGACAAAATGAACCGCATGTGTTTGGGGAAATGACGCATGTGCAAGAGTGTGATGCAACTAAACAGGGATTGACCGCAAGTGGCCCTAGTGATGCATTTGTTGAGGCATGTGATGCACTTGATATTTCATGATACAAATGCACAAATAATGACATAATGAATTTATGTGATGCATTTTCCAAACAAAATGATGCAACTGATTTGTTAAGAATTTTCCCTAGTTTAGGATGAAATTTCTTGTGTAATGTGAGTCCAATAGGTCTAATTAGGGTTTTGGATTGACGCAATGATTGTTACTTGTGACCATAGGTTGTTCTTGCCCCTATTTATACTCGAGAGTTGTGACCATCTATATTTTGATTGTGGGACCAGTTATCTGACACTTAAAAGTGTGAGCTAATACATCTTGGTTTGTACCATGTGACCTATATGCCCATTATTAGGGTGAACAGAGCTTCGCTAATTGCACTCGCAAAGAGGTGGCACTCTGAGACATGTTCATTCTATATTCCTATCAAGGAGGTGATCATAACTTTGGAGGATGTGTATAGGATACTTAGACTGTTGATCCAAGGAGAGCGGGTTAGGTATGATCCCGTGTGAGGACTGCAAGCCATTGAGGAGCATTATGCATATGATGACGTTGCAGAGCTCGACATGGATGACTATGAGATTAGGTGGGAGAAGCTAGCAAAGTGGTATGAGAGATATGACTGCATGTTATGTACTTTGATTACGGGAGTTATCATTCTAGATCACAGAGGTCATGGATTTCCCGTTGGATGGGGTGAGATGTTGGCAGGGATGATGTGGTATGGGATAGTCTATGCATGGGATCCTTGCTTATTGGCGATGTTATAATTTCAGTTACATGACATAGCCTATCGAGATGGTTAGTCTACAAGTTGCGGCGTGACATTGCTAATGGTATGGGATGGGAGCACATCGCAGTGTTTCGTCTGATGGTCGACAGGTAGTTAGGGGATGGTATGTCGTACGTGTATCTGTATGGAGTCATAGTGATGCAAACTCATGTGGGGATACAGGGTATTGGTAGCATGGGATCGATGTACTGGTGAGCTTCATATGGAGGCCATATAAGGATTGCTAGCAGTGGCAGGATGAGGATCAACACCTACCATGGTGCCGATAGGCCAGGTACCTAATTGGTCGTACTGTGCAATCTTAGGATATCATAGAGCAGTATTTTTTGGATTGGGTTAGGAGATAGTTTGGAGAGGCATAAGATGTACCTCAGGGGACAGTCAATTTCATGCGATCATAGCATGAGGTACATCCATGGGGTTAGATTATTCTCATGGTGACAATAGAGCAAGTTATAGATGCATTGTATCTAGTGTAATGGGAATGGAGGAATGGAGCAGCAGATCCAAGGACCACGACTGCGTATGACACCTAGTGGGCTAGTCATAGGCCAAAGCCATATATCGATCCTAATCAGCCAGTGCAAGTAGAGCACTGATGCAATGGCCTACAAGGCTGGAGGGGACATTGAGGATGGAGAGGAGGATGGGGAGATGGAGGGAGGGGATATGGAGGGAGAGGCAATGATGGAGGAGACGATAGGGGAGGCGAAGGAGGGAGAGCCCAACAAAGGAGGATTAGGAGATAGCGGGTGAGACCGCTATCACCAATCTGAGAGGAGGGTGAGGAGGAGAGGGATGAGGGGGAGGAATTAATTGAGGAGAGAGTGGTAGAGGAGGAGTGACATGAGGATATGACACTTCTCAAGGTGGGAAAACATAATGCAGAGATGGAGGAGGCCGAGGTAGAGGAGGAGCATTAGGAGGAGCGACCAGAGGAGGAGGATATGGGAGAGGCCGAGAAGATCTTCTGAGAGAGGATTGTCATGGGGGTGGATGTTGAGGAGGGACTAGAGGAGGTGCCACTCGGAGGGGGAGACAACATAGTTGATTAGAGAATAGCTAATTTACAGTCACGATTGGATCAGGCCATAGCCTAAATTTAGGCATTAGAAGCATATGTGGGGGCATTACAGACAAAGAGGGATGCGAAAATGATAGGGAGATAGCAGGAATACCAACAAGTGATAGAATTTATCACTACTTGTAGTGGGACAACGGTAGATATGTCCTGAGATATTGCCACATCTAGTAGGAGAGAGTAGTACTACAAGGATCTGTATGAGGTTGAGGTACCACCCGAGAGGAGAGCAGCTAGTGCCTCAAAGGCCTTGAGCAGTGGTAGGTCTTGTAGCAGATGGTCCCATAGTAGGTCATAGAGTAGTGGAGTTGTGTCTGGACCTACACAGTCAAGACCATATGGCAGGCCCCCATCTGAGCACAGGTCATCGAGGTCACCATGGCGAGAGGACAAACAACCATCACCGTCAGGGGATCATGGCAGCTCATGCTAGAGCATATTTTGACATTGTATCTAAACACAATATATTTTTGACCATTGAGCTTGCAAGCTCCATTTTTGGGATATATCTTGACATTGTACTATGACACATTTTGAGCAATATTATATGATATGAATTTGTAGCGATTTATATGATATGCATTTATAATGTTATGTCATGGATTATTATGCTTTTATGTTGTTTATGCATTCTATATGACTATACGATGATGTTATATGTTAATGTGATATGATGGATGACTAATTTATGTTTATGTATGTATGATTCCTAGATGCTAGATGGATGTATTTAATGTCATGATATTACGTATGTGAATGTGATGATTATGATCGTTATGTGAATGCATTATGATGTATGCCAAAATGATATGATATGATTATGCAATGCTTATAAAATGCCAAATGTAATATATATGCAATGTGATAAATGATAAATAAGTATGATTATGATGTAATGTGAATGTAATGACCTAAAGATATTATGTGATGAAATTATAATGCCAAATGGATGCAATCTATGTTTCTTGTATTTTCTCATGCAATACAAATGAGCGTATATGATGATGCCTATTATGATAATGATACCTATAATTCTTCCTAACATGATTATGTATGCAGGATATTTTTGTGTGTCACAAGACGCTATCAAGATGCGGATAGAAGAAATGTTAGCATGGAGGATATGGATGTTAGCATGGAATTAGTGGAGAAAACTTAAAGATGAGTATTTTTCTATGCAAGGATTTGCATTTAATCATCATTGGGTGGTAAAATATGACAGATGGTCAATAAACACCATGGTATGAGATAGACCAAGGTGTGCAAAGTCATCCATTTGCAAAAATAGATAGTCGTAGACAAGGAATGTCCTAACTCATACTAAGGGTAAATTTGCCCCAATCGTTTTGCCAAGACAATCCACAAACAACAATCAAAGAAAAGATGAGTCATGAGACATCATCACTCCTCTAAATCCTTCATGGTACATCCTCGAGGTAGCTAGTAACGTGACCCACAGACAACTTGAAAAGATAAGACAAATAGACCAACAAAGTTAATAGTCATTCAAAGTGTTTGCCAATAAGTGTTTGTCGATGTTTAATTGACTAGGTGATTGACGGGTTGCTTGTTTGACAAGGCCTAGTTTCAAGAGAGGAAAAATGTCGTATAAGATGTCTAGTCTGGTTTCGATCATGTGACCACTTGTATAAGGAAAATGACAAAGTTTGATATAATGAAAATGTCTGACTTGCAGGAAGGACACATCTAACATAAGACAAGTGTTTGAGTGATTTCATGTTTGATTGTTTTGACAATTAACTGATTTAAGTTGAGGACTAGTTGGCTTTTTTGTCTTATTGATTCATGATTTGTGTTTTTGTTTTGATGACCATTTTTCTTTGGTGACAATATCTAACTTATTATGATTGACTCGACAAACCCTAAAGGACTGACCTAGGGGGCCTCAGGAGCTCATCAACAATTGGCCTTGCCTACGTAACAATACGCAAAGACCTCGTAGTTTGCATGACTTGATTTTGTTTTATTGACAAAGGACTGAATCATGATTTGACTTTCATTGACAAAACTGTAAAAGGACTGGCCTAATGCCTCGAGGGCACATAGATAGATGGCCTTGCCTACATGAAGTCGCAGAGGCAATGTAGTTTGACATGACTTGACTGAAATGACCAATTCTAACTCTATTTTTGGTATTTTTGAAAGTTATTTGGATGTTTTTGTGTTTTTGACATGTTTTGATTTATTTGGGTTTTTGGTGTTTTATGATTTTTTTATCTTTTTGGGAGTATTTGATTTTTTTGTATTTTTTGATATAATGACCTCCAAAAACAAGCGTAGGATCCAATGAATACATAGGTCAAGTATTTTCCCCTAGTCAGGTATAAGACCAATTTATTAGGGGTGGGATGGGATAGGCATCATGATAGGTAGATATGAAAGGTGAAAGGATGCATAATGTCAATCATTCCAGGTTATGCAAAAGACAACCAAGCATTTTTATGGATGGAAAGGAAAGGGTGAAGTGTGGATTTGTTATGAGTGATGTGGAAAACCAAATGGAATGATGATGGACAATGGAGAAAATATCAACTACACATGGCGTCTATTTTCTAGGTTTTCACTATGGTACTTATCCAAAGCGCCACCGAAGTGGTTTTCACTATTGGACAGATTATTTCTCTTTACAATTTTTTTATTTTTTTGGTGTCACCAAGATGCCTGTTTGCCAAGTTTTCATAAAGGTAATGTTTTTGTTTTTTGTTTTTACTTTTTTTGTATATTTCAAGTTATGACATGGCTCTCTAAAGCTAAGTATAGAATTTGCACAAGTGCAGACTATTGATAGGCTTGGACAAGGGTTCCCTTCAGGAGTTAAAAGCTGATATGCGCCTGATCCAAAGACTATCATGATGATATAGGGACCCAACCAATTCGGCTCAAATTTACCTAGCTTTTCTCACTCTGCTTGGTTCTTAGGATTCTACATTAATACTAGGTCACCAATGTCAAAGTGTCGGTTCAAAACTCTCTTGTTGTAGCTGCAATAGAGATGATTCTGATAAGCTTGTAAATGGACCAATGCATTTTGTCCCTGTTCATCTAATAGTTCCAACTCATGTAGCCTTGATACATTGTATTCTTCATCGTCAATCTACCCTTACATAGACACCCTCAGGGAAGGAAATTCAACCTCAATAGGTAAGATGGATTTAGAACCAAAGACTAGTGAATATGGAGTGGTGCTTGTGGGAGTACAAATATTGGTGCGATAAAGCCCATAAGGTGGGGTTAAGCTAGATATGCCAATCATGACCGATGTCATTAACGGTCTTTTTAAGGATTTTGATAATGGTCTTATTAGATGCCTCAGCTTGGTCATTACCTTGTGGATAATATGGAGTGGAAAAGTGATGTTGGATATGGAACCTTTCACAAAGTTGGCAGACTTCTTGGTTCTTAAATGAACGATCATTTCAGTGATAATGGACTGAGGGACACCATACCGACAAATGATAGTTGAGTATGAACTTTGAGATCTGTTTTCGAGTGATGTATGTCATGGGGATGGCTTCAATCCACTTGGTGAAGTACTCAGTCGTGTTGATGATGAATTTGTGGCTATTAGCGAAAGTGAGATGGATCTTACCTATGAGGTCGAGTCCCCATTGGGTGAAGGGCTATGGCGATTTTATCAGATGTAACTCTTGTGCCGGTGCATGTATCAAGTCTCCATGAATTTGACATAGTCAAAATTTCTTAATAAAGAGATATGAATCACATTCCATTGTAGGTCAATAGTATCCTGCTCTTATGATCTTCTTGGCTAGGGTCGGACCACTAGAATGGGCTCCACATATACCTTTGTGTACCTCATGCAAGGTTGTTTGTTCTTCGTCAGTATCAAGACATCATAAGAGGGTATGTCAAGGGTGTGTCTGTAAAGTGTATCACCGATGATGGCATATTTAGAGGCTTTGTGGATGAAGGTTTTGCATTGGTTAGTAGAGAGGCTAGGGGAAATGATGTGGTCATGGAGGTAATCATAAATGTCTTGGTACCATGGGGAGTTGGGACCAAAAATTTCGTAGACCATCTCAAACTTGGGGATGTCAAAGGCAGGGATCAATATTTGTTCTACCAAAAACTTGTATTGTGGCACATTGTTTGGAATGTCCAAGAGAGAACCAATGGTGGCCATGGTTTTTGTTGCTTTATTCTGAATGTGAGGGACCTAATAAAAAGTGATGTCGTCAAAGTATAGTCTGAAACTATCCACCATTCGTTTATATAGAATAAGCTTTATGTCCTTAGTGTCATAATCATCATTAACCTGTCAGATTACCAATTGAGAATCACCGTACACTTGAAGGATTTTGATTTTCCATTTGATTGCCATGTGAAGTCCTGTGAGAAGAGCCTCATAATTTGCTATGTTGTTGGTGCATGAGAAGGAAATTTTGAATGATTTGGGTATGGCATCACCTTGAGGGGTGATAAATAATATGCCTGCTCTTGAACCATGGTTTGTGTGAGACTCATCGATGTTCAATTTTCATGTTGTTGGCATGTCCAAAGTGAATGTAGACTCATTTGGAAAATCAAAGACTAATGGATGATCGGCTTTGGTTGGTGCATCTACAAGTTGATTGGAAATGACTTGTCCTTTTATGGCCTTCCTCTCAACATACTGAATATCATACTCACTAAGTATCATAACCCATTTAACTAGTCATCTTGTCAAGGCTGGCTTGTTGAGAAGATATTTCAATGGGTCTATCTTGGAAACAAGCTTTCTTTTATGATTCAAAATGTAGTGTCTGAGTCTTTGAGTAGAAAAAACTACTACAGGGCAAGCACATTCTATAGGACTGTTGAGTTCATTACCGAACAAAGTGCAACTAATATAACATATTGCTCGTTCATAGCCTTCATCATCACTTTACACAAGTAATGCCCCCAATGCTAATGTATTTGTTGATATGTATAAGATGAAAGGTCTCCCATTTAAAGGTGGCATGAGAACTCATGGTGCTAGTAGGTAATCCTTAATCTGTTGGAAGGCTTCTTGACACTTATCTATCCACATTAATGGTACTCCTTTCCTGAGAAAATGTTGGAATGGATGAATCTTGTCTACTAATTGGGCAATGGATCAACTGATAGAGTGGAGTCTACCTTGTAATGAATTAACTAGGTACAAGACTTTATTTACACCAACAATAATGTGCATAGTTGACTTATGTTGGTGGGTAGAGGCATGCCTATTATAGCTTTGACTTTGGTCGGGTCGACTTTGATGCCTCGTCTAGAAATAATATAGCCTAAGAGCTTTCTTGACGTCACTCCAAATACACAATTCTTAGGATTTAGTCTCACTTTGTACTCTTCTAGTCTTTTGAAAATCTTGTCTAGGACTCACAAATGATCACCTCGTGTCAATGATTTTGCTAGAAAATCATCCACATAGTCTTCTATTAGAGTATGCATGAGGTCATGAAAAATTGTTGTCATGACACGTTGGTATGTGGCTCCATTGAGTCCAAAAGCCATGACATTCCAACATTATGTTCCCCATGGACATGTGAAGGCCATCTTGTGTTGATATTCTAGAGTTATTCTGATTTGGTTGTATCCTGAGAAGCCATCCATAAGGGACAACATCTCGTATCCTACTGTCAAGTCCACAATTATGTCAATGTTCGATAGGGGAAAGTCATCCTTCGGACATGCCTTATTCAAGTCTCAGAAGTTGGTACAAATACGAATCCCACCTATTGGTTTTTTCACTAGCACAAGGTTAGAGATCCACTCTGCATAGTCGATAGATCTAATAAATCCAACATCCAATAACTTTTTTAGCTCAGCTTTGACCAATAAAGCAATTTGTGGGTTTATCTTTATGAGCTTCTGTTTGACAGGTTTAGCATCAAGAAATGATTGCAAATGATGCAAGACTAATTTAGGATCTAGCCCAAGCATGTCATCATAGGGCCAAGCGAAATTGATTTGTCGTTTTGCAAAAAAAGCACAAAACTCGAGCTGCTCTGACTCAGTTAATGATGTTGTAAAGTGTATAACTCATGGATTTTCATTTGTTCCAATGTTGACTTCCATAGACTATTCAATGAGCATAGGTGACTTCTCTTGGTTGATGGGAAGAATTTCCAACCCTCCATCCTTGGGTGCTTTAGAGAGGTTTCACCTTTAGATACGTCTGTTCTTTTTACTTTTTCTTGGTCTAAAGGCCCCTTGTGGTTTTCACCTAGAGACCTTTCATTTTTTGATTTATCATTTTTACTTTTGCAACTAGAGGGGTGGAAAAACTCCCCAAAGTAGGCCATGTGATCTGAGTCAATGGTAAATCTAGCTTTATGATAGCCACTAGGAATTCCTTCTCATAATCCCATGAACTCAGTGATGGCTTCGTCATTCTCGAATACGTCTAAGACAAGTGGTCCTTGTTGGTCCCAATCAATTAGTTTGGGGTAGAGTAAAGGCATGCCATCATTGGTAGGTCAAGGTTTAGAGTGAACAAGGTAAAGATGGAGGTATTGTCAGGTTCTTTAATCATGGTGTCAAATAGGTCAAGGTCAACGAGCATTTTGACTATATCGTATTCTTTGGAGACAAGAGATTCCCACTCATATTCATTTGAATTGGTCTCAATATAGTCATCGTCAAATGGTTTGGATGTCTCGGGAGTTTTAGGTGTCTCAGATGTCTCGATATTCTTTGAAGCACTCACTTCCTCATTGGAAAGCACCTTAGTACTAGGAGCGGTAGTATTGATTGGTTTAAACCCTAGCCCCAAGCCTTTTGGTCGCTTAGATACTGACAGAGGTTTGGTCATCCCACTTTTGTTCAATCCAAGTCCACTATGTCCACCATAGCCTTTTTTCTTCATTATTTTAAAACCTTTTCCATATTGGTCAGTAGGTATTTGCGTGGGTGGAATATCCTCTTATTTTTCTTCTCTGTATAGCCAAGAGGTCACATCTTCTTCATTAATGACTTCTTTGCTTAGCTCTCCCCATTTTGTAAAAGTTGTTGTGGGAGATATTTGAATAGTGACCTTAGATTGTCTCGTGTCTGTTGATGGTTTTCCAAATGTCTTAGGGGATGTAAGTTTGTTGATGCAATAAGAAGTCTTCATGTGATATTCACCACATCCCTTGTCTTGGACCTCAATTTTGGGATCGAAAGGTGGATTTTTGGAGGTGGATGCCTTGGATAAGGTGGAAGGGTCAATGTAGTGGGATGATGTGGATGATGAATCTTCTTGGTTGACAATCACTTGCTATTTGGTGGTCCCTCTTAGATTGTTGCAATATTGGAATGGGTCAGGATCACCAACTATTGTGATTTCAGTGTCATTATAAGGAAACTTCGAGGCATTGATGGTAGGTTGATGGTATGGGTTTCATGGCATGGATCCATGGTCGGCGAAGGAGAAGATTATATGCGAGGTATAGGTCCAAGACTTGGAATGTGGTATCCATTATTACAGGTCCAACTCTGATTGGTAGCATTATAACACCCTTGGAAGAGAGTTCTTTGTCATCATAGACTTTGATAACAATGCTCTTTGTTGTGTCTACACATGCTTAAGAGAAGCTTGGTGCCTTAACCAATTTTAGGGTGCAAATATTCAATCCTACTCCACCATCTATCAAGACTCGTATGACTTTGTGTTTATGGATGAAGACTTCAAGATATAAGAGATCATTGTGACTGGTATTTTTGGTCAAATAATCTTTTTTTCTGAGAAAGTGGCATGGTGAGTATTAGCCAAGTAGCCTGCCATCACTTAAAAATGATTGACATCAAGGTCCATGGGAATAGTAGTGTCTTGTAAGGCTTTTTCAAGAATGGCCCTATGCTCGGGTGATATACGCAACAACTCAAGGATGGAGATTTGTGTGTGTGTTTTCCCCAAATGGTCTAATAAGTTATATAATTGGGACTTTTGTTATGGCTTTAGGGGAGCACCTTGTACAGTCACCCTAGTTCGAAAGGTATTTACAACACATTTTGGTGGTTTCTTGATGGTGATGGTATTGACATAATCATTAACAACTCAGATATGATTTATTATGGTAGTGTAGTCATACTTGGCATTGGTATAGTTGGCAGAATTTTTGGTCCTAGAACCTGAATTGGATGCCTTTCCCTTTCCATGGTCATGTAATGGATTTGTAAAGACTTTATGATCACTGTTTGAGGTCTATTGTTGTCCATTGATTTCTATTGTACCATTTTCAATGAAGTCCTGAATGATGTTTTTCAATTGTCTACATTGTGAAGTTGGGTGTCCTTTAATTCGATGATAGTCACAAAAGGCATTGTTGTCCCACCATGAAGGTTTGAATTTCCCTGGATCATATGATTTTGCATCAAGAAGTGTAATAACCTTAGACTGCAAGAGTTTTTTTAAGATTGATTCGATTGGTTCTCCCAAAGGGGTGTACTTGTGTCTTGTAGGAAATTTCCTTTGAGGTCTTTTTCCTTTATTGTTTTGAAGGACATTTGTTGTTTGGTTGGGGACATGTGGTCGATTTTTTGTTTTAGGACCTTTAAGTTTGAGTGTGGGTCCGGTGTGTATTTCCTTTTCATCAACCACTTCGTCATTGGTGACATTTTTGTTGCGGGCCCAATATTTTCTCTTGTCATTTTAAGTGTTTTGGGCATTTTGTGTCTTGTTGTATGTCTTAAGGTCCCATTTGGCGATAAGGGCCTTTTCTAGGATGGTTCCTTTTCCACAAGGTCAATGAATGTGGTGCAACAATGGGTTTACAATTGAAATTTTAATTCTAACATCAAACTCTCCATGAACATGACAATCTTTTGTCTTTCAGGAATGCCAATAGGACAGTGGCTAGCCAAGCTCCTCCATCTCTAGAAGAACATTATGAATGATTCACCCTCTTCTTGTTTTGTGTGACATAAAGTGGAAATGGTGATGTCATTCTCAATGTTAAAGGCAAAATGGGTGATAAACTTTTCAGCCAGTTCATCCCATGATCAGATGCCTGTAGGTAGGTGGGAAAACCATTCTAGTGCTTGTCCTACGAGACTTCTAGGAAATAGTCTCATTAGATATGTTTGTTCGGAAGCAATGTCAATAAAGGTCATGTGAAACTCTCTCATATGCTCAATAGGATTTCCTTTTCCTCTATATTTGGGTAATTGTGGCATGACATAATGAGGGAAGGGTGGCATGTATAATGTCCTATCAAATGAGTATGGGCATAACTCTTGTGTAGAGTAAGTCTTCTTGTTTGATAATGTCATGGTTTCCACTTGTTTTTGCAAAGCAAGCATTCAATTGGCTAGAAAATCATAGTAAGTGGGTAATGTATCCACAACATTTGCAACTACATTTTGATAAGGTCCCATGTTCGTATTTTGCAATCCAATATGTTGGGTGGATGTGTTGGTGTTGAAATGTGGTGTATATGGTATGTTTTGATTTGGGATGTTATGAGTGTATGATGGGATTTTATTTTCAGTTGGAATGTAAGTTGGAATTTGAGTTTTGAATTTAAGGGATGTGAGTATTGTGAGTTGGAATGTGTGAGGTGTTGGTATTGGATTGTGTTTGGAATGGATTGGAAGTATGTTGACCTTGTGTATTTTGGTTACCATATTGTGTGAAGGGCCCTTGTGTGTTTTGTTGAGGAATGTTTGTATTAGGACCTTGGGAAGTGTTGATGTTTGGTGTCTTAGGTCCACAAATATGAACCCATGTCCTCTTATTTTTGCCAAAAGGATTTGATGATGAGGCACCCATAGCATGAGATGTTCCAAATGGATTGAATAAGGTGCCAAAAGTTTGTGACATTGATTGTGTCATTGGTTGTGTTCCAAATAAGGATGTATGTACGGTGGTGGAATCTTGTGTAGACCCAAATGGCATAGAGACATTAACTTGTGGAGTCTTAGGGCCTTTAGAGGATGATGTGTCATGTCCTTGACTTTGTGTGTTTGGTGATGAGTCTTCTCAAAGTGTATTGGCATTAAAGCCATGGGGTAATTTTTCTCCTCTATGTAAAAGTTAGGCTAAAAATATTTGGGGGTCTTATGCCACTATTTCATCTACCAACCATGCCACACTAGGATTTTGGGAGGCTGCTTCAACATCTTCCTCAGTCAATGGTGTTTGGATGTCTAGTTTCGTGAACCTTGTAAAAGGGTTTGAGTTTTGTGTGTTTAGTGAATCATTGGAAGAAAATCCAAATATCATATTCCTAGTGGGATTGTAAAGGTCATCTTCATTAGTGGAGTCCATTTCCTTTATTTTCTTTTGTAACCTTGTTTCAACCATAAAAGACTTGCAACGGGGATGAATGAGATGATGAGTCCAAGGTATGACCATGCAAGGTATGACTTAAGCCTAAAGGTATGTAACTATGTTTTTTGGATTTTTCAAGATATGAGGTATGAAAAATGATTATGTACCAAGATAAAGAGTCCAAGTGACAATAGTCAAGATAGGATAATGTCACAGTGATCAAAATCTATGGTATGTCTATGACTAAGGTATGCCAAATGTAATTCCAATATGAAATGATGATAAAAGGTGATGGTAATCTAAAATGATGACTAAGGTTATGAAAACTAAGCTACCCTAAGGTAAGATCACTAACCAAACTAAGATAGCCAAGGTGACAAATCTGATTTATCAAGACCTCAAGGATGGAAAAGATTGAAATGGTGGCAAGTTGACAAGGTGGTCTCAAACTAGCATTGTGAGTTTAAAGATCCAACCTAAATGAAAAAAGAACTAAATTGATGAAAGATAAGGTCAAGATAAATCTGATTTTGTAACCATGGAATGCTCTAAAGTCTAATGAATTTCCAAAGCCAAAGTCTACAACAAGATGTATGCAAGCTAAGAGGTATCCTAAAGTTTGACCTATGACAAATGCAACTAATACAAGGTGAGGAAATGGAATGGAATGAAAGTGATAGATTCGAGGTTTGCAATTTTATGATCAAAAGACAAGATTGTACTCAGGAATTGATCAAAAGGTGGACTGCTTTAGATTTCCCTAAGATTTTCAACAACTAGAAATTACGTCATTCTGAGTGTCAGATGCGATGTTTGGGGAATCAGTTGCATTCTTCTGGTTTTATTAGTTGTGGTGTTCTAGGCAGAAATTATGGTTAACAAAGGTAGTTGTGGTAAACAACTTGTTTTGGCCCTAGTTGACTAATTTTGACTCAATTTTGGTCTGATTTTTGGTGAATTCTGAATGGAAAACACTATAAATAGTCTAAAAACAATTGGGTTGGTTTGAATGTCAAAGTGTGTAATCATAATGTGTATGTTTGGAGGTTATTCACCTCAAATTTCCATGGGTCAAGCACAAATTGATTACAAATCACACACATAAAGCACTTGTGTATCCCTAAGGCCAATGTCTGATGGCGACACTCTTAGCTCGTGCTAAGAATCTCCATTGATGCAAGGGAGGGACACCCTTTCGGGTTATGTATCACCTCTTGTCTATGAAAGTGGATGGATAGGGGCCTCCTGGAATGGAAAGATGACCCAAATCACCCTCTCCTTGGAAAGTTACAAGTATGAAAATTAACTTATGCAAAGCCAAGGGTTTCCATCTCACTTAAGGGAACCAAATGTTGGGTGTAAGAATCTTGGGGCTGTAGTGCTACACCCTTGTGTAGAGTCAAGGATAATGTATTGTAAACTTGGTAGAACCTACACAATTTAGAGGTTTGACTAACTGAACAGTCCACTCAACATTGCTCAATACTACATTAAATTGTCAACCCAAGGCTTGTAAGCTTGTGATGGTGCAACATTATATATGCCTTCAAGGACTCAAAATTACTTAAGCTAACCTACTCAAGTTATTCTTCTTGCTGGAAACTCAAAAAATTACAAAACAATGAGACATAACCAGAACTAGTGGCTACGGGTACCTACAGCTTAGACTGTAACTGAAATGTTTCTAATGAAATGATGTTGTAATAACTCAGAACTGATAAAAGCTAATTGTAGACACTGAAATCTGGTCTAAGCCTGTGACTTCAATATTCTTCATAATTCGTATTTCCATAGTCATGTTTAAATAATGTCAATTATTTAATTATTTTCTAAAGTCTTCATTTCATCTATTAATTAAATAATCTTAATTATTTAATTGATTCACATTTTCTTTATTCTATCTGATTAATTAAATAAACGCTTTTTATTTAATTATGTTACTAATTAACCTTATCCTTCTTCTTCAATTAAATAAATTCTTATTTAATTTACCTTTATCATATTTCAACTATAATTAAATAAATCCTTTTATTTATTTAATTATTCATTTAAATCCCTTCATCACTTAATTAAATAAATCTTATTTATTTAATTATCCTTCAAATATCAAATCTTGAATTAAATGAATTATTTAATTCATAAATTCTATTTTAACGCATTCCTCTATATTTGGATAATTGTGTGAGTTATCTAAGTATTCACTTTGACTTGACTCAACATCTATTTAAATTGCTCAATTAACTCGGGATTTAATGTCTGAGTGGCTTTCTTGAGTAATCTCTTCATCATATCATTCGGTCATCCAGTTCTAACTTAATTGCGTGTACATGTGTATTAATTAAATATTCCTATTTAATTAATTAAATCTTGTGCGTGCATTTGAACAGAGAGTTGCTTTAATCCATCTTTATCTTTATCATGCAAAGACTATTCTTCTGTTTTCGAATACCAAACTCGAAGATTAAATTATTTATTTAATCTTTATTTCTATTTCTAATTTGTATCACTCATGTCACTACTAATAGTTATCATAATGCATGTCTAATCTTTCGATCTCAACCGTACGTTGATCTTTCAATCCTGACCTATTGTTCGAATGATCAATTTTCTATAAATTGATTTGTCATTCATCATTTCAATCTCTCTCAAAATCATATGACTTTTGGAGCAATTATCTTGAATCTTCGATGTTTTGCTAAATCACTATCACAGACTATACTTGCACAAGAGAAATCTAAGGGAAATTATACTACAACGACAAAATGGAGAAGGGCAATCGAGGTTATACATGGAATTACTTAGATATTGGGTGAGATTGTTCAGTTTATTTATGTTTTAGCTTTCCTTTGTTCTCTGTTGTTTAGCTTAGATTGCATTAGAGTTTAGATCACATTGCATGTGTGATTTTAACCTTTCTTCTGCATTTTCTAGATGTTACACTAATGACTCGACTAAACTAACCTTTGGAGTACTACTAGTTAACCATTGCATGCATATTCATAATCATTCATTAACAATAAGCAAGATATGAATTTCCAATTAACTTACATATGATTCATGAAAAAAATGATAAACTAATAACAACTAACATAAATAAATAACTGGAAAATAAAGTGAGGAACAATACCTTGAGTGGCTTGCTCAAGTGACTATTCTCACTCTAATTAAACCCAAATTTAGCTAATAAAATTTCATGCATCCCATGAAATTCATTGCATATTTATAAAAGGTTACAAAAGATCTTTCCACATATTTTACTCAATCATTTTGAATATTCCTCATGTTTTGAAACTAAAAATAATTGATAACATAAAACTAAAAAACCAACTAACTATTGTACAGATTCAACCAACAACTATATACAAACTTGAGGGAATCTTATTCAAAACAACAAATTTAATCAAAATCATTAACTCTACTCCCAAATATTTAGAGTGCAGAGTTAAGACTGATTTATTCAACCTATAACTGAAAAGGAAAAAGAATCCTAATAGGACTAAAACTTTGTCAAAACAGAATTGCATGTAAACATACAACCATTTGTCAAAATCCTATAAGTGAAGGAGACCTTCTTCTTCAGCGTTTATTAAATGTTCATAATAACGCCATGTTCAACCTTCATCAAGTGCCTTTAATCAACAACCATCACATTTAGCTTAACTTGGAACATCCCTTATTTCGGTGTCCAATCGTTCCTTTTGGTACGGGTCCATCCCACAACTGCTACATGCTATGGTTCCACTTTAGCTACAAACAAGTTAATTTTGCAAAGAATGTACACAAGGATAACTATCATAATCAAAACATAGCATTCCATCAAAATTTCATACATATCTTCATATAAATCATACAATACTAATATATTATAACCATAATTCCATCATTGCATTTAAGGTTCAAATCTGCATAATAGATATGAAAGGATAGTATAATGTAGGAGCATTCTCTGGAAATTTTATCTAAAATTATCTCAAAATATGTATAAAAAATACAAAAAATAAGCTATTATTTGGACCTATCACTCCCCCCAACTAGCCTTTTGCTTGTCCTCAAGCAAAACACTAGGGATTTTGATTGTATTGCAAAGCAATCTACCTCAGGTCCATGACTGTGTTAACCCCTTGAATCTATTTCAAATAGAATCCTTGATATTTTGAAAGCTGCCTCATCCTGATAATTCTTGCTTTCTCACATTCATCACCTTTCTCCCTAGTCCAATGTTGGATTGGATAGAGGAGAATAGGTGGATGGAAAGTGAGTGATACCCAATAAACTTTTTTGACACCAATTGCCATATATTTACATGCCCTCTGAAGCATAACAATAAAATTAGCTCTTTCTTCTACAATTAAGGTGTTAAGCTATTCCATCTATTTTGTACACGATTATAACATTGTTGTCCTATACCTACAACTAGCATCTTCATTCTCTCATAGTATGCTTCTCTAAGTTTCATGATCTTCTTACACTCACCTTTATGTCCAAGAAGTTTCAGCCATTCATCAATCACTGCATCTAGATCCTTAGCCTCTCTTCTTACTAGAAGTGCAATGGATTTTTCTTTCTCCTCATACTCTTCCATAATCTCTCCTCTAAGTTGCTCATTTATATAATAGGAGGCAAGTGCTCTAATCTTAAGGTATCCCACAAAAATGAGAGGGTTCCATTCTATTTCATCAGGTATTACATAGTTGTGCAAATGACACTCGCACAATTGATCATATTCTTCAAGTGTGGATTTAGCGAAAGCTTTTAGAAATTTAGATTTCATGCTCATACCAACAGATTGTTTGCTAACTAATCTACTAAACTGAAAGCATAAAAACCTTTCCTGCATATGTTCTCGGTGGAGGCCTACATCTGACAATTTTTGCAGCCTTATCTGCTAATTCCTCCAACCAAACTGTTGATCTGTTCAATTTCATATCTCTCTTTTCCAATTCCCTTTCATATTCCTCCTTGTATTTCTTCCATTTCTCCTTTCCTTGTGCAAGTTCATTAGTTACTCTCCAAAATTGGTAGCCAAGTGAGAAGGTTGTATGATAATCAGGAGTTTTAAGAGGAGGGGGTTTCTCATTTGGCATTGCTAGTTCTTTGTCCATTGTCTTGGTAACATCCAACTGTGCTAGAAAATCTAGCTTAGTACCATGACCATACAACTACAGTTTCTCCTCCATCTCCTGCATTTTTGCTTCTATTCTCTTCTCCTTCTACTCATAATTTTGCATCAACTTCTCCAAGTGTTTAATTCTATCCAGTGCCTCTTGGAGTTTTTTCCTTACATCTCTTTCTTCAATGTAAACCTCCTCTATATCTTCAAACTACTCATTGCCTTCTTCATAATCTCCATGAATGGGACTATCTAGGATTTTTGTCTATAACTTCTTAGTAGTAAATATATCTTTTGATTTAGAATCAGAAGTTGTCACCACATAGATTCTCCTTTTTTTTGATATATTCACACCACCAGAAACATCCCCTTCTATTTCAGAATTAGTTTCTACAATCATAACATTTTCTTGACTTTGTTCTTGCTGAGGTTGTTCTTTGCTCATCTATTTTCCTTCAGGCTCCCCTATATTTTCCTTTGCGGCCCCTTGTTTCCTCAATCTACCAAAGCATCTAGGTGTAAGTATTTCTTTTTAAAATCTATTCTTCCCCTTTTAACACTCTTCTTTTGTCTTAGAATATCCTCCTTCTTCTGCTCTGTATCCCTCTTTTTTTCAGAGTTTCCTCCTTTCCTTTTGATTTAGAGGGTGTAGACAAGGTAGATGCACTGCCTCTCCGACTCTTAGATTTATGTGACCTTGAAGAAGAAGGTAATTCCTCTAGTATAGGTGGCCTATATTTTGGTTCCTCGGGTTCCTCATGCTCACATTGGCTACAGGTAGGCAAAGCCATAGGTGAGACACGAGGGTTTTCCTCTTCAAGCTCATTTTGGGGTTTTTCTTCCTCAGGCACTACGGGTACATCCAACAAACTATTAATATCTGTGCACTCATCTTTATTGAAATATTCCCACCTCACCTATGGGTATTGAATCCTTAAACTCATTTTTATCAACAAAGTAATTAAACAATGATGAGATAAAGAGGTGTCACTCTATTTCCTTTGGTATTTTGAAGCTATCTGTTTTAACAATTTGTACAAAAAAATTGGTACATTCATTAACCTATTATGCCTGAGATGACTAAGTAACTTAAAATGAACTGTATATAAAAGATTCTACCTATCATCACAAGTGATGTATCTGATAATATAAGAGGCACAATTTTCCTACAACTAGGGTAGAGAAAGCCTCTTCGTACCTTGTGATGAGGAGTCCAATTCCTCTCCTCGTATGCAAAATTCTTCCCTGGCTACAACTACATCAACTCGTGCTGGAAATTCCACCCCTATTCTTGGTAACCTCATGACCTATGCAATGGTAGTCTCAGACGCATCTACTAAAATTCCCTTTACCATAGCTTCATCATACTGAAGAGTGGATGCAAACCTCCTTGTTAGGTCATCACTAAATTATGTTAGCTTCAAGGAGTAGTTGATACAACCAACACTTGTAAAAATGGGTAGGATTGCTACGTCCTCTAGAATTTTTTAATGAGTCGTTGGCTCCCTTCTTATAACACCTCCTCCCATTCTGGATCACTTCTTTGTTTCAATACACTCAACCCTACTTGAAATTAAGCTCTTTTATCTACCACCTTCAAAAACCCTTCACTTTCCTTCTATTTCCTTGTATATCTCTACTAGCATATCATACTGGCAATTTCCCTTCTTAGTACCAACTTAATTCAAGCTCATAAACAACTTCTAAATTCAACTCTCAACGCTGGTTTAAACTTAAGCTCAAGTTCTCAGGGTATAAAATTTAGCAATTTGAAAATGGCAACAAAAAATGAGATATAACTTAAAAAAAATTTACATGTCGTTTCTATTCATTGATTTTAATTTAGGTGGTAGATGTGGAAAAGACTAATGTAAAGACTAACTAGGCCATACCCTCCCCCCAACTTAATTGGTGAAGTGACCTCACTTCACGTCTATAAATTGGAGGTGGTTTAAATGCGAAATGATGGTAATTAGTGATATAATATTTCACATGCATGGAGTAATATGAAAAATATAATGAAAGTTTGAAGAACACTAGAGTAATCATGATAATGTACCTGAAGTACTACCTGAAAGAAATAACCATCCATCGTGCGTGGAAACTGAAAATAATATATCTATTTTCTTATTTAATTTGATGGATAATAACTGTAAGGTAATGCATAGTGAGTGACAAGTGCAAATGATGGGATGGGTAATAAGGATATTAGCTGGCAATTTGATAGCTCAAGTATTTTAAATGTAAGCATGTAGCAAAAGAATTATGCCATAGGTACGTATTATGAAATGATGGATGTTACATGGGGTTATGGTGAAATAAATGTATATGAACTTGTAGTAAATATGGCGCCAACGAATTTGAATTTTCCTTTCAACCACCAAACGATGCTATAAGTACCTACAGTGTTAGGGCCCGTTTTGAATGTTGATAGGATTAAGCTACAGGTCCCTACAACATTAGGACCCTTTGTGAGTATTGATAAATAGGTCCCTTTGAAGATATTATGAACATTATTATAATGTGCAGTGTGTGCTTGTGAGAAAATGAAAAAATAATCTTGAGTGAGCCCAGGGACTGAGTTGTGTAGCTCAATCTCTAGATCACCAAAAGTGCTAGGTATATCATGTATTGTTGTATCATCACTCTGCGTATTAGATTATGTATTTGGTTCACTGCAAGCACCATATTGTTGAAACAGTAAAAATATGAAATCATCTTTCTACAATGGCTTCTTATATAGCTTCAATCTATGGTCATTTACTAGAAGTGAAAACTTAACTACATCAATGGTATGTAACTGGACTGCCCCATTAGAATAAACTTGACTAATTTCATAGGCACCCAACCATTTGGACTAGAGTTTTCCTTTGAAATCCTTATACCATGAATCATATAATAGTTCCTAGTCCTCCTCAATGAACTCCTTAGTTTTGATGTACTGATCATGCCACTTCATTCTTTGTTGTTGAACTACCTCAGTATGATGAATTGATTCTATTTGTATCTCATCCAACCCATTTAAAGTATGTAGTCTTTCATTTTGAGCTAGTGTTAAATCCATTTCCAGTTCTATTGTTGTCCTTAACGTTTTATATTCAAATTCAATAGGAAGGATTGTTGTCTTACCATAGAATAACTCATAAGGTGTGAATCCAATGGTGGTTTCCATGTTGTTCTATAAGCCCATACTACTTCAGGAAACCTTGCAACCTAGTCTTTCCTATGTAGTTGTACTATCTTGGTGAGAATACCTTCAATATCCCTAATAGTAACTTCCACTTGGCCATTAGCCTGAGGGTGATAGGGTGTTGATTTCTTGTGTCTAATTTGGTATTCTTCAACCAACTTGGTGATTAGATCAGAAGTAAATTGTAGGCCTTGGTCAGTGACTATTTCTCTAGGTACTCCATACCTAGTAAATATATCCTTATATAAGAACTTAGCCACATTACCATCTCTGGAAAATTACAAGGCCTTTACTTCCACCCATTTAGTCAAGTAATCAGTACAAACAAGGATGTATTCCTTATTATTGGATGTAGGTGAGATTGGGGACAATGAAGTCTAAACCCCATTTGTCAAAAAGTGTGAATGTCAATTAAGGTTTTAAGGGTATCTCATCACTCTTTGTTGGTCTTTCCATCCTTTGACACCTATCACAGCTTCGTGTGTATTTAACTGAATCTTTATGCAAAGTTGACCAATAATAGCTAATTGTGAGGATCTCAAAGGTTGTTCTTTTTGCTACAAAATGACCTCCACATGGATCATCATGGCATGCCTTCATGATGTCAAAGATATCATCCTCCCTAATACACCTTCTCATGATTTTGTCAAGGCCATTATAAAACTGATAACCAGATGCACAGGAGTGTGGGAAACATTTGTGAACTAATTGTCTTTTATCCCTTGGAGAAAAGTGTGATGGAATCTACCCTGTGACCAAATAGTTGGCAATATCTACATACCAGGGTCCCTGTAATGTAAAGAAAAAAAGTGTTCATTTGGGAATGAATCATCCACCACTCCTATTGACTATGTTGGCAATCTTGATAGGAAATCTACCACTACATTTCCTTTACCAGGTTTGTCTACTATGGTAATGTCAAATTCATGTAGAAGAAGTAGCCATATTACCAGTCTTCCCCCAACTACTGTCTTGTTCATCAAATACCTAATTATTGTATGGTCTATATGGACAAAGACCAAATAGCCAGTAATATAGTGTCTGAATTTATTAATAGCATATACTGCAACAAGCATCTCTTTTTCTGTTACAGTGTAGTTCAACTTTGCTCCTTGAATATTCTTGCTGATATAATAAATTGCATACTCCTTATTGCCTTCTTTTTGACCCAAAACTGCTCCAATACCAAAATCTGAAACATCTGTATGTATGTAAAAAGACAGAGTCCAATTAGGACCTCTCAATACTAGTGCTTGTGTCAAAGCTTTCTTCAATTCTTCAAAGGAGTGTTGACACTCAAATGTCCATTCAAATTCAATGTCCTTACTCATAAAAAATAATAATGATGCAACAATCTTACTAAAATATTTGATAAACCGCCTATAGTAGTCTGCATGGCCAAGAAAACTCCTGATATCTCTTTGTTTCTAAGGAACAGGTAAGGTAGATATTATCTTTGTTTTGTGTGGATCAACCTGAATTCTTGCACTGGATATAAAGTGTCCCAACACAATTCCTCGTGTCATCATCGTGAAACATTTTTCATTGTTGAGTGACATGTTGTGTTCCTTACACCTTTTCAACACTTTTTCCAGATTATTGAGAGATTCATCATAACTTTCACCATAAGAAGTGAATTCATCCATGTATATCTCCATGCAATCATGTGCATAATCAAAAAATATGTTGAGTACTATTGTTTGAAAGGTAGCTGGAGCATTGCATAATCCAAAGGGTAGAATAGAGTAAGCATAAGTCCCCCAAGGACATGTGAATGTAGTCTTGTCCTGATCCTTCGATGCAATTTTAATCTAGTTATAACCATTGAAACCATTAAGAAAAGAAAAGTACTTCTTCCCAGCTAGAGAATCAAGTACTTGATCTATGAAAGGCAAAGGAAACTGGTCTTTCCTAGTGGTTGTATTCAATTCCCTGTAGTCTACACAAACTCTCCATTTCTCACATTTCTTGGGAACAATTACCAAAAGTTAGACCCATTCACTGTTTGATATTGGATAGATAAAAATTACGTCAAGGAGCTTTTGTAGCTTAGCTTTTACTATTTCCCTTAAGTCAGGATTCATAAGTATTTTTGGTTGTCGAATGGGTCTATAGACATTATTAATATAAATCCTATGCATATATAAATTAGGATCTATGCCTTTCATATCATGGAAATCCCATGCATATGTTGTTGAGTGTGCCTACAACACTGTCTGTAGAGAGTTCTGTTGCTCTTTTGTTAAGGAATTATTTATATTCAACATTTTCTCAAGCATTATTTCCAATTTTTTAGATGATTCTTGGACGAATGAGAGGTCAAGGCTTGGTATAATGGGTAGACATTATTGAGGTAGTAATGAATGAAATAGCTAGGATATTTCTTCTGTAGAATTGGTGGGTATAATACTTTGCAAGGGGTCTTGTAGGAATATGAGGCAGTCTTGCTATTGCGGGCTCCTACCACAGTCATTTTGGATTATGTGAGCAATTATTTCATCCTCATCCTAGTCATCCAATAAGGGGCTACGCTCTATAGTCATTAGTGTCTGTAGAGAATAGTTATCTTCCTCATCCAAATTGGGCCAAATAGTTTGCTCAAGGTTGGCATAAGGTTGGGCCGGTGGATAAAGAACCAAATTCTTTGTGACTGTTCCATTGGATGTTATGATTTTTCCAGACCTACACCCTATAAATGCATCGGTTGTAGCTAACCAAGGTCTACCTAGGATGAGTGGGTAACCTACAAGATTAACTTTAGGTTGTAGCACTGTAAAGTTAGCAGGATATTCCCAAGAATCTAATACAATCTCCAAGTCTTCAATAATTCCCTCAGGCTTGACCGTTGACTTATTAACTAGCTATAGAACAGTTTGTGTGGGCCTAAGGTTGACTAATTGTAGCAACTGCAGTGTTTCTTTTGTCATGACATTGATTGCAGCCTCCAAGTATATCAAAGTATTCTTAACGAGGGTTCCATTGATCTTTATGTCCACTACTAGACTACCAGGATCTATATACTTAGGGACAATGATGTTCCCTAACATGATATCTATAAGATTTCCCAAGACATGAGTTGTCTAAGGATCCTTTCTTTTTCTGCCTAGTTTCTTAAGACACAGATCCCTTACAATTTTTGTATAGATAGGGATATCTTTGATAGCTTGGATAAGTGGAATCTTGATGCTCACATATTTTAATTCACCTAAAATATTTGTCTCAGCCTATGTGTGATGCTTTTGAATAGCTAGGCATTCAAGAAAAGGTGGCTTAGGACTTGAGGTAGTTTGGTGTACCAAATGTGACCCTAGTTCCAAAGATGATTTGTTTGATGCTTCAACTACATGTTCCTCATCCTCCATTTCTATAATTTGAGGGGATGCAGGTCTAGCAAATTGTTTTCTTGATCTAAGGTGGACATCACTCACCTCTACCCCATAGGTGGGTAATTGCATAGCTTCGTTAGTATAATATCGTTGAACGGGCTTAGTGTTAGGGTTAGGTGCAGGTTGGGCATGTATTTGTGGTTGCTTGGGTGGCTGATTTCTAGGATTTGATGGAGGCATTAAAGCTTGTTGTTATGGTGGAGGGAGCATAGGCTGCTGATAGTTCATATTTGGCTGCTGCCATTGTTGGCCTTTCTACCACTGAGGCTGCCACTAATTCTACTGGGTTGGCCATAGTGGATTATAATTGGAACCTTGAAATTTTTTTGTGGCCAAGGGTTTGGCTGCTGGTTCCAATTTGGCTGAGCTTGTGGCCATTGTTGAGAGTTCTTCCATTGGTTTTGGTTTGATTGCCAGGGTTGAGAGTTCTAAGCAGAAAAGTTTTGATTCCCAATAGGAAAGGATGAATTAAAGCTAAAGGGGTCTTGTGGCATACCTTGTCTTTGTTGTCATGGCCTCCTTTGTGTTATGTAAAAGAGTTATTCATCATCTCCTTCAACTGGTTGAAAATCAGGTTTCTCAACTTTATCTTGCTAGATACTTTCCAATCTCTTGCATTCGTAATTTGCTTTTTTTGCTTGCAACTTGGACAATATTCAGTGAGCATAGCCTCAACTTCCTCCTAATTCTTCTTAATGTGGAGAGTATCCAAATGAGTTGCCAAATGGCTAATTATATCCTCTTTCATGTTGGATAACAAATTACTTAGCTCTATTTTTTAGACCCCTGTAGACGATTTACCAATAATGGATGTCCTATCTCCTCTTGGCCTTTTAGTAAAGGTCCTGAAATAATTCCTGCAGACCCTACAAATTTCTTCAAATGGTATTTATGAAATATCTCCTTGCCCAATGAGGTTCAAGGCATCCATACAATCATCATTAACTCCCCTAAAAAAGAATAACTTGAGGGACTCTTCTGACAACTTGTTTTGGGGGTTTTTCTTTAGAGCAAACTAAAATCTCTCCACATAATATTCTAGGGGCTCATCATCCTTTTGTGACATTCTAAAAATTTCATCTTTCCTCCTATTAGGTCCCCTACAATAGTCCCGATACTTTTCCAAGAACTTAATCTTCATAGTGTCCCAATCAAGAACAATATCCCAGCCTAATCCCATGAACCACCTTAAGGTTGCATCCTTAAGATTTTTAGGGAAGAGTTTGAGCTTGTGATCATTAGTAGTATAATCATAACCTTTTTGCATAGGACATCAAACTCAAAGAGAAATGTATCTGGGTCTTTAGTCATTAACCCATAAAAGACTAGCAAGGTGGAAGGAGGAATGTTCTTTAGTACTGTAGCCCTTTCTTGGTTAGTGATAGGAAACTCAAATGTTGCCCGCTTAGGGTCCAAATCTACTACATCCCCCATGGTGCAGTATGTTCCTTTTGTACATGTGCTAGATGTTGGTGACAAGGAAATTTCTTCTTCAGTATTACCTTCTCTTTGAGTACTAGATTCACCAACTTCGAATATAGTTGCTTGGTGTGTAGAGGGAAGGAATCTACCCAAGGGGTCTCTCTGTGTCCACATACATGTAGTATGGCTTTATAACATAGCAGTCCTACACAATGTTAGTGTATCTCTAGTGTTGGAAAAAGATTAAAGCTAATAGTCCTAATGCAGGAAACAAAAACTAACTATGAAAGTTGTGAAAGTAAGTCTATGAAGATAGCACCATCCCTGGAAACGATGCTAAAAATGTAGAGTCAAGGCTAATGTATTGTAAACTTGGTAGAACCTACACAATTTAGAGGTTTGACTAATTAACAGTCCACTCAACATTGCTCAAGACTACACTAAATTGTCAACCCAAGGCTTGTAAGCTTGTGATGGTTCAACATTATATATGCCTTCAAGGACTCATAACTACTTAAGCTACCCTACTCAAGTTATTCTACTTGCTGGAAACTCATAGAATTACAAAATAATGAAAGACATAACCAAAACTAGTGGCTACGGGTACCTACAACTTAGATTGTAACTGAACTGTTACTAATGAAATGATGGTGTAATAAATCAAAACTAATAAAAACTAATGACTCAACTAAACTAACCTCCAGAGTACTACTGGTTATCCATTGCATGCATATTCATAAGTATTCAATAACAATAAGCAAGATATGAAGTTCCAATTAACTTGCATATGATTCATGAAAAAAATGATAAACTAATAACTAACAGAAATAAATAACTAGAAAATGAAGTGAGGAACAATACCTTGAATGGCCTACTCAAGTGACTGTTCTCACTCTAATTAAACCCAAATCTAGCTAATCAAATTTCATGCATCCCATGAAATTAACTCCATTCATTTCATATTCATAAAAGGTTACAAAAGATCTTTCCACAAATTATACTCAATCATTCTGAATATTCCTCATGCTCCAAAACTGAAAATAACTGATAACATAAAACTAAAAAACCAACTAACTATCATATGGATTCAACCAACAACTATATACAAGTTTGATGGAATCTTATTCAGAACAACAAATTTAACCGAAATTATTAACTCCACTCTCAAATATTTAGAGCGTAGAATTAAGACTAATTTATTCAACCTAAAACTAAAAAGGAATCCTAATAGGACTAAAACTCTGTCAAAATAGAATTGCATATAAACATACAACCATTTGTCAAAATCCTATAAATGAAGGAGATCTCTTCTTCAAAATTTATTAATTGATCATAATAACACCATGTTCAACCTTCATCAAGTGCCTCTAATCAACAACCATCATGTTCAACTTAACCTAGAACTTCCCTTGTTTCAATGTCCAGTCATTCCTTTTTCTATGAGTCCATGCCGCAACCGTTGCGTGCTATGGTTCCACTTTAGCTACAAACAAGTTAATTTTGCAAAGAATGTACACAAGGATAACTATCATAATCAAAACATAAAATTCCATCAACATTTCATGCATATCTTCATATAAATCATACAATACTAATATATTATAACCATAATTCCATAATTGCACTTAAGGTTCAAGTCTACATAATAGATATGAAAGGATAGTATAATGTAGGAGCATTGTCTAAATTTTTTATCTAAAAGTATCTCAAGATATGTATAAAAACAACAACAAAAAAGCTATTATCTGGACCTATCACCTTGCACTAAAAATGCCGCCAAAACTCAATAAAAAGGGTGGCTTCTAACTAGTTTGGTTATTAGTTGCAACTCAAGGACATGCCACCTCGCAAGCATCTAGTAATCCACTTAAGACTTTAACCACTCCTACTAGGGGCCCTTATACACAATGGTACCTCCCTATTCTGAATGGCACTGTACAGTGAAAGCTAATAGCATGAGGACTTGACGTTTCATCTTATCCTTTTATATACCGGCCTAAGGGAAAAATCAGTTGGAGTCATAAAGGAGTTCTCTTTATGGATGTGTCTCACTTGGTAGGCCCCTTTAAGGGTAAAAAAAATCAAGGCAAGCACAATGTTTTTGATTTCCAAGATCACACAAGGTACGAGGAGAGAGCATACACATTGTACTTGACTCACACTAGCATGGTGTTCATTAACCTTAATAAAACCAAATGTGTGGGTGATAATGCAAATATCAAGAGATTTTTTTTATTCTCAAGATCACCAAATGATGCAAGAGAAGAGCATACACAAATCACAACAAAATGCAAGACCACAAGACAATGAAGACAATGGTTTGTTTTACGTCCCCAAATCAAAATGTGAGAAAAGACACTTGATGCAAAATTGTTGTTAATTTTAAAGCTAATAAGTGTAGAAATGCAAGGTTAATTTTAAGCATTGTGATATGCAAGTTGTTGTAAATTTTAAGCCAAATGAATGAAGATGCAAATAATGTTAATTTTAAGCCCATGAGTGAGATAATACAGATTGTTGTAAATTTTAAACCAAATGAGTGTAAACGCAAATTAATTTTAAACTAAATGAGTGTGAAAGAACTAAATGATATTGCAAAATGAGACAAGATAAACAAGTTAGAAAATACAAATGTAAATATGTTGCATTTCCATCTATGCCACAAGCTGCAAATTAGATATCAGTAGCATGAAAACCCATTACTACCGAATGCAAAAGACCTAATCTAAAAATTCCTACTAAAAACCAGATTTCAAAATAAACATGCAATTGCGTTGCAAGAAATAACAGTTTCAGCTCACTGGCTTTTGACAAATGTGGTACTGGAGTTGGCAACTACAGTTTCCAAAATATCAACTACATCAGGAAAATGCAGTGAAGTCATCAACGATTGTGGTGAAGCCCTCAATAGTTGCAGCGAATAGACCTGAAGCTGCAAAAATATAAAAAAATCTGACCAATCTCAACAAAACTAGAGAATAATATGATGCAAAATTTATGTTAGATGATAAAACCCAAAACTAGTAATTGAAAACAAGAAGAAAATCTGAAAATAGATGCAATCCAATGATGTTCTTGAGTTTTGAATAGTTGTGGTGAATCGCTAATCAGTTGCGTCACACTAACCTGAAGCTGTAAAACACAAAAAATTAACCAATTTTGATAAAATCAGAGAATAATATGATGCAATATTGACGCTAGATGAAAAAAAAAAACTAGAAGCCAAGAATAATATAAAAATCCAAAAATAAGTGCAACCAAATGATGTTCTTGAATTTTGAATAGTTGCAACTTTTTAGATAGCGATTGTGGTGCACTAGCTTTTGGTGATTGCATTTTTTTAACTTGTGATTGTGGTGCAAACCCAAAAAATACCAAATTTCTAAAAAAATATGTAAGATCTAGTTAGCTTCACATCGGGTTCACCAATGTAATCTAAGGTAAAATTTAGGTTAAGATAAAACAACATCAAAACTAAATCTATAAAGCCCTAAACCAACAATAGAGCACACTCTAACATAAGAAACGTAAACATAAAGTAAATATTACTTATGCCATGGTTGCTTGACCTCCATTATCCTTGTCCATTTTGCTTGAATGTACTTGATTCCCTTAGATTTGAGTATGTAATAGTAGCCTAATGCCTATGAAAGCAAAATATTGAAGATAACAATTGTCTCATTAACATGTACTTGTACATGAACTAGATAGATACAAATAATAATGATAGGTTTCTTTTATAGAAAGACAAATGTCAATAAAGGGTTGAGATTAGATGTCAATAAGATATGACAATCAATGGCTAAGAATGAAAGTTGTATGAAATAGGGTTAGGGCTAAATTAGGGTCATGATGGGACTTGGTCAAGATTTAATTATAAGATAATTCAATCAAGGGTGGAAATTAAATGAGATGCCAAGAGATAAAATTGACATGGATAATGACAATTGTTGTACAATTGAAGTCATCATTGGAAGGTTTTAAGTTGAGGTGCTTTCTGAAAAGGACATGGAGGATGGGTCTAGGGTTTGCACAAGCGGCTAGCCGCGACCTGTGAGGCCATGGTGCATGGCCAAATCTCCCCTTGCATGCATGTTCCTGAGCTTGGTTCAGTGTTGATTGGTGGTGGGGGGTGTGTGTTGGTATTCGGGGGGTTTTCTTTCATTTTCTTGTAGGTTATTCTTCTTTCTACTGCGTGATGCTTTGTTGGTGGGTTTTCTTTAGCTGGCTGCGGGTTATCTCCAAGCTCATGTTGTGTGTGGGCGCTTAGAGGGTGTGGGCTACTCTGTGGGCAAGGGTTCTTTTTTTTCTGCTCTGATTTCGTGGTGAGGGAATATGAATGGTGAAGGGCCTTCTTCAAAGGGGGGTTTTCTCAGGATTAAATAAGTGAATGGGTGTTTAGAATGAAGCGAGGATTGTCCCATCCTGGTGATTCAACCGAATTCTATTGTGGAGGATGTTGCATACTTGAGAAATCATGCCTTAATTTTCAAATTCATGGGTTTACGCCTTGCCTTGCTAGTTTTGGAAGCTTGGATTCATCGGGCCTGGAGTCTTGAAGGTGATATTGAGATAATGTTGGCTACCAATAACTATTTTCTGGTTCTTTTCGTGTATGGAAAATAGGAATAAAGCTTTTGAAGGGGGCCCTTACTTCTTCAATCAGATTGGGCTCTTATCAAACCTTGGCATGAGGGTTTCAACTTGGTTGAAGAACTCCCTTCGCAAGTGCCAGTTTGGGTTCATCTTCCTAGGCTTCCATTGGAATTCTAGAGAAATGATATTTTGCATATGATAGCTTGACTGCTAGGAAAACCAGCCTGCCCAACAAACTTTGGACATGAAGGTAATCACTTATGCTCGCATTTGTGTTGAAGTTGATTTAAACAATCCTTTTCCTAATTCTATAGAAGTTTGTGTTAGGTCCTCTTCTTGGATTCAACAACTTGATTACAAAACTCTCCCTTTTCGGTGTCATGTTTTTCATGAATATGGGCACTTGCAGAGGAGATGCTCTCGGTTTAATCAAGCAACTACTACAATTAATAAGGCTACTCCTAAGGATGATAATGGGATATGGTGGAGGGCATTTCTGATAAGGAGGGCTTTGTTCCTATTAAGGTTCGTAATAAGGGGAGGGGTCAGAAGAGAACTCTCAAGGATAGACAAAATGATGAGACCTTTAATCGGTTTGAGGTGTTGGATGACTTGGTTTAGGAAGAGGGTTGTCCAATTGAGATCCCTCTTGGCTCTGGCTTGCTAGAATTGGTCATGCATGAGGAGGAAGTAGTTGGGAACTAAAACTTGGATGGGGTGACCTTGCAAGAAGATTAGGTGGAGGTTGGTCAAATGGAAACGGATGTTCCTCTCCAGCAGTAGGATGCCTCCATTCTTGAAGATTCTTCGATTCCAAAGGATGATAGAGTTGTTGTGGTTTCTTCTCCCTCACAGGTGGCTAAGTCTTCAGACTCAAAGAAACTTGGGGGGGCAACTTAGATCCTGGGTCTGCATCAAAAGCCCCTCAAAAAGGGGCCTCTTAAGAAAGCTTCTAAGGTGGGTCGTAAAAAGAACATTGAGAAGGTTAAATTGTTGGGTGAGACTTTGGTGGAATCTGGGTTGGTGAAAACCCTAGACTCTCATTACTCCCACCCCCAAAAATGTTTGTTATTTCATGGAATGTAAGGGGTTTGAATAGCACCCCTAGACAAAAGGATATTCGGGAAATGATTGGCAGTCACGCTCCTAATACTTTCTTTATCCAGGAAACTAAGTTATCAATGATGGTATGCTGAATAGAGCCTCCAGTATTTGGTCTCATGGTTGCTATCAGTTTGTGGGAGCTTTTGGTAGCTCTGGAGGTGTGGCTTGTATGTGGGATCCAAGAAAGGTTGTTCCTCTATTCTGGATCACAAGCCACTCTTCTATCTCTATGATTGCCTCTAGTCTAGAATCTGGTGAATCTTGTCTTTTTAGTAATGTTTATGCTCACAATGATCTGATGGGTGAGTCCCAACTTTGGACTCATCTTAGTTATGTTCGCTCACTTTTTCCTTGGTATCCTTGGATTATGGCAAGATATTTTAATGATGTCTCTTGCTTAGAGAAGAAGAGAGGGGGTATTGCCAGGTTGGACTCTGTTGCACTACTACTTATAGACAACATGGCTAGTCTTAATCTTGTTGATGTGAAACCTAATAATGGCATCTTCACTTGGAATAATCGAAGGTGTGGTGATGTTGCTATTTCTAAGAGATTGGATAGGTTTCTTGTCTCCTATTTTTAGGTGGCAGATAGGTGGTTTACTAGCTCTGAGATTCTAGAATGGCATGGTTCGGATCATTGGTCGATCAAAATTTCTATTGTTCCTTTCAGAGTCCATAAAAATCCCTCTTTCAAGTTCCAACTCATGTGGCTACGTGATCCTTCTCTCCATGATCTGATGATTGATTGGTGGAGTGTGGGGAAACCTACGCTTGGTACGGCTATGTATACCTTTGCTAAGAGATTGCAATTTGTGAAATATAGACTCAAGAAGTGGAATAGGTAGTGTTTTGGGAATATTCTCCAGAATAAGCTATCTGCACAAGCTCAATTGGACTCTATCACTCACTAGATTCATGATATTGGTCTCATAGTTGAGTTGTGTAGGGAAGAAGCTAGGGAAACTAAGGATCTTGATGAATGGGAGCTGAGGGAGGATATTTTTTGGAAGAAAAAGTCCCGTATTGATTGGTTTCAAGAGGGAGATAGAAATACTACCTTCTTTCACCACTCTATCACTGCTAGGACAAATGGTAAATCTTATCAACTCTCTTGTTTCTTCTGCGGGAGTTTAGCTCTCTTCTCAAGCTGATTTTTCTCAGGAGGTTGTTTAGTTCTTTTCAACTCTTTTTACTGAGGATTCTCCTCCTACGGGTGCAGAAGAAAATTCTACTTTGGCTTGTATTCCTTCTTTAGTATCTCATGAGATGAATGAGGATCTTTTACGTCCCATCTCCTTGCAGGAACTGGAGACCATTGTGTTTCAAATGAAAAAATATAAAGCCCTTGGCCCTGATGGATTTCCTGCTGAATTTTATCAAGTATTTTGGGATATTGTCAAGGAGGATCTCTTGGAGGTTGTTCAGGAATCTCAAAAGAATAAAGAAATGTTGAAGGCCATGAACTCCATTTTTCTGGCTCTTATTCTGAAAAAGAAAGGGGCTTGTTCCTTGGATCAATTCTGCCCCATTGCTCTTTGTAATGTGGTTTATAAGATCATTACTAAGTTGATTTCGGAAAAACTAAAGCCTTGGCTCAATTCTTTGATTTCCAATGAGCAGGGAGGATTTGTGGTAGGTAGAAAAATTCTGGATGGGGTTGTTATTGCTGCTAAGGCTATTCATTCTATGATAGTCTCTAAGGATAAGGCTATGTTTATCAAGCTTGACATGGAAAAAGCCTATGATAGAGTCAAATGGTCCTTCTTGCAGAAGGTTATCTTAGCTTTTGGTTTTGACAAAGAGTGGGTTGATTGGATCATGAGTTATGTGACTTCTACTTCCTTTTTGGTGCTTATCAATGGAGAACCTTCAGTGTTATTTGGAGCTTCTAGGGGTCTTCGACAGGGAGACCTGTTGTACCCTTATTTGTTCATCATTATGGGTAAGGGGCTGGGGAGGTTTATTAAGTCCTATGTTGACAGTGGTCTGATTCAGGGGTGGCGTTGGGGCAACTTGATGTCGTCTCTATCTCATCTTCAATTTGTTGATGATATGACTTTAATGGGGGTGGCCAAAATAAATGAAGCTAGGAATTTTAGGAAGGCTTTAAACACTTATTAGGCAGCCTCAGGTCAAAATATTAATGATCACAAGTCTTCTACTTACTTTTTTAATACTCCTCAGCTTATTCAGGTAAGGATTGCTCAGATTCTTCATTTTCAAATTGGCACTCTCCCTTTGGTTTATCTGGGTATTCCCCTTACAGTGGGGCCTCAACCAAAAGAGATTTGGTAGGATGTGTTGGATAAATTCCACAGGAGGGTCAGTCATTGGACTCACAGGTGGTTGTCTTTGGCGGGTCATGTGGTTCTGCTAAAATTCATGGTTCTGTCTCTTCTTATCTATCGGTGTTTTGTACAAGTGGCTCCTACCAGTTTTGTTAAGGACTTTGATGCCCTCGCTCATCAATTCCTTTGGGTGGGTAATCTTCTTAATTCTAAGTGGAGTTTGGTGAAGTGGGAATTTGTGTGCAGGCCTAAACAAGAGGGGGGTCTTGGTCTCAGGTCTGCTAGTTTGATGGGTTAGGCTTTAGCTGTGAAGCTGTACTGGCACTAGTGTACTTGCTAGGATAAGGATTGGGCCAAAATTCTCAATTTTAAGTACCTTGGTGGGGTGGACCTTGATGATGTTCCCCAATATTGTCTCCAAGGAAAAGGGTCTATGATCTGGGATACTCTTAAAAAGGGGGCTAAGTTGATTAAGGAGGGTTTATTTTGGATCTGCAATAAAGGGTTTGAAGCCCTCTTTTGGTCTGATTCCTCGGATGACTATCCTTCCATTATTTATATGTTCCCTCATTTGCAACCTCTTTTGTGACAACTTGACGGAAGCAGGATGGTGCAAGGCGGAGGACTTCAAAACTGTTCAGTCATTGGGACAGGTGGATATGTGGCATTGGAAGGATCCCTAAGAGTGGCCTCCAGGTGGCTCTGAGTTGGAGCAGCAGGAGCTTGCTAGCATTTTGGTTGGTAGAATGTGTAGTTCCCTTCATGATAAGGATATTTTGGCATGGGGTCCTAATCCAAAAGGTAGATTCTCGGTTGCCTCTGGATATTTGGAGCTCAATAACCAAGTGTATGGTAATGCTAGGGTTCCATGGTGGAAGCAGGTTTGGAATAAATTTTATTGGCCAAAGTGTAATTTATTTTTGTGGTTGGTTGTTCAAAATAGATGTATTACTTGGGAAAATTTGTTGAAAAGGGGCTTTCAGGGCCCATCCATCTGTGTTTTGTGCAATAATAGTGAGGAGTGTGCTTCACACCTTTTCTTCCAGTGTCCTTATGCCAGTTATATTTGGCATTCTTGGTGGGGAGTTTGGGGACAACCCTATGTTCATGCCTCTTCTTTGATAGAATTCTGGGAAAGTTTGGGAAGACCCCCTGCTAAGATGATTTTTCTTCATATTGCTTAGATTATTGGCCCTACATTTATTATCTGGCACCTTTTTATTCAGAGAAATAGGAGGATTTTCCAAGATGTGAAGCAGGTGGGAGATCTTTTATGGGGACAAATCTTTAGCAAGATCCAGGAGACTATTGTAGGTAAGTGTGACCTTTCGGTGACTATTGATCCAAGTGATCTATCCTATGTGAGGAAGCTTCATTTAGAGGGCAGTAGGTCTGACTGCTCTGCTAGTAGTAGCCTCAACAGGTCAAGAAGAAGATGCACTGGGAGGGTAGATGGCGACCACCCCCTTAAGGAGTTCTAAAGATAAACACTGATGGATATTTTAGGGGGAATCCTGGGCATGCTAGGATCAGTGGTATTGGCAAAGACAGTAATGGAGGGGAGGTATTTTTCTTCTCTATTTATAAGGGTCACCACTCTAATAATTTCATGGAGGCTCTAGCTATTTTTCATGCTATTGAAAGAGGTTGTGCTCTGGGGTGGAAGAGGATCATTTGTGAATCTGATTCACAGATTGTTGTTGATATCCTAAATGAGTAGAGATTGGATGGGGTTAATTGGAAATTGGCTAAGGTGATCAAACAAATTATGAACCTGTGCAACTCTTTGGAATTTGTTTCCTTTTGTCATATTTTGTGGGAATGGAATAGAGTGGCAGATCTTCTGGCGAAGTGGGCTTCTAAGCACGTGGAGAGGTGGAATGTTGATGAGTGGGGACTTTTACCCCCATAATTTTTTGTGTCCCTCAATAAGATGATCATGGAAGACCTTCATGTGTGATTGGTTCCTTGGTGGGGTTCCTTCGGGGACTGTTGTTGTGGGATTGGGTGGCTACTATCACGGGCTTCTGCTTGTTACTTTGTAATGCTTCTTTGATTCAATAAATTTTTACTCCCTTTCTTTAAAAAAAAAGATTGACATGGATAATGAGGTCGACACAAAAAAAGAGGTTGTACAAGAAACTTAAATAATTATAAAATTATTTAATTTAGGAGGGAAAGTGAATAATTAAATAATAAAATCATTATCTAATTATAGAGGACATGTGACAAGTTGACTTTTGCATTAAATAATAATTTAATTCAAAAGTGGAAAGAAAATGACAAATTAGCAGACAATTAAATAAATAAATTTTATTTAATTTAATGGCAAAAAAGGCTAATGAATGATTAAATAGTTAAAATAACTATTTAATTATAGTAGAAAGTGATAAATAATTAAATAAATGTAATTTATTTAATTATAGAAGACAAGGACATTAGTGTCGTATTTAATTAATCAAGAGAAGAAATAAAAGATAGATTATGAATTAATTAAATAATTAAAATTATTTAATTATCAAGGATGAAGAGGGTTTTGATGAAGAAAATAAAGTTTGCAGGCCTAGGAGAAATTGTAGTGTCTACAAAAAGAGTTGGAAAACTCAAGATCCATGGCGAGTGTAGTAGTGAGGGGTGGCATGAGTCTCGAACTACGTTTCACTATAGTATTGGTAGTAGGACACCAGGTTGTGAAGCTCATACAAGTTTTCCCAAACCTAAGTGCACCCAAAATGGAGAATAGGCACTAAACAAATGCAATCAAACACCCTAGAATATGAAGTGTAATGCAAGTATATAAAGGAGATAGCAATTTTTTAGATTTAAAACAAGATAATTTACTAATTATGCCATGTAAAAACCTGACAAATTATGTCTTTTAATGCCAATTTTGATTTTCAAACAATGCACTCAATTTTACCAATTAAACCTAATGCAAATAATAATAGATTTTTTTATTTTTGAAACTAAAACCCATATTTAACAATAGATCAGAATGAAGCAAATAGAGACAAATCACTACCCAAAATTTTGAAACAACATTTGTAGAGGGAATGATTCGCCCTAGGGCGAATGTGTCATAGCACAAACGTTGCAAAAATTTAAATATAAGTCTAAGGTTCGGTGCTAGGGTTTTCTATTTTAGATTACAAACTATGGTTTTAGTGATTGAATTTTCTAGATTTTGTTGTCTAAATGCAAGTTAAATGAATGATAAATGATGCACAATGTGACACTTTTTGAAATTCAATTTTGACTCAATTTATGAATGTGAATGACTGAAAATACACCAATATGCAAGTACTATGCAAAATCAATGTAATATGCATGCAATTTTTTGAATTTTTTAAATTTTAAAGGATGCAAAATGTAAAATTAAAACCCCAAATGAGATGAAAACTAATGCAATTTTAACAACCCTAAATGAGATGCAAACAAATGCAATTTGCAATGCAAACTAATGCAAATCCTAGATTTAGGGTTTGAATGGACTCTAATTTCAGAATTTGTGATGTACAATGTCAGGTTCACCAAAATGAAACAGAGGAAAATGTAGGGTGATGATTTTGAATGGGGGTATATGCCTACACTTTCCCTTATTTAATTAGGAAAAATATATCCCTTAGGAAAAGATTGACTTTCAACCCTTTGGTGAGTCAATATTGATGGATATCTTGTTGTTTTCCTTATGATTGAGGACATGGTAAATCCACCTAAAATGCACTTTTGGGAGATAAATGAAAAATAACAAATGAATGCAATTATGCAATGTAACAAATGAAGCATCTATTTTAAACCTTGATCTGATAGACTATGGAAAGTTCTAGTAGATCTAAGAAAGATATGAATTTATGCACCTGTCACAAAAAGCCTCTACTGAGTGTCCTCTTGGGACTCATTCGCCCTAGGGTGAATGGGTCTTGCTACAAGGGTTAAAAATACGCTTTCACAGTCCTTTGCTCCTAGGTTTGCACTCCCAATTCCTTCGGGTTTCACAATTAGAAAGTCGAATTAAACTCTGCAAGTGAGCTTTTGTGGCTTGACAACAATATTGACAACTTTGATAACTTTGCAAAATTACACTTTTGATCAATCTTCAATCCTTCTTCAACCTAAGATCTACAACACACACAAGAGGGAATTTTTATTTTATTTTTGGTGAATGGGGGTTTGCCTTGGTCAAAGCCCATTTTGGTAATTAAGCCTTGTAATGAAATGAAACATGAATGAACACTTGCTTGTTGCAACTCACCAAACCCTTGAATGAAACCCTTGAAGGAATGAAATCTAACACATATCTCCAAGGTCTAGATCTTGCATGAAATGGCTTGATTAGATGCTTGATTTGATAGCTTGAATCTTGACTTGAATGCTTGAAACCTACATCACAATGTTAGCTCCAAAAAAATGCATGAATGAAGATAACTTTGACATTATGCTTGAGATATTGAATGCTGCAACAAGTGACTAAGAAATTTGATCTTGAACACCTTTGACAATAATATTAGCTCTTGTAAAGTTCCTCAAAAAGTTCTAGGATTTGAATTGATAAAAAGGCCTTGTATTTATAGGTAATTGTCTAATTTCCCAAAAATTAAACATCAAAGGCCAATAATTGCAAATTGAATTTGAATCATAAAAATACTGCCAAAAACATATTAAAAATTGGGATCCTAAAATTAAGGGGGACCCATTCGCTCCTAGGCCCCAAACCTAGGACACACCAATTTCAAGGCAATTTAATTAATGCTTGCAATTGTTTAATACAAGTTTCCCTTTTGAAAAATAGGATTAATTAGGATTTTGAATGCATAATTGGGCCAATTAGAGGCTTCATTAAGTCCAATTAATTAAGGAACCTAGACATAGTGTGAAAATGTAAAGGGACCTACAATTTCTGACACTACAAAATGAATAGCAAGTATATGTGAATGATGTCAAATTCAACATAGAACAAGAAATATGTATACACCCTTTTCCCTTGATGTCAAAGGGGGAGAAGATTGGGAGAGTAGTTTGGAGAAGACATGGAGAAGAGTTAATTCATGTTGCCATCAATGACAAAGGGGGAGATTGTTGGAAGTTTGAGGAGATTGTCAGTGGTATGGCTGTTGGAAACATGAGCATGAGCTTATACAATGTTTTCATTGATGTCAACATTGTGGTTTGATGTCTACATTGAGGTACAATTGATTGGTGAAGCTTGGATGATCATTGAGATGGTATTCCAACATAGAAATGTAGATGTCTCACTTTGGTGCAAAATAGATGGATTGATTATTTGGCTACATGTCATAACATAGTTTTCAGTGTACAAAGCATTAGTATTTTGGTCTACATTGGTTTGTCTTGAGGTATTTCTATCTGTAGTTCTAAGGCAATTTTTGTACCTGTTCTAGGACCTTAAACCCAAATTTTCATGTCTTTATGTACTTCGGTGCAAAAGTTATGGTTGAAAATATATTAGGTTTGCCAATGACAATGTTGCTAGTGTAGAGCACCTATTTGGAATGCTCCGCATTCCACCACAGAATAATATTTTGTTATGTGGATTTGAGGGAGTGTTTACATGTGTCAAAAGATTGTATATTCCAAATGGCATGTGTTTTAGAGGTCTGCATGTCAGTTTGCAGATAATCAGTTGGTGTATTTTGGTGTTGTCTCACTGGCGGTGCCGACCTAATATGTTTGGGGTCGTGCATAGTTAAATCAAGTGTTGATCAGTTACATGGGAGCTATTACAGGTCCATTATGATCTATTTAGATGCATTACAAGTTTTGAATTAAAGCACAAAGCGTGTATGTTTGATCTTGAGTCGACAAGTTATTCTTTTGTATGGTACATCTAATTAGGTCAACCTAATTAATGTTGTAAGTGTTTGCGAATGTAATGGGTATAAGTATGGTCATTTTGGTGTTGAAGAGTGATGATTAAGTGGTTTGATGCAAATTCCTAAGTAGACCATGTGAATGTGATACGAACCTAGAGCAGAGTAGAGTAGTATGAAGTGTGTTGATTCAGTGTTTTGAGCTTCAATGGAACTATATCTCCTGCATAATGTAGATGCAATTTTAGTAGTTCAATCTTGGTAGTGAGCCAACCCTCTTTCTTGGTAGTGAGACATTTTCTCTATTTCTCTTATTCTTTGGATAGTGAGTCCATCAAACAGTGAGTCCACCTGGTAGTGAGTCTTTCTATAATATCTTATAACTGGTTATAATATATTGTGAGCTAATCCTCACCGTGGTTTTTCTTTTTTTGGGTTTTCCATGTAAAAAATTGGTGTTCATGTGTTATATGCTTTGATGGTTTCTTTCCTTATTACAATTGAATATTATGCTTGAGATGAATGTTTAAATGTTTAAGTGGTTTTAGAGAATACTAATTCACCCCCCCTCTCAGTATTATGGGTTTTCAACACCACATTCTTGTGTTGGGGTGAATTGGGAAAAGAAAACATTGAAGATGATCTCTCAACATTATTATATAAGGATGAAGAGGATCATGTACCTATTCTACCAAGGAAAACTATCGTAAAGGACTTTGCATAATTAAGAACATGGGTTATCAAGGTAAAGACCCAGGGTTATCAAGGTAAAGACCCAGGCCATTAAGGATAAGGAATCATTGAGCCTATATCTATCACAAGGAGGAATAATGATGAACGGATTAGATATAACTCCCCTAATTAGGTACCCTTTAATCCAAAGTCTAGTCTAGCTAAATGTACTAAGGCTTATTTCATGGTTGAAACTCCTAATTAGGACACTTTTCAAGACTCCATGCATATCAAAAATCTATTCCAAGAACATTCCAGTTGCACATTATCAACCATTTCATTTACTTCCCTATCATCACAATCTAAAGAACTTTCACTTATGTACCCTCATATTATACATTTGGATCAACAAGGTCCACTAGTTCTAGATAATTCCATAATGATGAGGCCATTATAGAATTTATGGGATTGAGAGAAACTATACCTCTGGGAGATCATAAGGGTAGTTTTGTCATTGAGCTTGATGAGAAAGCATATTTTGGTGAAACTTCAAAACCTCTCACTCATAACCAACAACTGCATATCATAAGTAACACCTCTAATGGAAAACACTCTATAATTATCTAACGAATAAAATGGGAACCTTGACCTTCCTACCATTCCTAAATATCAAAAAAATTGTCTATCTTGATAGAAGAGTCACAAGAAGCAAACTTGGGTACAATTAAAAATCCTAAGGTCACATATTTTGTAGCATCTTTATCACCACAAGAGAATGAGGACTTCATGGAATTTTTTAAAAATAGAACTAAAAACTTTTTGTGGTCTTATGTAGACAAGCTCAAACTTGACTTGAGTTGGTAGTTCATCATTTGACAAATTTTCCCAATGCAAAATTGACAAAAACAAAAGTTTCATAAGATGCACCCTCGAGTAGCATTATTGGTTAAGATGGAGCTTCAAAAGTTGTTGGATGTGGGATTCATTAGAAAAATTAACTATCTTGAGTGGGTTTCCAACCTAGTTTCAATTAACAATCCCATTGAGGGCATTCATATATGCACAAATTTTAGAGATATAAACAAGGCATGTCCTAAAGATGATTTTTTCCTATCCAACACAAAAATGATTGTGGATTTAATAGTTGTGCATGAAATTTTATCCTTAATGGATGGATTTTGGTTATAATCAAATTCATGCCACCACTGAAGATCAAGATAAAAAAAAAAATCACTTGCCCTTGGGGAACATTTTGTTAGAATGTTATGCCTTTCAATTTAAAGAATGCAAGGGCTACCTATCAAAGAGCAATGATAAAAATATTTCATTTTCTTTTTCATAGTATCATGGGAGATTATGTGGATGATCTATTAGTAAAACAAGTCACAAGAGATTCTCACCTAGCTATCCTTGTAGTTATTTTTGATAGATTGGAAGAATATGAAGTGAGATTGAATCCAAAAAAGTGTCTTTGGTGTAACTTTTAGAAAATTGCTTTGGTATATTGTTTCCTGTAGAGGCATTAAAGTGAATCCAACTAAAGTTAAATCTATAATTGATATGCCTCCTCTAACTAATCTAAAAAAATTACGTAGCCTTCAAGGGAAACTTCATTTAATTAGGAATTTCATAGCTCAATTGGTAGACAAGTGTCAACCTTACACTCATCTTTTGCATTTAAAAGCGTCACATTTAAGTGGGATGAGAAGTTTCAACAAGCCTTTCAATAATCAAAGTATTATTTGGATTTACCTCCAGTTTTGATGCCACCTATTTAAGGGAAACCTTTGTTACTATATATCTTAGCTACTACAATTGCATTAGGTGCTCTCCTCGCACAACATGATGATATTAGTAAGGAGAGAGATATCTATTATATTAGCCATACATTGGTTGGATACAAGCTTAATTATATTCCAATTAAAAGGGCATGTCTAGATGTTGTTTTTGTATCACAAAAATTGAGACACTACATGCTTAATCATCAAACAAAGATCATTTCTAATCTGGATCCCTTAAAGTACCTTTTGCCTTAGGATGCTCTAATTGGTCAAATAGGAAAATGGGTTATGATCCTAAGTGAATTTGACATTGAGTATGTGGATTGTAAGGCTATCAAAGGAAAAATAATTGTAGATCAATTATCAAATGTGACTTTAGATGTGGATCATCCTCTTGTTTCAAAATTTCCAAATGAGACAATTTTTAACATTAGCACTTCATATTTGTGGAAGTTATATTTTGATGGCTCTCACACTCAACATGGATCTAGGGCTAGAATTATTTTTATCACTCCACTAGGTGATTGTATCCCAAAATCATACAGACTTGCTTTCCCTTGCATAAACAACATTGTAGAATATGAAGCTTTAATAACCAATCTTAGAATGATAATTCAATGGAAAATAAAGGAACTTCATGTTTATGGAGATTCACAATTGGTCATAAGGCAAGTGAATGATGATTATCAAACAAAAGATGAAAAAATTCTCCCCCATAAGAGGATGGTAGATAGTTTCATACAATACTTTTCAACTATCATTTTTGAGCAAATCCCAAGGGCAAATAACAAAGCTGTTGATGCTATGGCTACTATTGGATCTCTCTTGGACATGGCTCATAACACTCATTAGTGCGAGTTGCTTGTAAAATAAATTTTAGTCCCAACTTTTGATGTTTTAGAATCTTAACTAGTGTGTGAGCTTGTTGGTCCTAATTCCCCTTGGTATCATGATGTTTACATCTACCTGCATAATGGTACTCTTCCACCTAACTTATCTAACACTTAAAAGAAAACGTTCATTCATCGATCTTCCCATTTTGTCATCCTTGGTGATACCTTTTATCGAAGGAGTCTTGATGGTGTCCTCCTTAGGTGTATAGAATCAGAAGAAGCTAAAATTTCCTTATTTGAGGTACATGAAGGTATTTGTGGCGCTCATTCTAGTGGACCTAACCTTATCAAAAAATTGTTAAGAATTGGATATTATTGGCCAAATATGGAACATGATGCACAACAATTTGCTAAGAAATGTCGTTAATGTCAACAACTTGGAGACTTGATTCATACACTTGCCTGATAGTTACAAACGATAAAGTCTACTCTATGGCCTTTTCCATAATGGGGACTCAACCTTGTAGGAAAAATCCATCCCCCTCATTCAATGGTCATAAGTTCATTATCACGACCACTGAGTTTTTTATGAAGTGGGTTGAGGCCATTCCCTTATCCAATATTACTAGAAAGAAAATATCCAAATTTATCCTAAACTATATCATTTTTTGCTATGGTATTCCTCATGCTATCATTATAAACAATGGAAAGCCTTTCAAAACTCAAGATGTTCATGATATTTTCTATCAATTCCATATCCAACATCACTTTTACACTCATTATCCACAAGGTAACGGTCACTGAAGCCTCAAACAAAACTATATTGAAAATTATTAAGAAAACAATCAATGAAGCTGGTTGTGATTAGAATTTGCAGCTTAATCCTTACTTTTTGCACTAGTATCCACACACCTACAAGAGCCACTCCATATTCCCTAGTCTTTGGAACCAAAACCATTTTGCCTATTGAGGTTGAGCTCCCCTCCTTAAGGGTGTCTCTAAAGCATGTCATTGATGAATGAGTATCGACTATCTAGATTACATGAGCTTGAGTTATTGGATGAAAGGTGTCTTAATACATTAAATCACTTACAAAGCTTATCATAACCACCTTCATTGTAGCTACAACAAAAAAAATTAAAATTTGAAGGTTTGAGATTGGAGACATGGTCCTAAAAGAGAAACAAAAGAATCAACGAGATAGAGATAATAAAGGAAAGTTTGAACCTAATTGGTTAGGACCCTTCACTATTATTACAAATTATGGTTCTAGAGCTTATAAACTTGCTACACCTGAAGGAGAACCTTTGGAAGAGCCTATTAATAGCATTCATCTTAAGAAGTTTTATGCTTGACCCTTGAGGTATCTTAGTATTTTGTACATACAGGTCTCATCATTGCATATGCATTCCATTTCATCCCCTATTTTGCATCTCATTCACCTATCATTAGCTATTTGCATGTCCTTTTCTTGTCTGCCATGGATTGATTGTTCATTTCTATCATTTTCATGTCTTTTATCCATGTCAGTTTTCCTTTGCCTAGTTGGAGGCACCTTGTGCCTTAACCTTGGTTGCTCGTTCCACATTTGTGTATGTCTTTGCCAAAAGACCAAAGGAGATATCAATGTTGTTTCCTTAATCCAAAAGAACATGTTTGAATTTTATCAAGTTCTAACACAAATCTGAATCATAAAAATAATTCTTGTATCTTGAGATCATGTGAAAATCTTAAAAATATTAAGTTTTGATGAAAATCATGAGCAAAACAAATTTTAATTGTTGAGCTAAATCTTTGGCTTGAATGGTGTTTGTGTGTACCACTTCTTTCAAGGTGTCATAGTTTGGCCAACTTTGATATTGACTTCTTAAGGTATTGGATTGATATCAAAGTTGGGTCAACTTTGATATCAACTTCTTAGGGTATTATAGTTGGGCCAACTTGAAAGTTGGCCCAACTCTAATACCCTATCTATGTGAGTCTTTTGCATGTGCCATCTTCTTGGTGCATGGTGATGTGTGTGTGTGTGTGCGCACACGCGCATGCACATGTGCATGTACGATTGTGTTTGACACTACACGAGTTGTACACGTTAGTGTGTAATATGGCATGCCAATGCTTATCTTATTTGTTGGTGTTCTTTCAAATAATAATAAATATGGTTCACTTGGCTAATGCCCTAGATGGTTGGCTCAAGGCATTACAATTTAACAATTGCCAATTCCTTGCCATTAAGTGCTTAGTCAGGTGCATGAGATCAACAACAACACGAGGGATTGCAAGAGGGAGAAAACACCACTCTCACTAGTCAAGAACTTGTGGATAAGGGTAAACACTTGCTTGTGGAGGGATGGGACAACATTGATGATAAGGACCCTCCTCCTCTTACTACCTTTATAACTCTTATCACTTTAATTATTTTTTGTTTATGTTTTGAATGCTTTATTTTTTTAGAGAGGACACATTAATATTAAATGCTTCATTTCTCAATTAAATTAATTTAGATAATTTAAGACATAATTCCATTCCATCCATTTTTTAAAATTAGAAAATACATGTTTACCTCAATATTAGTATCTAACTCTAATTCATTAAAAGAAATTGCTACTTTAAATATAAATATTTGTTCTAGCAAAATCTTTAAGACACTTTACTTAACATTTAGGAGTGGAATCTCATCTCAACGGTCGTAACCTCTCCTACCCATTAGCAAGCTCTTTTGACAAGCTTCATTTGCCGTTTTTAAAATTTCCTTTTTTTTTTCTCTAATCAACTCAATTATTGCTACGTATTGTAGTTAACTTTTAATTAGCAGGTATATTATAATATGGCTTCCCGCGTGCTTCGATACAGCAGAACCTTCTTTTGACAGCGATTCTTTTTTGATGTTGGGGCCAAAATCAGACTTTAAATCATACGAGCACCTACGTACGGTTGTGGGTTTTCCAAATCTACGAGTTTTGTTCTAAATTATCTGCATTTGTTACCGATTTCGTACAGTGTGGCTCAGATTTGGCACATGTCGAGGTTCTATCGCGCACACCTTGGCTTGTTCTGCATTGGGATTTTTTTCCTGTGAAAAGTGCGAGGATTTGAGTTGAATTTTGTAGGATTTGAGAGCTTCAGGACTTGAATGATTTTTCCTCTGCCCCCGGCTTTGCACTTGAAAATCAAATGCATTGTGTTGAAATCTGAAATTTTTTCTTCAGGGTTTGTTTTTGTTCCTTCGCTGTTCAATGCAAAGGCATGAGAGCAAAAAACTGTAAGATCGGCTTGGCGCAATTAGAGAACAGTTTCTCGCTCTAACCTGCGATTTTCCCCTCCTTCTTTAAAGGTAAGTTTTCAGAGGTTTTTGGAGCGCAGTTTTGTGTTTTTTGAGTGGCATTTGGTGTGCTATTAAATTGTCTCTCATTCGTGGAGGTTTTTGAGGTCCCGCTTTGTGAAATACGAGTTAGATTTGGTGCATTTTCCAATCCGTTGCTTTTTAAAAAAAAATTATTGGTTAACTCTGAGATTTGTGTCTTATCTTGCCGTCTAAACGACATTTAGGCGATTACTTCAGAGAAGTTGAGCTTGGACTGCTATTTTTTAATGTGAGATATAATTTGTTTTCAAATTAAGCAATTCATACAGAAATTTTCGTCAATCGCCGGGTTTTGAGTTCGGGCTGGTACATTTTTAGACTAGATTTAGTGTATTTTCAAATAATTTCGTTTGTATATATATATATATATATATTGGGGTACACTTCGGAGTACTTTTCAGGAGAGATTTGGCTTCAATTCAGTTTCTTTAATTTTTAAAGAGCGTTATTGTTAGTCCTTTAGATTTTGAGTTCAGTTTGGCAAGTTTTAAGCGAGATTGGAATCTTTCCTTTTTCTTTTATTACAGTTTTTAAAATCTGTTAAATTTATTTCTATAGTAAACCCTTGAACTTTCTTGATTTGATCATTAAGGCATTGAGCGCGGCTCTGTATATTTTAAGCGAGATTTAGTGTATTTATAAAATTTCTTTCTGATAATTTAAACAATTTTTTTTGAACTTTTTTCTACGGCAACATCTGCAACTTTCTTGATTTATTTTCTCTGGTATGCACATTGGATTTTGAAAATAAATTGCTCCAAGTTCCCAGATCTGTTGTTCACTTTTTGCAGGGTGGCATTAAGACACAGCATTGGCGCCCCAACGCCGCGTTTATCGCCACCTGGGTGGCCAGATGCCACAGAGCAGTGCCGCAGCTCTGTATGATCACTCCGCTTCCCTGCAGAGTGCAGGGAATTCGAGTGATGGGAGCAGCGATCCTGTCATGGCTCGCTGGCTCCAGTCTGCTGGCTTACAACATCTGGCTTCCCCTGTGGCAGCATCCACTGCTGGTAATCACAGCTCCTTTCCCGGGTTCTTCTCACAGGTAGGTCGCTTTTTAACCCCTAGCTAGTGCGTGTTATTATTTTCATGAAAGATGGATCATTAAAGGAATGCCTAGCTAGTGCGTGTTAGATGCTCCAAGTCCAGAATCCATGCAGTTAATCCCAGAAAAGATAATAAATAAAATAAACGTTTTGAAATGCTCATTTTTCCTCCAAATATCTAAGTGCTTCGTAGATTTTGGCGAGATAACAAGGTAATTTTGTTTAAGTGTGCATGTTTCCTTAAAAAATGATATGCATCTTCAGGCAGTGAGGAATATAGGATTTTTGAAATATTGAACAGGGATATGGCGGGCAAACAATGGATGAGAAGCAGAAACTCTACAGGATGCTTAAAAACATGAATATAGGTGGGGATTCTGGATCTGATCCGGCCACGCCTATGCCTCAGAATTCCACGGGACTGTCAGCAATGGATGGCTTCCTTACACCCGAGTTAAGGGGAGAGTTTGGAGCGGGGCTCTTGGATCTACATGCTATGGACGATTCTGAGCTGTTTAATGAGGTTAGTATCATTCATTCACTTAATTAGAAATAAAATGCTCTATTTTATTGGCAATGTAAATGTCCAGTAAATTTTAAAATGTCCCATGGCATAGTTGCAAATTTTTGTAATGGACAACTGGGCTGAATTATATTAAATGGGTACTGGATTATATCAAAACACAATGCTCAACCTCTCCCCTTGCAATTAACACCTTTATGGATTGAGGAATTAATTTGAAAACCTGCTTTATCTTTACAATCCGGGTCATCTGGATTGACTCATCTCTGACAAGTAGTGTGTATTATTTGCTGGAAGTTTCCTCATGGCAGAGATTTGAGCTTGGGTGTCCTGATAATTGCGGTTTGGTATTTAAGCACAAAGTGTAACCAATGTAAAACAAAGTATCTTAGTTGATTTATGCTTCCTTGCGGACTAATTAGTGAAGCTGCAAGTTAATTTATGATGTGTAACTTCAGCCCCAATTATTTTTCCCCAATAAACTTTATGATATTCATTCTTTGGGCCCTGGTTCTGTTGACAAAGTTTGTGAATACAAGACAGAATTCCATCCTTTGACATGAAAAATGGGACATGATCCTTCCTTCATGCTTTTATTTGTTTGTATTTTTGGCAGTTGCAGCTGTCACTAAATGCTTAACAGATAAATGCTATAACTGGTTTAACGTGTTCTATTCATTCTCCAGCCCATTTACACATTATTTTGTCCTTCAGACACTGTTGTTTAACAATTTTTTTCTGAATGACAAATACATTTGTCCTCCATCATTTCCTCAGTCTTTTTTGAGGATGCAGCCATTGATGAGAATCTACGAAGTTCATTATTAAGTATCATTGTTGTCAGTTCTCTTATGGCAGAGGAGAGCTGTGTAATGTTCTTCCAATTTGGTCAATCTCATTAAGGAAACAAACTGTTGGACCTAGTGAGAAATATTGTGATCGTTAATTTTTATTTTTGGAATGGAAAGAGTTATTTGCAACCAGTAACATGTGCATGTCTCTCCACATTACCTGTACAGACTAGATTGGACGTCTTGTATACAACCTTTTTAATTACATTTGATGGAAAATGTCTTGTAACTACTAGATCTCTGTTGTATTTCTGGATATATAATTCACGATTGTAGATGCTTTGCTGTTGGTTTGAATGATAACCTCACCTTACAGTTCTGTGTTTCATTGATTTCTCACCAATGATAGTGAGGGCAATGGTAGGATGTATTATTAAAATCATCTTGACTAGGAATCCAGAGGGGTTTTAGTTTTCATGATGCTGTTAGATTGCTTGCTATTTGGTGTTTTTCACTGCTTCTCATTAATATGATGTCATTGGATTTTCTGGTCATCTTGTCTTCTTTTAGCCTTCAATAACCTTAAATAGGATTGAAATGGCTTAAGCATGTAGAATTTTTTTGGCAAATGGTTTGTGACTAAACAGGTCTTTTCCAGAAGTTTTATACTCAAATGGTTTGCTGCATAGTTGAAAAAGTTGGACTTGGCAATAAATTGGCTGACCCAAAATCTTCAATCACCTGGAACTCAGCAATAACTCAGAAAATTTGACAATAACTTAGCAAATTTTCCCAACATTAAAAACCACATAGATTTGTAAAATAATTCTTCAAAAACATGCATACTACTGGATTTGGGGAATATGTTTCTGATTTCCTTCATATATAGATCAAAATTAGAGTTCAATACACACCATAGACTAGTTTTTTTTTTTCTATATGTTAATTGTGGAATAGAGGTCCATTCCCCTTATATAAAAATAAAATAAAATAATAGGAGCCTGATTATAAACTCTTGAAAAGGGGTGCTTTAAAAATTACAAAATACAGCTTCAGCCAGAAGACATCATTGCTGAAATCCTTAATAACTGCTTCTACACACTGAGAACTTCAGCTATGTTTGTGACTAATTTGTTGCACATCAACTGAAAACTTGTTATGCAGCATTTGAGGACTGTTGCACAGCAACTGAAGAGTACTATGTAACAATTAAGGATACACTGAGTTATACTGCTAGCAACTTTCAATTTTTGTGAGTTTTTCAACTATTGTTTTCTATTTGCATGATGCTGTGGATCCCTTGTTAAAATTATAGTTTATTAACTCAGTGTTTAATACTTTCTTTCTATTAGATCATTAAAATCTTCTTTCTTAACAAGGTTCCTATAGTTTGAGTGAATGTCTAAGGTTTTTGCCATGTTTATTGTTTTTCTTTCTTTAATGTCTCCATTGTGTGCCACCAGTTCATAATTGGACATTGTAAGTAATTTCATAAATGATTGTTTATCACAATTCCTTTTTGCAAATGTATTGAGGTATTAATATTAGAAGAGGAACCTATTAATGTATCTAAGTGTAACATAGTAAAACTTGTACAGATATTTCATGGACATCCATTTGCTACCTAAATACATTCAACAGGAAAAATGTATGTGCATAAGGTGTATTTATTAAGCAGTGAGAAATGTCAAAGTAACATGGACATAAAAACTACATGTTTTCTCCTATATTAGATGATGCATGTCCCACACAATGTAGAACTTCTCAATGGTCACCTTCACACAGGTAAAGAATCTTGATTGTTGTGAGAGACTCAAGTAATTAAACACTATAAAACTTAGCTATTAGCAGCTTATGCTAATTACTTATAGCAATTATAATATCTCATAATTCCTTATATCTGAGGCCTAATGGTACAAACGTATTAGTTATATTGAATTGAGAATTGTTCTAGACAAATAAATTGCATGGTAAAAAGATTTGAGCAAATTATTTGTTTGATTTGAGGTTGTTGATATAAGGCTAGGTAGAAGCAAGGAAAATTGGATGATGTTGTCTTACCATAAGGAGTTTTTTCTTTTATAAGATGTTGAGAAATACATCCTTGAGATTTATTGAAGTAATTCAAAATCCTACTTATGAACTCGGGAATTGCTTTAGAAGCTGTTTATTTGCAGCTTTCTAATAATTAAATATAGCTTTACTTGTTGAAAATATGTCAAAAAGGTATGTATATAGTTAGTTTACATTTATATAAATAACATACTTTCAGAAATTTTAAATTGAATAGCTGTCTTCTCATCATTATTAAAGTAGCTGTCTTATCATCATTATTAAAGTGACATACATTGACAATCTGTCTCATTATCAAAGTTAGGTTTCTTAATTTTGAATAACTTGTAAAATGCAACAAATTCGAAGATGATAGCTGTGGATTCCTCTTTTTGACAGCATGCAGGTTCTGAACCTTTTGAAGCATCACCGTTTGTTCCTATGGTTGAGAGGGGATATGAAAATGATTTTGACATGGCAGTTACTGGTAAGCAACAAAAGGCACCAATGGAGACATTTACATCCTCTTCTATGGCTGAAAGAGAAAATGGTGGAAAGGATGGCAATTTGGCAAAGATTAAAGTCGTGGTATAGTACATTATTTTTTGTTTTGTTTTGGACCTTTTGGTTGATCGATTTAATAAATATTATTAATTTACTACTATTAGTATTAATTAGGGTGCAGAAAATGTGCAAAATGCAAAGGAAACTGAAAATTCTGTTTTTTATTATTTTAATGTCATAATATGCAATTTCAGTATTCATTAAAGAATATCAGTTTACAACATTGGTCCTCATAACTGCTTTGCCATTTGCCATAACGGCAATAGAAGATATCAGGCTATAATTTATAAACATTATAGAAAATGTTCACACATTTTTAGACATTATGGCTATACAGGCTATTTTAAACATGAAAGTAAATCAAACCATTGTTAAACTATAAGTGCTACATGCTATAGTTAAACATGACACTATATCAAACTGGCTGCCCTGACTTCTAGGTAAGTGCTGCTGGGAATGCCTAAGAAGGAATTGCTGTCGGATCAGTTGCAATTACCATTGGGATTCTTGCTGCATTATTTTCTTAAGAATGGCAAACTGTTGATAAAAATTAGGGTACAATGGAATACCATGGGCAATCTGCAGGGTGGATTGGAAGCTAGGAGTAAAATGCTTAGGTTGATGTCTTCTGCTTAACAGAAATAAATTAATATTATTGCCTACAAGTGCATAAAATAGGTCAACCTGGCCAAAAGTATAAGTTAGTCTGACTAAGCAGGAGCGCCAAAGAGGAGTGCTAGAAAAAGGAATGTAAGTTAAAGCTAAAATTGAAATCAGCGGGACCAGACAAGATGCTGTTAAGACTCAAAATGGTAAATCTTTAGCAAGTCAGCACACACAAAAGTCATGTAATAAATATTAAAAACTGATCCATGGAAAGGACATGGACAGTCACTGTGAACCCACATCTCCTGGTGATTATGTTGAAAAGTAATATAGCTACACCCTTATTCATATATATCCATACCCTATGGAAATGATGCCCCCCCTTTATACTGGAATCTAATGTCTCCTGGTAACAATGATTTTAAACTTGTTTAGAGATTAAATATCCTATTTCTTTTGGGATATTGAGTGTAGTTAGCTGCGACCACCAGGTTTACCTGTTTGTTTTCCATCAAAGGCTGTTGTTTCATGAAGATCCTTTGAAGTTCAGTTAATATATCCTTTATTGTCCTTGTGGTCTTAGTATCTTCAGGAAACAATGCTGTTGAAACCTGAGACTGCAGCTAATGTTGGATGTTAAGGAGAACAAGAAGAATTGAATGAAACAATTGTAAGTTAATGGAGTAGGAGTTGTTCCTGAGGTCTGTATTTTTTGATGGGTAGTGTTGAAGGTGGGGGAGCTTTGAACCCTATCGCTGTTCGGTCTGAAGTAGAAATGAGAGGGGGGTTCTGAAATTGCTTTCGTTGTTTCAAGAATTGCTATGTCCAATGCAAGGGAGCCACAAAATGTCTGTTATATTTTGCTTTGGACCAGTGCAAAAGCCAGCCTTTCTATTTTTAATTACCAATTTCCAGGAGATATATAACAACGTTTCATCTTAATGCTGTATAACAACAGAAATGCCAGTTTGTTATTGCTTGGTTTAGCCATATATAGTTAAAAAAGAAATAAGACAACCATAATTTTTACCAAATGTACACATAAAATTCAGAAGACAACTGACAATTGAGAATTCAATAACATTTTTCAAATGTTAAACGTTAGTCAAAATGGTTTATATTAGTGCAACTGAACATGGAAAGTCATTACAAATCATAAATATTGCTCTCTGATGAATGAAATGGACTTTTACAAGAGACATTAGCTAAATTGGAGAATGTTTCTATGGAATTGCTCTTAAAGAAATTCTATTAATTGGCAGTCAAATCCAAATTGTACTAATATTTATAATTTAACACCCATTCACATTGATTAAATGCTTTAGCCATATATAATTTAATATTCCTAATTGGTGTTTTACCTGTCTTGGGCATTAACACAATGGTGATGACTGATGAGAGTGTGCTGTGAAGATTGTGTCAGCCCTTTAACAATAAATCTAGAAAAATAGACATGATATTTCCAATTTCTATAATAACTGAACTTGAATGCTTCTGGCAGAAAACTGTGCAAACGCATTTTTCTTCCAGAAGCATTCAAACTCAATGAATTTAGAAGTAATCTTTGATACAACAATGCATGTACATATGCTATTATTACCTTCTTAGGCAGAAGAACCATGTGTGTTATGTACATTTCTGTAAGAATTTAGTTGTTATTCAATTTTTTTTTTAATTATAAGCCGCAAAACCTATAATCGCGTGGCTCTGACCACTTCTCTATGAGCAAGTAAAATATGGTTTTCGTTTTTCTGCCTTGAATATGTGCACCATGAAAATGTCACTCTTCGGCTGTAATATTTCCTGGTTTAACCAAGGATCTTCTGCATATTCCATATACCCTGAAAATAGTAAAATGAAAAGAAAATTAAAGTCTTATCTGATGCTTCTCAATTTTGCCACTTGTGAAATGGTATTAATAATTTTTGTTTTTGACTTCCATATACATGGTGTCCTATTGAGCATTTCAGATTACATTGTTTCTGCTACAGCCTATATCAATTATTGTCTATTGCATTGTGATTTTCTGCAATCCAAAAATTACTATGCTAATATGTCCATACTTGAGAAATATATTTATAATAAATTACATAACAGATTTAACATATTTATTTCAGAATATTTTACTGAAGATAGGCTGTGCAAAAAGGTTGGAACTTTTACTGTCATTTGTAAGATTGAATAGGAATTCTCCCTGAGAGGGTTTAGGCTGATCCCCATTTTTTCAAAATCATATTTTACCTGAATTTCATGAAAATTTGTTCCTTGATTTTGGCCATGTGACTGCAGGTTCGGAAGAGGCCTCTGAATAAAAAGGAGATAGCTAAGAAGGAAGAAGATATTGTTACTGTTAATGATACTTCATGTTTGACTGTTCATGAGCCCAAATTAAAGGTTTGTTTCATCACTTGTAGGATTTTTCTATTGCATGACTTTTATGGTATGCTTTATACTTTATAGTGTTATACCAAAAAAGTTGTTTTGTTTTAGAAACAACCATTCCTTAATGCGATGGATCTAACATATTTACAGCTTATTATGTGAAAGACTTTTCTGAGTAGGCTCTTTGTTTCATTACTCATAACTTGTGCTTCAATTCATCAGAAATAGCACATTTAAGACTACTGCCTACTATATCATTTATATTATTTGGTACCTTTTTTGTTTTGAATGTAACAGTTTATAGGAATTGTATCTTGTTTCTTCTTTTATATGGCAATTAGGAATTAAATTAAAACTTATATTGTCACTGTTAACATCAGAGTCCAAGTTACAGATTGTTTCAATATTGATGTAGAAAAGAGCAGCCCTAATAAATGCACACAACAAAAGAGATGAGGAAGTCCTATATACCAAGAAACTATATTGAACTGTTCCTCTCCCAGCTGTATCAGATTGGCTGTACTGTGGCATCTGTGATTTGTGCCCTATCTTAGGGGGCCCCTGAACAGTCTTTCCACATCCTGATTTTTAAATACTCAAGTCATTTCAATGTTTTTGGGAGCTCGACCCAGCAGTTTTTTGTTGGTCAAATTTAGCAACACTTTTTTCTGATGTAGACAAGTTGTTTGCTAGTGTAGTTTGATGTCCAAGCTAGTAGGATATTTATGGGAAGTGTTCTGAAAAGTATGTGGCTTTCCCCACAGATAACACCTTTGATGAGTCCCATTGAACTTCCTCCTCATTGCTATTGTCAGTTTTTAGAGTGGACTCAGTTCCATTGTACTTCCTATTTCTTTACATATTGTTATCTATTTTAAAATTGGATAAATGGCCTGATTTGAAAAATAGCTGGCACTAAGCTCATAGTAAGTATTTGATAAATGAGATCTGTTGAACTACTGTCCTTTAGCAAGTCATGATTTTGGATATGTATAATACTTTCAATCCAGTTACTGGGTAAGCAGATGAATGCTGTTTGGTCAAGAACACATTAAGATATTTGTCAAAGTTGTCTGGTTTAGGAAACTGTTCTAAATTGTAAATGAGAAGATCCTTGAAATCTACTGATGGATGTTCTGATATATAGGTGGATTTGACAGCATATGTGGAAAAACATGACTTTGTGTTTGATGCTATTTTAGACGATCATGTCACAAATGATGAGGTAAGTTTTTCTGTTTTTGTTTTAACCGCTCTAATGTTTCAAGTTTTGCATCGATATAACAACTTTTAGTTATACTGGTACCTAGACAGTCCAAAAGGAAACCGTAGCATTATTGTATTTCTTTCAGCATGTTCATAATTGTCTCCGGTGTTTACATTTTTGATAGATTGATAACTTATTTTTCTGTTTTGAAGAGTTTGAAAACAGTGTTGCCATGGAGACTCTGTGTTTTAAATTATTATGTTGACATGTATTTTTTGGTTTCTTAATGATTCATTCTCAGGTTTATCGAGCTACTGTGGAGCCTATTGTTCCAATTATTTTTCAGCGTACAAAAGCTACCTGCTTTGCATATGGTCAAACAGGCAAGTTTCAGTTTGACTATTCTATTTGCATTTGGACAGGAAAGAGCTGTAGGCTTACTTGAGTTGGTTTTTTAATTACAGGGAAACTATACTTGTGATTGAGTTGGTTTTTGCTGAATGTCAGGTTCTTTTTGTTGTGAACTATGGCTAGTTTTTTCAATACCAATGTATTGGGTTTTAAGTTTTCAGGTAGTGGAAAGACTTATACGATGCAGCCGTTGCCACTGAGAGCTTCAGGAGATATACTTAAGTTGATGAGCCAACCTTATTACCGAGATCAAGGATTTCAATTGTGGCTTAGCTATTTTGAGATATATGGAGGCAAATTATATGATCTTCTTAGTGACAGAAGGTATTCACTTTTGACATGTATATTTGCTAGTTCATTTCTAGTACATACTAGTTAAAGTATAGTTTATGTTGTGCAGGAATCTCTGAAGTGGTTAATTAAAAAAAGAAAAATTAATAGTGGAGCGAATTGCTTGTATTTACTTCTTTGGCCTGCTATCATTTTTAAGCAACCATGTCAGGAAACTGGTACTTGTCATTTTTCAAATGAATTCTAATTTTTTTTACAGAAGTGCATTTCAAATTTCCATTTCCCTTTTTGCCAGCTGCAGCTCCTCCTAAAGACAGACCTCAGCGCTTTCATATTAAGATTCTATATTTCACAGGTACATGGGGGCACCTGTAAGGAAATGTAAGAGGGGTAGCCACTTCCATGGGACTCTGTTTGAAATGTGATGTTAACAATCAAAATTAAAATTTGCCATAGTTTTGTTTTGTCAGAACACAATCAACTTTGAGTAGTCAAACAGAATACATGCACTCTTCCTCGTGGCAAAATCCAAGTTCAAGTTTTTGGTTCTTCAATTTTTATTTGTGATTACAATTCTTGCCTTTTATGTGTATACTCTTACACCACTCTCTCACAGACCATATATGGGTGTTTATGTATGCTTGTTCTGTATATGAGTGGTGTATTTGACCAATTAATGTATATCTTGAACAAAACTCAATGTGCAGGCAATCACTTGTTTCCCAAGTCATTTTATTTCTCATAAAAAATGTTAAATATGAGAGATCACGAATCATGCTTGTAGTACAAGTCATGGACATGAGGAAAAATGATAAATTAATAAAAAAAAGTTGACAATATTGTTAAGTATCTTGCGGGGAATTCTATTTGCTTCCCCCAACTCCCTCGCCCCCCACCCTGTTTCACCCTAGAATAAGAACATGTACAATAACATAGCAGAAATGCCAAAAGATAACCACACCAGTCAGCAATTAAAAGCATGAACCAAAAACTGGCAATGTGTGTTCTTTATTATTATGGAGATCATAAAATTCACAAGTAAACATATCTCCTGTTCTAGGTAATTTCATGTTAACCCTTATTATTTTATAAGGGAAAGGTCTGGTTCAGATTACTGCAGCAAAAATATTTACAGCATGAGTGATATTTGGTACAGGTTGATGCATGATCTTTTCAGTTACATTCACCAAAGAAAAGCATTCATTCACTAAGTAAAACCTGACACGAGAATCATTTTTCATTTGAAATATTCAGAGTCAGACTATGGAGTTGAATGTGGTTGATGCTTGATGATTATGTTTTTTTTCAATACATCCTCTAGTAGATGATACTTATTTTTTTAAGTTGTTTTGCCTTATTCTGTTATATCTTTGGCTTATGAGAATCCAAAGGTCCTTGAGTATATCTTGAGATGGGGCACATGCTAAGTGGAGCACTAATTCTGTTTCCTGTAAAATTAACTAGGAAATTATGCATGAGAGAGGATGGTAGGCAACAAGTTTGTATTGTTGGCTTGGAAGAATTTGAAGTCTCAGATGTACAAACTGTGAAGGAGCATATTGAGAAAGGGAATGGATCTCGAAGCACTGGTTCAACTGGAGCTAATGAAGAGTCATCAAGGTCTCATGCGATCCTGCAACTTGTAATTAAGAAGCACAATAAAATAACTGGGAAGCTGTCATTTATTGACCTTGCTGGAAGTGAGCGTGGAGCTGATACAACTGATAATGATCGTCAAACAAGGTCTGGATAAATTTATGATTTTTTGAATTGACATGCAAGAGTGTGTCTATCTCTAATGATTGGATATTTGAATTTCATGATTGCTTTGACTGTTTTTTTCAGGATGGAGGGAGCAGAGATAAATAAGAGCCTTTTGGCTCTCAAAGAGTGTATAAGAGCCCTGGATAATGATCAAATTCATATTCCATTTCGAGGAAGCAAGCTGACAGAAGTGCTTCGTGATTCATTTGTGGGGAATTCACGGACTGTTATGATATCATGTATTTCTCCAAACACGGGCTCCTGTGAACATACAGTTAATACTTTGAGATATGCAGATAGGTGTGTATTTGATGTTCTTAATATGACCACTACTACTTATCTTTTAGTTTAAGCACTAGTGGATTTGTATTCAAATTGATGGGATTCCTGCAGGGTTAAAGGGCTCTCAAAGAGCAGTAATTCAAGAAAAGATCAGAATGCAATGAGTGTTGCTGTTCCTTCCAAGGATTCAGTATCCATATCAACAAATATGTCACCAAATTTGTATCAAGGTAATTCAAGAGAGTTTTCTGATAATGGTGGAATAACTTCTGCAGATAATAATAGAAGACCTGTGGACAGTTTGCCATATTATAATCAAGTGGAGGATCTTGACAGACATTCGTCTAGTTTATCGTCAAATTTTTTGTTTACTAACAACCAAGAAAGTGGATTTTCAAGCAATGTTGACAAGGATAGAGTTTACATGAAAGAGGGTATTGTTGGCTCTGGGACCAGTCGGAAGTCCATTAATGTTGCCCAAAATTCTTTTGATTTGAATGAAGAAGATAAAATACAGAAGGTTTCTTCAACACGACAGAAAGTAAGCAAAGAAGAAAAAACAGATAAGCAGATGAGTTGGGCATCTAAGGGAGATAGCAAGCCTGATGTCTTTGCTGCAGTGAAAAAGAATCAACAGCAATACAAAGATGATCCTTCTTCAAATAATGCATCCATAAGACTCAAGGAGTCTGCACCAACTGAATATGATAGTGACATAAATGCCATCCTTCAGGTATAAAGGTTGAGAGCTCAAATATTTATGGACATGGCTTTCTTGATTCCATTTTCATGAACTCCAATATAGGCTTTTAGTATTCCCTAACATCACTGTATTACATGCAAGAAACCGTAAAAGCTGAAGGGGCATGATTTATTTTTTTCTTTTTTATATCCACATGGCTTTTAAAACTTTTTTATTTTCCTCATTATGCCTTTTGTTGCTCGGATATCTAATGCAATCTTATTTATTTGATGAGGAACTTACATGATTTTGCATGGGTCCATTTTCTCTGCAGACATTCTCTGTTTGTGCCGATTATTGTTTATTTACCAGTATTTCTGTGATATAGATGTTTACTTATGACATCATAGCAGCTTTCTTTTTATTTGGTAAATTGAAAATTCTCATTATCGGGTAACCTTGGGCTTACATGCTCTACCAAGGGGTATTAATTCCATTAAATTCATCCAAGATCTGCACTCAACCCTGTACCATTGGACATGCCAAACCCAAAGGGTTGGATGTGGTATATTATGCAATCTCAAAACTTTATCCTGTCTGCAAGGAATTGAACCCAGGGATCCAATTTGTAAGCCCCATTGCTCCATTTACTTGAGTTCATCCCATTCAACTGGCTTTATGGACTAATTTTTTGACTTCTTTTTTAGATTTTTTATGGTATGTTATATCTTATTAAAGCACAACAACTGAATATGATAGTGATATAAATACCATCTTTCAGGTGTACAGTTAAACAGCGCAAATATTTATGAACATGGTTTTCATGATTCCATTTTCATTCACTCTGATATACAAATTTAGCATTGCCTAACATCACTGTATTTTATGGAAAAAATGATAAAAGATGAAAGGGCATGTTTCATTTTAACCATGGCTTCCAAAACTTTTTCTTTTTCCTCATTATGCTTTGCGTTACTTGAATATCTAATGCAGTCTTGTTTATTTAATGAGGAGCCTATCCATGATTTTGTATGGGACCATTTTGTCTGCAGGCATTTTCAGCTTTTGCTGATTTTTATACTGTATACATGTTAGTATTTCTGTGATAGATGTGTTACTGCAGCCTTCATAGCAGGTTTTGTTTTATTTGGTAGATTTCCATCATTGTGTAACCTTGGGCTTAGCTTCTCTACCAAGGAGTGCATATCTTCTGTCAAATTCATACAAGATCCGCACTCAGCTCTGTACTATGGGAAATGCCAAATCCAATGAGTTGAATGTGGTACCTTATGTGATTTCAAAACTTTATCTTGTCTGCTGGGAATTTGAATCTGGGGGTCTGATTTGGAAGCCCCATTGTTCTGTTTACTTGAGTTCATACCATTCAACTGGTGTCATGGACTGATTTTTTAATTATTTTTTAGGCAATTGGTTCTTTCATTTGTCATTTTGTTTTGCCTTTTTGCAGGCAATATAACCATTAGTAGTTTTTCTATGGTATGTTATATCTTCTTAAAGTACTATTCTTGTTTTGTGTTCATAACAGGAGGAAGAGGAATTAGTGGCAGCCCACAGGAAGGAAATTGAGGAGACAATGGATATAGTGCGCGATGTGAGTTTTATATTATGATGGGCATTGATGGTTTTGATTACACTATAGTCCTTGTTGATATAGTTCTTTTATTTGCAGCATAATGTCTACATGTTTTTTTCTTGCATTTGAGAAGGAAAATAGTAATTGTGGATAGGTGTATTCTCTTTGATTATGAAGAGTAGGATTTAATATTTCTATTTCTTTTTGAACATTATAAAAATAGATGCCAATGCTTTCAATTGGAGATTGTCTTCCAAGTCATCACCAATTATATGGAGAAACTTCTTATTAGATGTCAAATCATTCTTTCCTGAGTTTGCATGAATCTGAATTTAGTGTTTAATTTATGTATGCTAATTGATGTCATCTTTTCACTTCTAAGCCATCAGTGCTCCCATTGAAATTGTATTCTATCAGTAATATATTCACAATTATAAGAAATTAATGTTGGGGGATTGATTTCTCTTTTCATGGAGGTAACCTAGCAGCTTAAAACTGGATGCACACAAGCTTCTGTATTCCTGTTTAATCATTATGTTTTTAGCTTGTGTGTCAAAATAAAAGTCCTGCCACTTTTCTGCCTTTCCTTCATTGTTCTTAGGCTACTTGCCATATTTTATTTTTGTTATTTTGTCTTAGGAAAAGTTGGATGCAGTAGTTTTGTAAACAGGGAGTGCCCATTCCTCTTTTAAAGCCTTTTGACTTTTCTAGATGAAATGGACTTTTTGAAAGTAGGAGAAAAATAGATCAACCATAATTTATTGACGGGCATATAATTCTCATGATTTTACCGTGTGAACATTTAGGATATCTTGGATAGGTTTGTTTTTAAGCTTTTTCTCAAAAAAATGGTTATCTTGGCTTGCGATGTTCTGATTTAGATAAATTATCATAGATCTTTCTGTCTTCAAAACATTACTTTATCTATCCAATGAACATGCAGCTGAGAAAATTTAATGCCTTTCTGGTTCCTATTGTTTTGTGAGTACGAGGATTGGTGCCCAGAGTTTCCAGTTAACAATTGTATAAAGTTGCTTTGATTGACTAATTTGCAATTTGTGAATCTCTTTTTTGGCAGATTTCTATGTATAAAGAATGCATGTAAATATGATCTGATTACTTTGACTTAATGCGTTCAGGAAATGCAACTTTTATCAGATGTTGAGATGCCGGGCAGTCACATAGATGAATATGTATCCAGGTTAAGTCAAGTACTAGCAATAAAAGCAACTAGTGTGAGGAATCTGCAACGACGACTTGCAAGGTTTCAGAAAAATTTGAAGGACCAAGACATATTAAGCTTGAAATGATCTGTTTTAAGCATTCAGAAACTATACATTTTTGTTGTGTTTTCTTTGTAGGTGGTAAATTTTTCTGATGGCATGAAGTGCAAGTCATATTACTGTTGTCTTCTTGAGAAGTCTATTTTGGTATTCAGTTTGCCAAATTGCAAATATGTAGAGAATGATATTCATATCTATATAGTACTGTATATGGATATGTAGACAAAAATCTGTAACTCAAAAGTAGTCTGTATATGAAATTTCATTCTGTAATGTAGTAGATTGATGGTCTTGACTTGCCAAAATCTACTCTTAGTTCATGCCAATTTTTATCAGGAAAGCATGATGTTATGGTGAGAGAGATGGAAGCTTCCTTTGAGTTGATTGAAAGTTAACTCTTTAAGATATTTCTATTCAATTTAATTGTTTATTATTGGCTTTTCTTTCATATATGCAACATGGTTGTACATTTGCTGATGATTTAGTAGCTATATACATGTTTTTTTTGTTAATCCACTGTGTAAAAATGGTAAAAAATGTCCAATCATGTACTAAAGGCACATATAGCTTTTCAAGTCGCCACCAAGTGGAACACCAGCATGAGGCCCTTGTTGTGGAAGATTGCAAGGGGGTTGTTTTCCATTACCTTAAATTATGAAGTTACTCTGTTGTGCCTGCTTTTTCAGCCGTGAGAATGCCTCGTTTGAGTGCTTTTATATGCAAATCTCATCGGCAATCTGAGTTAATGTTTTGCAAGGTTTATAAATGATATCTTTAGGCAAAATCAAGGATGGTGGCTGAGACACTGTAGATTTTAATGACGATGCATACATAGTATATAAACACAATGTGCAATTTTTCAATGCTATTTAGCATAGTTGCACAGAGACATGTCTCTGACCCCTGGGACGTGTCTCGGATACTGGGACACTTTTTCCCCATAGCGAAAACTCATCGGAGTCGTCTCAATTTTTCATTTAAGAAAACAAAAAGACCCTACATTTTGGCAAATTTCCATATGAAAAGAAAAAACAAATCAACATTTCTAAATTTCAATGTGTAATATCAAATATGTAGTATTAACTGACTCTTTGACATTTGTGTGTTTAAACTTTAAATTTAATGTTAAACTTAAACAATGTTCTTGTTTTGAAAGTTCAATGTTATGATATTTTCAATTTTAATGTAGCAAATTTATAAATTATTAAATTATATTAAAAAAATGGTGTCTCCAAGTACCCTCGTCTCCTATTTTTCAAAAATAGACGTACCGGTACCGGTGCCAGTCTCCCGTACCAGTACCAGTCTCCTGGCAATTATGCTATTTAGTGGTTTTGTAGAAGAGTGTAAGCCAATGGATGTGTTATATGATAGATGTTAAGGTTTGCAGGAACAAATTCCAGTAAGGCAGTGGATGGAATGAACACTTGAATGACTAGAGAGATTGAAAAGAAAATGTTTCAATGCTGGATATATGCAGTGGATTGAAACATTATATAATGTTAGGAAGGGTGCTATAGAATTGGCTTGGAGCAACTGCTATTCTTTGTAGACAGGAGCTTTGTACTCGATTTCTTAATGTTGCTTTATTTGTTAAGTATATCGTACTTGATTCCTTAATGTTGCTTTGTTTGTCAAGTATATTCATATTGTACTAGATTTCTTAATGTTCCTTTATTTAGGAAATAGATCCGTTTTTTATTTGATTTTTGAGAACGTCATTGTCTATTAAAGAGCAATAGTGCTTGCAAACAAGAGTGAACGTAATTAATTATTCTTTAATTTAAGTTCGAGAAACTATCTACTTCGAGAACAGCATTTACAGTCAATCCCGTGACTGAAATAAAGATAGATGTAAACGCTCCTACCTAGATTTCTGTGTACATTGACAAATCGCAAATCAGTTAGCTCAAAGTGATCATTAAAGGCGCACAGAAACTGAAGCACCAAGGTAAAGAAATTTGTTCATTGTAACATGCTGAACTTAATAGGCTCAAATCTAGACTACACGGGTTTTATGCCCCACATTATTAAATGCAAGTGACATTAAGTTAAAGTGTTTTATCCATTGTAATATGCCCAACTTAATAGGCCCAAATCTAGGCTGACGCTAAGAGTATTATATGAGGAGACCACGGGTTTTCTGGCCCACATCATAAAATGCATGTGACTTCATATATCTAGCCTGTCTTTATTATTCTGTTGGTTGGTGATACTATGTAAATTATTTTGCCTGTAAAGATACTGGCCAAACACAACTGTCAGTGGGCTCCATTTGGTTCGTTAAACTATTCTTTAGTGTGGGAAAGTTCATAACATTTTGGTGGTCTATTTGGCTAACGAGGAAACATGTATATTTAACACTATATTTTGTATCTAGTCATTATATGTAGCATATTAGTTTCAATTTAGTAACTTATGAAGCGTTCAACCATTTATTATTAATCAGGGATATATATATATATTTTTGGCAATCTATCTATGATCATATCAGAACAACAATAAATTTGAGAGTATTTTTTCCATTAGTTTTTTTGGGTTTGGGGGCGACATCCTTTACTGCCTTGTGTGCATGTGCCTCCACGTGTTATAACAATTTTTTCATTAGTTTTTGTGGATTTAGTTCATTATTTACTTTAACTTTACATGCAATCTTTTCTCCTTTATTATGTTACTCATTTATAGATTTTTCCATTGTACGTGCTTTCCCTAGCTTCCACCTTAGCATGTAAGAATTTTTAGCATTTTCCCTTGCACACTTATTCTCCAACTTTTTCGTTTGCACATTAACTATTGGAGCCTTTTCTTAGATGTGCACGGTTTTTCAAATTTCTTTTTGTTTAGATACAACATTTTCTATCCTTTTCCTAAGCAACTCTCTTTCCAAAATAATAATTTACATGCAAGCATTTTTAAAAGTGCTCATGGTCAAAACAATTTATTGATCTCAATTTGAGATTAGAAGAAAAGGATTTGAAGCCCTCTCAAAGCTTGAAGAAGGAAATATTACAAAGTTTAAGTAAAACATTAGATATATAACACAACTTTACACGCTATATAGGGTGAAGATATACATAACCATTTGAAGCATTACGAGGTATTGAAATGCATCATGATGATGAAACATATGGTATAGGATGAGGAACTATGTTTAATTAAAGATGTAAAGTTTCCACAATCCATCAAATATTTGAAAAAGTTTTTTGGATTTGATTGTGTTGTTATTTTTATCATCAACGTTTCAAATCACATTGTGGAAACGTTGATGATAAAAATAACAACACAAATCCAGATTTTTTTTCTTCAAATAACTATGTTTAAGATAGGGAAATAACATAAATTGTAACGACTCTGGTGTTCTTAGTAAATTTCAATGTTTTCACCTCAAATGATTGAACCATGATGTCATAATATAACAATATTTTTTTTCCATAATATAAATTACATGCACATTTGAAATAAACACTATTCCAAACTTCCATTGCATTTATGGTGATTCCACACATCTTTCCATAACATAGATTTCATATTCAATAAACTCAAGTTTATCATTCACGATTACATCCTTCCATATAAATGGGTACAAGATACATGCATATGTAGCTCTCCTGAGCTTCATTGGCAATAGATATACAAACTGGTCTTGATGTCGTTGCATTGGTGCATACATTCTAGATGCCCCCGTTCTCTGGTGCATGCACTCTAGTTGTCCCTAATATTGGCACAAACATCCACAAATTTCCATCGCCAACTGATAAGGAGAAACACCACTCAAGCGCTTTTTCGCCAACCACAAACTCAATGCGGTACCCCGCACATCTGCCACATATGACAAGATGGCCCTACCCTTCGACGACGAGATTGGTATGGTAACCTCATAACAATAGCCTTCCTGAGCTTAGTGTTTTGTCCTACATAACTAGAACTTGTATCCACTACAATCCTAAACTAGTATGCATAAAAGGAACACGGTGAATTGACAGTGCAACCAGTGGCAAATTACACTACTTTGGCCAAAGTATTCTCAACCAGTACTTCGAGTGACAGTTATCCTATTCACATATAGTACCCTAGCTTAGTTTGGATTATGACCATTCATATACTATGCATAGGTAATTTCCTTCCATAGGTAATCTTTAACCTCATAAACAACCTATTCCTTTTTCCAATTCACAATGATATTTCTATCAAGTATTCACATGCATAAGTTATTCCCTTCAATGGACAATCTAATCCCAGGAATAACCTATGGTCCCTTCATGACTAGCTTTACAAGAGCTTTGTAATAAATAACTTTATATTCTAAAGTATAGCTACATAAGCATAATCTTTTCATAGAATAAACAATCATCAATAAATGACTCCATTCAAGAATATATCATGTCAATAAGTGATTCTCACCAAGAGTATAGTCTCATCAACGAATGACCTCAATCAAAGAATAATCATATCAATAAATGATTCCATTCAAGAGTGTAATCTCTTTAGTTAAAGGATTATTCAAAGAGTAGAATCTTGTAAAAAATATGACTTCATATCAAGAGTATAAAACAACCAATCGAGTAACAACTCCAACTTAATAGGTAATCCCACCTAAGGCTCCAATAAAATAGTAATTCACAAACTCAGGGGATCAACTTAATCACATAGGCGAGTCTCAACCTTGGTGTATCCTAATCCTAGGATAAAGTCAACAATCATCAATCAGTCCGATCATATAGGTTAATCTAAACCTATGTGTTCCAAACAAAGATCAAATAAACAACCCAACCAAGCAGGTTATTCTCAACCTATTGGTTTCAATGGTAATCAAATAATTATTCCAACCCAGTAGGTAATTCTTAACCTAGGGTTTCATTCATTAATCAAATATACTTCTCGACCCAAATAGGTTAATCTTAACCTAGGGTTTCATTCAAAAGTAAAGTAATGATCAAGTGATCATTCAAGTATAGATTAGCAATATGATGTCTCATCCTATCATATCTTTCATACTATCACTGTTGATGTATTTCTAAACCTTGTCATTCCTAAGGTTTCCTAGCATTATAAGCTAACAGTGTCAAGTCACTTCATGACATTGATACGTTTCACTTTATACATGTAGTGTGGACTATCTATGTATGGAAACATCACCATTTGAATTCCCATATAGGGCATATTTAAATAATAATCCAGTAGATAGGTTTCTCAAGCAAGTATCAAACAAGATTATGCAAGTAGCTTTGTATCAAATAACTTAAGCTATTCATGCTTCATCATCCCTAGTATATAATTATATTGATACATTCACTCCTTACTATGGAGTATGTACAACACTCATAAGGAAATCATAACATTCATGATTCTTTCCTTTCTAAATAAGCAAATAGATCATTATTCTATTTCAAGCAATCTAATGCATTTCCAAATAAAACATATAAGACATTCAATCTTTCCCAAAAAATAGATATACATAAAGAGATTAGCATCACATGCTTGTTAATCGCTTTAATCCAATTGACTCACTGGTTCTTAAGCCGAGCTCACTCTTAAAATCAGCTTTGTAACTATTCCTTCTCAAATTCCTCTCACTATTATTTCCTCACAAATACCTCTCAACAAAGTAAGAACTTCACAAATAAAAAGCAGTAGAATGGAGAATGCATGATAATGTGTATCCAAATGAGGTAAGAGTGCCTCTATTTATACCCAAAACCCAACATCTACAGGCTAGAAACAAGGTAGGTAAATTGACACTTCTCAGCTCATCTCAATTGACTAAACATGATAACCAAAAGGTGGAAAAATCCTATCTCAATACTCATCAAAACATAACAATAGTTCGACTCTTCTCATGCCAACAACATGTTGACCGATTCATATTTGCACATGTTCTATATTGGAAATCAACTTGCAAGTTTAATAAACTTCTATTGAATCACTGAGTTCATAATATGGTGCCAACAATTCACCATATTCCCTATAATTTAGCTTGTTGTTTACATAGTAGAATATTTCAATTGGTTGCATTTTACTAAGTTGACTTGGTCTTTGATAATGCATTTGACACTTAACAAATGAATCAACTTGCCTTTAAAGCATTGCTTTATCTTCATAGACAACACGATGAGATCAACTCGCCACCTTTACATAGTGCGCAACCTATTAACTCATTATGCTTTGCATATTAGCTATATGCTTTGCTCAGTCAATGCATTATACGCAATATATGCGGCTTAAGAAAGGTGATATATTCCCTTAACATTTAAACAACACATGGTTATATTAGCAATGTTTCCCAAAGCTTTCAAAACTCTCATGCGCGGGTTTACAATATTGCACAATAATACAAAGCACTATATCTTCCTTAAATCAGCCTTTAACATATATTCATTAATCGACCAATATGTAAATAATATATATATTGTGTAAGGGGGGAATCAGTGATGTAAGATAATCTAAATGAATGAATGGAAACTAATCTAAACAAAGAAAAAGATGATTCATGCCCATTACTCACGAAATGAAACTACAAAATCAATGAATTCAAGAACATAATTGAAAGAAAACAATAACAATGAACTCAATACAATGTAGCTTTACCATCCCGTGTCGGAGTGTGTTCAGGAAGATGTTGGATTGTTCCTCTCAATGCGAAGCCTCCATTGTGTGTAGCAAAAGCTCAAAAAACGTGCAATGTCGTTGATCGAAGATGTGTGTTAAAAGATGTCAAAAGGTCGATTATGATTTCCGCATTACTTCATTATGCAAATGATGTTGATCCCCTGATCATTTTTTAGAAGAAATGAGGTTATATAGATTTTGTGTTTCGAAATGAACGATCGAGATCATGTAGTAGAATATCTTGATTAGCGGTTGAAAACCGTTGAGAGGATTTAGATGGGAAGAATCAGTGGATTTTAATTACGTAATCAGTGCGATTGAAGAAATCATTTTGAGTGTTTAGTGGGATTGAGGAAATAGATTGAATAATCAGTGGAATTGAAGAATAGATTGATTTGTTAGGAAATAGATGGATCCGTCAGAGAATAGAGTGAGCAATCAAGGGATTGTAATTTGCTCAATCATGAAAGTGGGTGAGGATAATTAATTATTTGATTTAATTAATCAATCTTTTTGAGTTAATGTGCAAATCAGGTTTGACTTTTGCAAAGTTGTATTTGTTTGATTTGACCTTTTTTGATGATATTTTGAATAATTTATTCAATTATTCAATTTTAGGGGAAAGTGACATAGTTAAACTATTATGTTTTAATAATTTAATTGCTTTAGGGGAATAAGGTAAATTAGCGACATAATAAAATAGTTGATGTTATTTAATTAATCAGGAGGAATAAAGTTAGATTAAGACTTTTTTAAATAAATGAAATTTATTTAGTTAGTAAAAAATGATGAAAAAGTAAATTAATTAAATAATGTTAAATCACTTAATTAATAGACGAATATAAGAAATGATAATAATTAAATAATAATGTATTATTTAATTGGAAGAGTGTGAGTTAGTTAAATAGTGTTATTTGCCAGTCAGGACAATTTTAGGTGTCTACATTTTGCTCGTCTTTGATATAATACGATTTTGAGTGTTGTGTCAAAGAAAAATAAAAAAATCCTACTAAAAAGTTGCCCTAGTATGCCCCAGAGTTGCCCCACTATGCCCCAAATGGGATAGCATGCATGGTTCCCCATCAAGAAATTTGGTAAAAATTCTGGATAATGAACCAATTTTTTTGATAAGTTGATGTGATGCATTTAAGTGCAAGAATTGACAGAAGAAACCATGACAAGAAGAAAATGTTAATAAGAAGTGAAGAATAGTTGATGTTGTTAGTCATTGATGAGTTTTCTTTTGCTTTGCTTGGAGGCTTCGTATCTTTAACAATCCTTATTGATGTAGCAAGCAGCTACAATGCACCAGGGTATTAATAACCAAGGTGGCTTTGTATCCATTGCATGGACTTTGACTCGATATACTAAGAATATTCTTGTTCATACTAGACATACGAAAACCTTGTTAGGATATATGGGTGAGAAGCTTTAAAACATTTTGGACTACTTACACAGAGAGGTATGGCGTACCTGACATGCAACTGCTGCACAAATTGCCCCAAAATGACTTCCACACACAAAACAAAACAAGTATTCACCATGGTAGTATCACAAAAATATCCAACAAACAAAGTAAACAAAAATGACACTCAATTTCCCCCATTCCTTCCTCTCTAAATCCTTATGGACATCCTCGAGAGATCTTGGGAATGAGTCAATAATGTAAATTGAAAAGATAAGATCATAAAAAGATAAAACAATGCTGTTGTATCACTTGCCATGTCTGTTTTGGGGCTATTATCTAGTGTTGATGATGTCTATTCTAGAAATGGATCTGTTAAGACATATCTTGGGATGTTGTTGGTGAATTGTCAATAGATAGGTAGTTAATACTTTGGCTTTAAATAGTCTGTTTGTAATCAAATCTTTGTAATTGTTTGCTTGAAAGTTCTAGCTTTTGATGTTGCTTTGTTTGTCTCTTTTGTCAAAGGGTGAGGATGACGATTTGTTTATTATGGATGATGTTTTATTGCAGATAGGCGATGACGAAGATAGAATTTTTGAGCTTTTTAAAATGTTTTTGTGCTTTTTGATGTTATTTGATGTTGTTTTTCATGTTCTCAAGATATTTGAATATTTTTGTTTTGTCATTTTTGAGTAATAAATGCTTAAAAATTTTTTTTAGGCAAAAGTGGTAGGTTTGTGATTTTCATGCTTTTGAATCTTTCTTGTCACTTTTGAAGTTTTTGATTGTGTTGCTTTTGATTTTTTTGTACGCTTTCGATTAAAATGTTTGCTTATGTTTCTTTTGTCTAAGATGTTTGCTTTTAATATTCTTTTTCGCCTTTGTTTAAAATCTTTGCTTTTGACTTTTTTCAAGTTAAATGTCTACCATTGTGACAAATGTTCGCTCTTGAGAAACTTTCTCAATTTTGTCATCTATATCATTTTTGAGTTTATTTAACACTTTTGTCAAAAAAGTAACTGCTTTTGTTGTTTTTGAAAGTTTGAGCTAGCTTGTTTGCAATCTTATATCTGTTTCGTGTTCTCGTAGCAAATTTTTATCATCGTGGGTTGAATGTTTGCAGGCGGATCTCAAACCGATTTATTCGAGAGATTAATGGCCATGTTAGCTATTTGATCTGATTATTGGTTTCCAAGAAAATGAGCAGGATGTCTTAGATGTAGGATTATGACATATCTACTGCATTATCCATGCAAAAGCTTGTAGTTTGCTTGTTTTGAGAAGAACTTGTTTTTTTGTTTTTTTTTTAATGTTTTTTATTTTTTTGAACAAAATCATGATAGATACCTAAAGGGACTAACCTAAGGCCTCGGGGGCTGATAAGCTTTTCCTACGTTGTACATGCATAGACCATGTAGTTTGACTATTGTGACTCAAAGCATAACATGTTTTTGGGAGTTTGATGTTTTACAAATTTGTTTTGATTGTGTTTATTTTTTGGATGTTTTTGATTTTTTGATAGTTTTGAAGGTTACCCTGGTAGTGTGTTGGTGGTACACCTTGTTGTTGGGATGAATTGTTTTAAAGGTTACCCTAGTAGTGTGTTGGTAGTATACCTTGTTGTTGGGATGAATTATTTTGAAGGTTACCCTGGTAGTGCGTTAGTGGTACACCTTTTTTTTGGGACGATGCGTAGATCACATTGTGCATTAGAAGACATAGATCAAGATTTATTCTAAAGCAATATATAAGTACTTTCCCCTAGTGTCTAGCAATGATGGATTATTTTGTGATAGGATAGTATGTTTGGATAGAGTATGCCCCTTTGGAGCAATGCCTCTTGGTTCAGATAATGCTGGATAGGATAGGATCAATAATAATGACCCACAACCAAATGTTTTCCATAAGCAAGTATAAAGTGTACACCAAACATTTGTCAAGATCAAGATAAGTTGGATTTGGATAAAAATGGATTGTGTTTATTATGGATAGGCTGAGATGCTTCCACCTAAAATGGTGCATGTAGATGCTCGATTCTACACATGATGCTTGTTTGCTAGGTTTTCATCATGGTACTTGTCCAAAGCTTCGCCATAGTGGTTTTCACTAGAGGACGATTTTTCTCTTGACTATTTTCTTAATTTTTTTCTTGATTTTTCTGATGTCACACAAGAAGCTTGTTTACCAAGTTTTCATCATGGTGACAATTTTTTGCTCATGTTGAACCACCTGGTGGTGCTGATGTAGATACTGTTGGTGCTAATATGGGTGTTGTTGCTGTCATGATGTGCCAACGATATCCTTCTCAGAGGATTTTTTTTGCTAAGATATTGGTGCTTGAGTGTAACCCTTGATAATTCTTATCTTCTTTGTTGATACCGGAGTTAACATTACCTAGATGCGCACACCACAATAGAGTTCCCTTAGAATCCTTATGATAAAGATTCACTACCAATACATGGTCAATGTGAGATTTGGATATCATGGATGACAAAATGTGTTGAGGGATATGATATTTAGATGGATTGATTGATAGTTTGGAATTTTTGATTTTCCAAATTTGGGAGGATGAGCAATGATGGGTGGATACAGAGATTTGATTGGGACCAATGTCTTGATATACCTTGTAGGTCACTCTTGAAGCTTTCTTTTGCATCGTTGGAAATTTTTGATGGATGAACTTACCTTTTTTATTTTTCCCCATAGTTTCTCTGATTAATGGAGTTTGATAGGGATGATTTTCTTGCTTTTTCTTTTGTATCCATTTATATTTTCTTTTTCCATTTGGTTTTACCGATTCTTTTTATTCAATGACTTGTTCCTTTCTTTGATATAAATTTTTCTCTTATTGTTGGTCCCAATTAGAGGGTTGAAATATGTGTGGATGGCGAATCATGATATGGCTAGTTGTAGCATTGGTAGCAGTTTCATCATGAGGACCCTTCGTGCTCCCTATGTTGGTGTTTGCATTAGATAAAGTTTGACCCAATATTATAGAGGTAACACTGATATGTTTAGATTCCTTTATTGTTGAATAACTAGGACCTTGATGCTTAGGATCGCTAATAATTTGCATTGGTTCTAGGATACCCTGTTCATGTAGGCCTAGTCCTCTACCTTGATAATGCTTTTTTTGAAAAATATTATTTACAATAGGATATGATATACCTTGGAAACAAGGTGCTAATCCTTCTCTACTATGTTGTGGATCTTCAAAGGTGATAACTTCTTCACTAGTAGGATAGCTTGCTTTGACAAAGGTAACTAATCCAAGTTTATAAGTGATAGGATCCTCCATATGTGGGATAAATTTCTAATTGATATGTTTAGCTCGATCCTATGAAATATCAAATTTTAATGCTTCTTCAAGAGGTGTTGATGATTCACTGTCCACGTAAAATTATTCCTCATGATTCATTTTTTATATGCCTACATAGGATGTTTCTGATTCATAACTTATGTATAAGTTTTCTTCATGATCAATTTATGATATGTCTCTGTATTTTTCTATATCTTGATCATGTGTATAGATGTTAAAAGTAGGAGAATCTTGTTCCTTGGTAATGATATCAAGAGTATCAGACTCTTGTTCTGGATGAAGATCATTTACATGTCCATTAGGAGTAACCATCTCATGGGTAGATGTATGTGTGTTTGGTGTATGGATTTTTTCTTCTTTTGGAAAGCATTGTATGCCTTGGAAGATATCTGCCAAGTCATTGTAGTATTTTGATGATAGGGATTCTTGATCTTGACTTTGTGTGGTATTATCTTCGATATGCTTTGGTTCATGCTCTTGAAATGGACAATTTCAAAGAAGGGATTGCTTATAAAGGATCCTTGGATTTCCTCAAAATGTGGACATATGGGTGATAGCTCTTGGCTTAGTTATTTTTCATTGGGTATAAGTGTTGGATTAAGAGTCTCTTGATCATCAATACATTCTACCATGAAGTTGGATGATGTCAATATATCTTCGAATGGATCATTGCTAGACTTGGGTGATTGATTTTGATCATGCTTTGGGAAAGAATCTTGATGTATTTCCTCTTGCTCATTGGATGATGTAGAGTCATTGTCAATGTGATCATTGGTAGATAACTCTCGATCATTGTTTTCAACTTTCAAAGTTGAGATATTGTCAATGTTGTCATTGGTAGATGGACCTTGAATGCCATCTTCAATAGCTATTTTTCCTTGATCAATAAGGTCTTGGATGAGATTTTTGAGTGTAACACATTTTGATGTATCATGACCTTTTACTCCATGGTATTTATAGTAGACCTTGTCATTGTACCATGGGAATTTGATGCTAGGTGCACCACTTTATGGTGGTTTTGGAAGTGTAATAAGTTTAGTATTGAATAATTTATTTAACACTCCTGTTGTGCCTATAACACAAATGCCCCATTCGAACTAGGGACCCCCTCTTTCCATTTCATTTTCGTTAGGTCATTTTTATTTTGCTTCATTTTGCGTGCCCCTATTTCTGAGCTTAAAATGGTCACATTCCTCTAAATCATCAAACTCATCTTGGCCAAGTTCACCTATCCAAAATTCACTAAGTTTTGAGCCTTTACAAGACTTGAGCTATGGGATTTTCTCCTCCATTAGTCACTATGTCCATTGCCCTATGCGGGCCTACAACTGCAGGTCACTTTAAGCAGATCGTTGTTCATGTTTCGCCGCTCCTTGTAGCTGACCTCGCCTCCGAGTTTCCTTGCACCTTTAATCTGACATCCACTCGCATGGCATGTACCACACTCCCCTTTGCTGCCTGGGTATCTACCTAATGTCATCACCAATGTGGGATTTCACAACCCCACCTACCCCATTTCCTGCCGCACATATACTTAATGTGTGCATCAATGGAAGATGGCCTATATAAACCCACATATTTCTTGTCATTTTCACTCACCATTTTCAAATTTGAGAGAAAGAGCAGGGAGAACTTGCGCACATGAAAGAAACGATTGATCTATGATCACTCTCCTCTAGGTTGTAAGGTAAGCACAGGCATTCCGCTTTGATTGTTGATTTATAGTAAATTGATTAGGGTTCTAGAATGAACAAATTACTAAACACTAGAGTAGTACAAAACAAACCATAGCTATTTAAATAATGCCACAACCATAGCACGTCATGCAATTACTATGTAGACAATCACCCTCCGGGATGTTGTGTGAACGACAAGGCTGACTAACCTCTCAGCTCCACATTCATGCACTGGTAAAAAAAAAAAATCATTGCGAAGTAGATCCCTCGTGGGTCCCCATGTGGCAATTCATCCTGTCGTAGCCGTTCCTTAATGGCAGAAACACTAGCATGACCTACCCCACTAACCCCGCCGTCCTTGCTCTTGTCATCACTCGAAAACATTAGAATGAAAATGACTATGTTAATAGTATCTTGCAGAGGTCCCCATGCGGAACTTCGCCTGTGGACCGCTCTTACCCCACTACCGTTCCTTAAACGAAGAAGTCTTGGTGTCTCCCTACCTGGTGGGTCCTACGTGCCATATTGCCCCAAGGATAAATCTAAGATTCACCAACAAAACTTCAGGGTCGCGTGACCTTTGCAAGTTCACCCCTACGGACTTATGCCTGTGGGGGGTCGTTACCCCAGAACTATTCTTTAGTGACTAAACTCCATCGAACTTTTGACTTTTGAACTTCGTGTTTAGCAACACCACTCCTGGTAATAAAATGATCGAATCAATGGAAAGTATAGGTCGAAGGCTCTCAGAGGGCATGACTATCCATTCAATGCCATTTCCAATGGCATAACTAAAGCATCCTCCCGTGGTGCATTTCCCGCACTCTCAGTCTTTGTAAGGCTCAACATTAAAGTGTTAAAGTTCTAAGTCAAGGTAATCAATCACCTTTCTGCCATGCGGATCTCGCCGGCTACATTTCCTCAAAGCTAAAACCTTAAGTTCACCAATGAAAACCTTAGGATGGTGACCTTTGCTGGTCCGCCTCTATAGACTTCCACCTGTAGGGGGCCATTACCCTAGAGCCATTCTTTAATGATGAAACTAACCCATCTCTCCACCATGCGGATCCCAAATCTACCAATGCCACATTCTTAAAAGGTGGACAAATGAAAACTTAACACGAGAATTTTCGGCAGGTCCGCTCATGCAGGCTGCCCTATGCGAAGCGACATTTTCCCAAAGCTATTGTTTAGCAGTAGGACCTTGATGGTGCCCTGCATTTCGGTCCCTACATTCCCAAGTCCTGCACCCTACAAGGCGACCAAGAATTCAAAGATAAACCTTGAGGCATGGTTAATAACATCGAAATAGCTTGTAGATTCTGCCATGCAAAACTCTACATGCAGGATTTCGCTCACCTTTAGCCACTCTTTAACAACAAAACATTGATGGCTTTCCCACTGGTTGCTCCCACATTCCTCGCACCCACTAAAGCATAAAAGTGCAACCTAACAGCTTCAAGTTCCCCATCACCTATTTCACACATGCCAAACTACTTTGCACTGAATTGGATGAGCAATCAAGCCATGCGAGATTTAGCCTACGGGTGGCTATCTAGGGAATCCCACCATCCCAACGTCGTTTCCTAACAACTTTCACCCTAGTGGTTTCCACAGGGAAAAAACCCGCACTGCCAGGCCCGAATTTCAGTAAATGACCCCAACAAGCTTCAAATGGTAAACTATGATGAATGTTATGATCTTCTAAAGAGTATACGGATGCTAACAATGATGAATCTGCATGGTTTGACTAACATTTATCTCCCTAATCTATCAATGCACTTACTACACCTTTCATGTGCAAGATTTATGGAATCTGTTGAGGGGCCATCGAAGAAGCTAGTGGAAAAATTTGACAAGGGAAAGGAACCAACAAGAACCTCTAGAGGGAAAGAAGAGAAAGAACAAATGAAGTATCAATTCCACAGGGTGGAGTGCACCTCCAAAATTATGTCCAACTGGGACACAATCTTCGACACTGATTTGGAGCATGTTAACATTGATGAATTCAAACAGAGGGTGATGATTAAACCCACAACAGAGGAAGCCTTAAGAATCAAAGAAACTGGGCTTGCCAAAGTAGCTGGCTTTCCTCCTTCCCTCGTTGCTCTAGAACTCGACCCCATTGGGTGCTCTAGAACTGAAAAAGGATGTTTGGCATCTCGACCTTTGAGAAGATGGAAGAAGTGGAAAAGGAGTTTTCTCTATAGGTATGGAAACTCGACCCCATTGGGTGCAAAAAAACAATAAATCAAACATGGATGAAGGATAAGAGGGGTAGTGCTAGTAGGGTACCCCAAAAGTTGTACAAAAGTGACTTCGTAGAAGAATCTAACAACTTGGTGACCCTCCTGAGCAAAGTGATGGGCCTTCCCACTGCCACACTCTTTGAAGAATGGATGTTTTACTTCATGGAGGAAATCCTCTGAGGCATTTCTCAATTCCACTGGGTGAAGATGATAAGCAACAATTTGCATGATCAATTCATGATGGTGATGAAGACCTCCAAATTCTACATGAATTCATATTTGGTCTACCTCCTAGTGGTTAAATTCCCATACAAAAGATTATTTTGTGTTGGAACATTGGGAACAAAGAAGGGACAACTCAAAGAATACGACTGCTACCCCCAATTACAGTACATGAATTTCAAGAAGGACTATAGAAGAGTCAATGATGCCTTCATTGGGAACATTATGAGAACCTTGGGGGGAGATTACCACAAAAGAGTGACACATTGTGCTAAAGTAGTAATAAAGGGATTTGGATATCTGTTCATCTAATTCCCAAAATTCACATACATCAGAACAGAGGGATTCTCAGGAAGGCCCTGCCGGCTTCCCCACTACCTAAATGACTGAATAATATTATTGGATCTTACTCAGTAGCTTTAGACTTCCCATACCCTGTTGAGCAACAAGCACCATGCTGGGGTCCCATATCCCCTCACCTTCGGATAGGGAATGTACTCTTTCCCTGCTGCTACATGTGTTGATGATTCTGAGGAGTTGGCAGAATACAACTTGGACTTGCATACAGATAGTGGAAATGTGGCTCCCCATGAAAAACTAAAAAAGAAAATCGGAAGACAATACGCCCACCGACCACACATCAAGGAATTTGTGGCTAATTGTGAAGATGAAAAGGAGGTTCTGACGTGACATTGTATGAGGATGACCACCCAGTTTGTAAAGTCTATTGATTTTTTCCCCATGCCAAATTAGATTGTTGAAGATGACAATATATTGAATGAAAGATACAATTCCCTAGCTAATGTTCCATTGCCTATAATTGACGGGGCTGAACAAGAGTTCACTAACTTGGAAACTATCACCCACCCCATTGAATAGAGAAAAAAATAGTGGGTTGATAGACAAATAACTCAATTGCAAGAGCAAGGTGTAGTGTTGACATATGGGGAGCTCGAAGATGAGCTTGAAAGTGAAACCAATAGTGGCATTGCCATAGGATTGTTAGGTGAGGCTCCCAAGTCTCCACCTGTCACAAGGTATAAGAAAAGGAAGGACACTACTAAATGAAATCCCAAGCATAAGGTATACACCAGGAAGTCAACAGAGGGGCAACTTTCAAAGGAGGCAAAAGGAACAAGAACATTTGTTCTCAAAATGCCAACCATCCAGGAGGAAGGACCCCAACACGAAGAGGAAGAAGAGTCTGAACAACCTCGCTCACCACCACCTACCACCTCTGTTCCTCCATTTTTTTCTTTCACCACACCATCCCCTTCCATACCTCAAACTTTTCTCGCTTCATCTCTGCCTGTCGTGGATATATCTGTCCACCTCACCTCCACCTCGCCGACTACTCCAGTGATGGTTTTAGACTCTTCCTCTTCCACCACTCCCCACTCTCGTCCTCCTCGCTCCTGCCGTGTTTGCCTACCCTTTCCACTCAATCTCCTTCATTTCCAATGACTACCATGGCACCTCCCACTCTACCACATGCCTTTGTAGCTCATATGAAAAATGTGCCAATTTAGCTCTCTGGGGTAATCCTTGAACCTAAGGTCCAAGTGTTAATGACTCAGCTTGCTGCCACTTTTCCTCTCCCACCACCTCCCACTGAGCCACCAAAGATGGAGGAAGCAATGCAAATTTTAGAAGAAATGGAGAGGCTCAATGCAATACCAACCAAGGATGTCGCAAAAGATATTGCTGAAGAATCAAAAAACTTTGATAGGGATGATTACTTTGAGAATATTGAGGGTGAGTTAAATATAAATATAGACAAGGCAGCCTCAAATGAGGAAGCACAACGAACATATGAGGATGAAGGTGCTGATAGAATTGATGAGCATTATGAAGTTGAAACATTTGATCAGGAGCCAGATGAAGAGTTTCCCAAAGAACACAGAGATGAAGAGGAAAACCCTGAGGAGCATCACTATGAGAAAGGGAAGATGGATATAGGCATATATGTGGAGAAAATTGATTAGTCTCCATGAACTAGCTGAGATGAGGGCCTGAAAGATGAAGAGGTGCTTCTAGAAGAAGAAGAAATAAAAGACAAAGAAGAGGAAACTGTGAAAGAAAAGGATGTTGAGCCTACGGAAAATGTTGGGACTAAGCTTGAAGCTACTAAGGGGACAATGCCACAAGAAGAGAATACTATTGAAGAAAATATAGTATCTACTGAACTTGGCAAAGAAAAGACTATGCAAGAAAATGAGCTAGATGACAAAGAACAAGATGATGAAGAGGATCCTATGCATGAAAGGGATGAGCCTCGAAAGGAACAAGAAAAGGAGGGGGATCATGAATCCCAAAAGCAAAAAATAGAGGTCCTTGTGTGACTAGAGCAACAATTAAAGAAGGCTCCCATAGTTGATGATCTTAAGGCCCAATTAGAGGAAATCTCGGCTAGGGCACAAGTGGAAATATGCAAGGGAAAGAAGCCCAAGATTAGGTCTGACATAACCATTGATGCTGTGGGGTCAAGAATACTGCAAGTGGCCACTCCTGCTATGAATAAAGATGCAAGAAATATTCAGGGTTAGGACTACCAGATATCCACAATTAACCTGATCCCAACATCTTGTGAGCACAAGATTGATGAATTTCAAGGGTCTCTCTCCTCCATTTTGCAGCAAATGAACAAAGACTAGTCCACAAAGGTAGAGATGAAGGTACAAGTAGCAGAACATACTGCTTACATCTAGCAGTGGACTTCAACAAAAGAAGCTCCAACAGAGTCGCCCACACCTACCTTGCTTTCAAAGGAGGAGGTGAATGAAGATATAAAATATAAAGAATTAAGAACTAGATTAAGTCCACTTTGGACTAGTTTAGGAGAATTGTCGACATAGGCAATAAGGGCATACATTTTTCCGTAGGGCGCATAACCACTTTTTTTCCCTAAGGAAGGAAATTGAGCCCTAGGAAGATACTTGTAAAGACTTCCCATAACTCTACATGATCACATACCCTAAACTGCAAAGCATCCTGAAGCTGTCTCCGGAGGTCTGCAAGAAAGAATTAGCTTTTCCGAAGGAGGATCACAACCTACTTGATGATTGGCTACATACCCTCAAATTTAGGAAGGTAATTTTGGAAAGGTCATTGATAGAACTAGACCACATCCAGGCCAACCTTGTCACTCACTTGGATAATGTGGATGCCCTTATAAAATTGATGACTGGCTATGAGGCACCTACTCTAGAATTGGATCCATAAAAGATGAAGCACGAATTGCACAAGAAGATAGAGTAGGGAACCAACAATACTTTGTCAACTGATTTCATGAACTTTGTTGCGCTGGTTTTCTCGTGGTCTAAATAGATGGTCAAAGCGAGGGACGTATATGTAAAGTACCATGAAGAAATGATTAATGATTTCAAGGGAATCTCCTTCCACATCACCAAATCAGTTTTTGTAGAATGGGACAAGCTTCAAGCTATGATTGGAAAATTTGTGGCATATGCCACAACACAAAAGGAGGTTGGAAATACTATTATTGATGATGAGTATTTTCTAAAATAGCTAAAGGGCTAGATGTCAACTAAAAGACAAAATAGACTAGGAGACAAAATAGGGAAAAAGACAAAATTCTATTTTTATATTGTAATATATTTGGGGGGTAGGTGAAACCCTAAGTTAGAATGAATCTAAGCCACTCATTGTAAATGAAGCTTGTCCATTCATTCTTCTTTTGGAAAACTATAAATAGGGGCATCCTCTCATTTTCAAGAGAGAGATGAGTTGTTGTGTAAAGACATGCTACTGCAAAATATATGAGAAAAGCATTGAGTTAATGGTTTCTTATGTGTTTCTCTTCATGTGTGCATGATTCTATCTCCAAATAGTTTATTTTCAACTTTGTTATTTCAAGTTTGAGTTAATTTTAGTTAGTTGTTTATGCTTTATTTAATGGTGGATGTATGCTATGGTGTTTGATGCATTTCCAAGTCATACTTTTGGATGTTTGTTGATGATAAACTATTGTGTAAAGTTATTTTGAGCTTGTTATTTCTACTACACCTAATTTCAATTGTTATTCATGCTTAAAAGGTGAGTATACAGTCTGAAAATTTGCAAAGACCCCTTGAAGATTGCACTAGTTTTATGAGATTGTGGGCTGTCCCTCGTTAAGTAAAACTTAGTTTTGGAAGTCTATCCATTGTAGCATTCTCCATTGTTAATATTCAACTTAGTTGCAGATTTAGGAAATTTCTAACCCATTTTCCCTTTTGATATTTCTTTAAAATATGAAATTAAAGATGTTCCAACATCACTGTAAAGCCAAATATGATGAACAAAAGGAGTTTTAGTTTATTGTTCTGAACTTGCAACAATTGCTCATCATTTCTAAACTTTATAAAACTCCATTTACAGACCCAAACTCCCATGCTCAAAAAATCATAAAGGTCCCTTGTGATTACTAGAAAATAACATCAATCAACTGAGCTATTTTTTCAACTCATGACCTGAGATCCAAGAGACCTTAGGGTGATTTTCTAAAACCTAGTTGCAGATTTTCACCTTTCAAGAGAGATATCATACTTGTGTGTTGTCTGTGTTGAGGAGTGCAAAAACACCCCTCAAAAAAATTGGTGCTAGAAGGAGGACATAGACTAAGCTAGATCAATCTGGGTCATCTTCCTCCCAAAGACCCATAGGATAACAAGATCAACACCAAACAAGGGAGAATTTAAAGTGTTAAAACCCCCTACTAAGGTTAGGAGACTTAAGAAAGGGAAAGCATCAGCTTTAGCTCCACCCACTTGACCTCCATCCCATCCATCTCCTCCCATCCCTCCATCTCTATCTTCTCCTTCCTTCCAAACAACATTTCTCCATTCACTTCCCACATCCAAAGTGTTTTCCTCACCCCCACACTCCATTCATAAGGAATTATCCCAATAGCTTCCCCAACTCAACCACAAGTTGTTGCAACACATCCATTACCACCCCCACTTCCCCCAATGGATTGGTTGGGAAATAACCCATCGCCCTGTCCTTCAATGACTACCATGACATGCCTAAGAACCCTAAAGGATTCTACACTAAGTTTCATCCATGTGATCCATAGAGAATGGCAGAAGAACATATCAAGATCTTCCAAACAACCTTGAAGGATATGCAGATTGAACATGAAGATGTGGCTTGTAGAATCTTCCATTACTCATTGGAGGATGAAGCATTTTATTGGTACATCCATCTAACTACATGCTCCATTACCTCTTAGGACCTCATGAAAAATACATTCTTGCAAAAATTTAATGTTCATGTTAGCCCCACAAAGTTGTACCAACAATTCATGTCCATAAGGAGGGAGGTCAATGAACTGATCAACTCATTCAATGACAAATTTCATAGAGCTTACATGAAGTTGTAGCCCCCCTACATAGTTGATGATGCATCAGATAGGATGGTATACTATGTTGCCTTGGACAACCTCACATCTACCTTGGTCAAGAGAATGCATCAACCACCTGTAAGATTGGTGAATGAATATGTTGAAGTAGTGAAATCTAGCATGGATTTGGGGTAGCACGTTGCAGGTTCGTTGCCCTCATTGGGACTAGCTGCCAGCCCTACTCAAATTCACATACTTACCCATGCCTTGGCTCATCAAACATCTATGTTGAATCCAGTTTTGTAGCTGCCGATTGTGCCACACCCAGGGAAGCCACTAAATCAAACTCCATTAGTGCCAAGCTTCCTACACGGTCTGCACCAACAAGCTTATGCACAACAATCTCAAGTGCCTTCATACTTGAAAAACTCAAAATTCCAAACTGCCTAGCAAAACCAACCTTTGGCACAACCCATTTTTCTTCAAAATTCTATGCCTCTGTAAAATAATGCAGATAAGGACCAGATTGATGAGTTGAATGAATTAGTGAAGAAGCTGTCCACCGAGATGACCCATCTGAGGAACCAAAGCAACTAGCTGCAAGCTTCTTAGAGGAGCATTCAAGCCAACCTCCACCAAGATAATCATGACTCTGGTACATCCTTGGGACAAAATCATCAACTAGGTCAGAATCTAAGATAAAAATTAAAACAAAACTTTGAAATAAGGTCGTCTCAAAGGTAGAATAGATCTTGGAATACCAGGACCAACAATGGGGGTGTACCCACACCTCTTTACCAACTGGGTGACAGAAAAATCCACAAGTGGAGTTTATTTAGCTGAAGTTGCCTTGTACAGGTGGTGTCGAATTCACAAAACCAATATGCATTTTGATTTGGATTGTTCAGAGTTCCAAGCTACTGTAGAAATATTTCAATTAGAAGTTCAAAATGTCGTTGACAGTTTGAGTTGTTGAGACATTGTCCCATTGGAGCCATATGATTCCTCAGTTTTGGTGGTCAACCAAGCTCCCTTCGCTCAATGTGACAACAACTCGCTCAAGAAGGAGGCCATAGCGAAGGAAGGAGAAGCCAAGGAGGTAAGTAATGAGGTATCTTTATCTTACCTCTTTGATTCAGTAGATAATGGTCCCAAAGATGAGGAAGAGAAATGTGAGGATGAGGTTCATATGTTCCACCAACGAGAAACTCCTTACAACTTAAGAAATAGACAATTTGGTGGTCCTTTCACAACTTCTACCCCACCCAACAATTTCAATACCCGACCTGATCCTAATGCCAACAATAATCCGACCTATCTCGAGGTTACTACCTAATATTTTAATAGGAATAGGTAGCTCAATCCAACTCAAAACCAACCCACCAATACTCCCCAATGTACTTTCTCTGAGGAAGAATTTGAGCAAATGGGGGAATATGTAGCAAAAGAATTAAAGAAAGTCAAAGTAAGCCTATCAACCTTTGAGTTTCTAAGGGTACCCGCTGTTAGAAATTCCCTCTTTCGATCAATGAACGAGATTGCTCTGTCAAAACCTACTCAAGAGGTAGCCGCAAAGAGAGTTTCATTTGACACCTCCAACAATGAGCCTGTGATCAAGGAAATTATAGGAAAGAGACCCGATTATCCCCCCAACTAGTAGCCTAGCAGAAGTCAGCCAACAGATAAACCACCAACCAAGGAGCAAACCCAAGTGCAAATGAGGGAAAAATCAATGACAAGGACAAGGCTCAAGTAGCTCAGGCTACTGTTTCTGTGAGTGTTTCAAGGGAAATTGGAGACCTCTCCTTTCTTATTGAAAATTCACATATTTAGCAATAATTTACATAACTATCTGCTTGACTCTGGGGCCTCGACAAATGTCATGTTGTTCACAATATGCCAAGCTTTAGGTATAACCCTCACCCCATCTAAACGTAAGGTGACCCAATTAGATAAGACCGAGGTGAACATAGTTAGGGAAATGAACCTGATCCCTATGTAGATTGCGGCTGACCCTAAGGTAAAACAGGTCATTGATATTTAGGTTGTTGATATTCCTGACACCTACAGAATCATATTGGGAAGAGATTTCACCCGAGCTTTGAATGGTTATGCTACAACTGACTATTCACATTTTTGGCTGCCCTAGAAAGGGATGCCTAATCAAATCCATATTGAACGAGAGCCCAAGATGAAATTTATGATCACTGAGTATAAAAAAATGAATGAAGTGTTGTTTAGAGAAACAAAATTGGGAAATTACGTCCTCGTTGCTTACCAAGGTGAAGAAGAAGGGGCCGAAGAGGTCCTTGTGCTATGTAGTGCCCCCATCAATCTAGCTCCCTTACCCAACAACATAAAAGTACTAATTGAGATTGAAGATGAAGAATTCCAAGGGGATGACAACCTTTCACTATTTTATGGCTTCCAATAATTTATGTAGAAATGTGTGCAAGATCAACTCAGCTTGGGAGTCAAGATGAATTTCAAAGAGTTGCTACTGCCTAGCTGGTGCATAGTACATGATGCAACCCATTTTGAATTTGAATGCTACCTATGCCAAAAAATTGTCAATCATGTCAAAAGGCAGATCACTTCTAAAGAGGTTACGAAGGAACAATAAGATCAAAACCAACCCGAGTGCAAAAAACCACCCAAGGGTGCAGAAGTGGGTAGACAACTAGAGAAGAAAGATGTATGCTCTATCAGCTCCAAAAGAAAAAGTCCTCCCAAGTTTTGGGCGTTGTGCTTTGATGGATCCAAATCTAAGCAAGGAGTGGGAGTAGGCTTCAAACTAATCAGCCCCATAGGTAAGAATTACTTTGCTACCCATAGATTACAGTTTCATTGTACCAACAATGTAGCGGAATATGAAGCACTAGTTCATGGGTTACTCTTAGCATTAAGAAAGAAGGTCAAAATGTTGCAAGTCTTTGGTGACTCCGAACTAGTAGTCAAAAAAGTTAGGAAATTATACTCATGCCATGATCGAAGGTTAGAAAACTATAGGAATAGAGTGTGGGATCTTATAGAAGGACTAGATGCATTCAACATCCAACTCATTCCTGTTGAAAAATGGAGGTGAAATTGTAGCTTAATACTTTGTAAAACTATGTGACTGTAGATCTAATTAAGTGTTCTTTGTTACAATTTCTTTGTATGTGATTATCTGTTTAGATTCATTATTACAAATTATAGAAGTAGAAAAAAGATTGTAGAAGAATAAGACCAGAAGATAGAAGTGACACAACATGTACCGTGGAGAAAACCTTTTGGGACAAACTCCACCACCAGAATCAATAGTGCTTGTATTATTTAACCTTAGAACAAGATTACAATAATTCTTTATCAATCCTTGCTTGAGATGCTTCTTTTTCCTTCAAAAATTCTTCTTCACAACCTGCAATAAACTCTCATGTGTCCAAGCATGAATCCACACATCCTGTGCCATGCTTCACAAAATTACTCTCTTAGAACTCTCTTCAACTTGCTGCAATAAATAGACAATTGTGAACATTGTAAACTCCAAAGAGTTGAAAATTACAAAGGATAAAGCTCTTCACAAATATCTATGCCATTCTTGTGCAAGTAGAGTTCTTCCATGAAAAACAATGTCAAACCAAGTCCTTCATCAATTTGGGCATCCCAAACTAAAGTCTTAACTCAACGTGGATTACAGAGATATATTCCAAGCTTTTCCTCAAAGTTGGTGCCCAAGAATGGGCCCCACTTAATTGAGCCTTATAAATATCTTCTCATGCAAAAGGTGTTAACTCCAAGATCTCAACTTGGGCACCCAAGGTGGGTCCAAGTAAATCTCTGTTAACTGAAACATATCTCTCCATCAATTCATGCAAACATGATGCATGATTGATCATTCCCACTTAACTGAATGTATCACCTATTATCTGTCATGCAACTCAAGTCATTAGTCATGCATTCCAAGTCAACTAAATTCAACTAGCATTCAACTGAAACTAACTATATGCAACTAAAGATAACTAGACCATAATTGAACTCAACTGAACTGATACTGAATTGAACTGAACTCCACTTATGAAAATATCAACTCTTAACTTCTAGGATCTTTACATGCATTACTAAAGTGTTATATTTCCTCAAACAGTTAACTTAAGTAAGGTGGGTTCCACCTTCCATGTGGGCGCCCCATGTGCTCCTATTTTGTAGGAGCTCTTCTTGGGCATCCCCACATGTTCCTATCATTTAGAAATAATTACAAATGTCAATTTACATGTTCATTTCATTCAAATTTAATCTCTTTCTAATCCTAGTGTTGGGGAACACTTTCTAAGGACTTAGGAGATACATGAAATATGTTTAGGATTGCAATTAAATGACATCTTATTCCCAACAATTCCCTGTAGCAAGAATCAAACTGTAGATTCCTTAGCTCAAGTAGCTAGTACCCTCCAACCCCTATCATTGATTGGCCTGAAGAAATATACTATGAAACTCACCTCTGCCTCGTTTGTGCTTGAAAATGTCACTCATTTTCAAGTGTTTGACGATGACAAGCACATCCTTGAATTTATCACTAGTTCTAATCTATTTGCTTCCCAAATCATAGATGAAGTAGAGCTCGAGGAAGTTGAGCTTGATATTGAAGGGGTAATCAATTTAAAAACCAACACGATACCTAGGGGCATGGTTCAACTAGAAAGGATATTTGACTTGGATCACATCAGAGACTGAGATCAAAAGACTAAGAAGGAGCCTATAAATAATTAGTGTGATGCTCACAACTTGGGTACTATAGAAGATGTTAAAAATGTTTTTATTGGAAAAGTGTGCACCTTAGAAGAAAGGAAAGAAATTGCTGGTGCCCTGTGCACTTATCTTGATGTGATAGCCTGGAGGTACAAAGACCTCAAAAAATATGGTACATAAATTATTACTCATACCATTCCCCTCAAGCCAGATGTGAGGCCCTTTAGGTAGCACCAACGTCCAATCAATGCACTACTAGAACCTATTATTTTCAAGGAAGTACAAAAGTTGTTGTCTGCTCGCATTATTTTCCCTATTAGGCATTCCACATGGGTGGAAAATATCATTCCAGTCAGAAAGAAGAATGGAGAAATCAGATTATGTGTGGATTTAAGGAACCTAAACAAAGCTTCTAAAAAGGACAACTATCTAGTGCCCTCACTCGAAAAAGTGCTACAAATTGTAAATGGGTTGCAAATGATGTCATTTCTTGACGGCTACTCAGGGTATAACAAAGTGATGGTATAGTATGAAGATAGGCACAAGATGACATTCACCACGCAGTGGGGAACATTTGCATACAAAAGGATGTCGTTTGGGTTAATCAACGCAGGTGCAACATTTCAGCATGCCATGGACATAGCCTTTAAGATCTCATCGACAAGTGCATCATCATATACATGGATGACCTTACAGTGTTCGCAAAGAAAAGAGATGATCACATCTTTGACTTGTGTAAGGTGTTCCAAAAATGTAGCGAGTTTAGCATTTCACTGAACCCGAAGAAATGTATCTTTGGGGTGACAAAAGGAAAGTTGCTAGGACACGTGATTTCAAAAAAGGGAATCTCCATAGATTCAGAGCGCATACATGCCATATTAAAAATTTAGCCTCCTGGCAGCAAAAAGATGGAATCTTTCTTTGGGAAGATCAACTTCGTCAAGAAGTTCATCACAAGATTTGCTAAAATAGTCAAGCCATTGAATGTTGTGCTCAAGCAGGATGCTAAAGTGGAGTGGACACCAAAGGCCAAGAAGGCCTTTTCTAAAATCAAGAGGGCTATTGTAGATGCTCATGTATTGGTCAGCCTAGATTATTTAAGGCATTTCTATATTTACTCTTTTGCTTCAGATCACTCATGTGCCAACATGCTAATGCAAAAGGATGACGAAGGGAATGAGCACCCTATTTCTTTTATGAGTGCTCTATTAAAGGATGTTGAATTACGTTACCATAATGTTGAGAAGAAAGCATATGCCTTGGTTCGTGGAGTCAAGAAATTCAGACACTATATCCCAAGGAACAAAGTGTTTACCATTGTTCCAGACCCAGCTATTAAGACCTTGTTGATGCAAAATAAGCAAGGAGAAAGAAGAGCAAAAGGGGTCATGTTGTTATAGGAATACGACATGGAAATTCAGCCTATGAAATTAGTTTAAGGACAATCTCTCACCCGCACAATGGCAGAAACGAAACTAGAGCTCACCGTTCAACATTATCATTTAGAGGATGTTTCCCCAGATGAATGGTACAATGATATAGTTAATTACTTGCTGAAAAATAGATGTCCATCATGGCTGCAAGGAGTACAAAAAATGCCCTAATATTGAAAAGTAATAGCTATATGCTACAAGGATCTATGTTGTACAAGAATAATCATGAGGGAATTTATCTCAGATTCCTAGGAAAAGAAAAAGCAGTTGAAGTGTTGAAACAATTTCATGAATTTTTTTGAATGGGACATGGATTTGGCCCTTCTGACGACTCATCAGATCCTATGGACTGGATATTATTGGATGACCCTATTCAAAGATGCTCACAACCACGTCAGATCCTATCATGTCTTCCAGATTATTGCTACTAGGGAAAGGTACATTGTTGTCCCACTACACCCGGTTGTTGAGGTATGTCCTTTTGCTTAGTGGATACTTGAATTCATTGGTCCGGTAAACCCACCATCCTCTACAGGCCACATGTACATTCTCACTGCAACTAATTATTATACTAGGTGGACTGAAGTGATTGCTTGTAGACAATGCACAATTGAAGTAGTTGTTAGTTTTCTGGAGAGTTTCATTATAAATCATTTTGGTTGTCCATTTTCCTTAGTTTGTGATAATGGTTCTACATTCGCTTCCATCAAGTTTTCTAGTTGGGAATTTTATTATGGGATTGTTCTTCAATTTTCATCAATTTATTATCCCCAAGGGAACGTCTTAGCTGAATCTACAAACAAGAACTTGTTGACCGTCATACACAAACTGCTTGACAAGAACCCAAAGGATTGGCACACTTAGTTGCATTTTGCTCTATAGGAAAATCACACTCGGCATAAAGCAGCCCTAGGAAATTCTCCATTCCACCTTGTCTATGGCCTAGAGCTCGTCTTCCCAGTTCACCTTAAGATACCTACACTACAATTCATCAATACCTATTATGAGGAGGGAGACTGTCTTGAGGGTCACTTAGTTGAGCTGCTCTATTTGGAGGAAGTTCGTAACAAAGCAATATAATTTTTTTCCAAACATCAGGGCACAGTCAAGAGATGGTTTGACCATAGAGCCAAAGTCAAGGCCTTTAGAATTTTTGATTTAGTCCTATGCTAGAATAAGGCCCATGAGAAGAAATGGGGACATGACAAATTTGACAAGCTCTAGCTCGACCCCTTTTAGATTTCTGAAATTTTAAGAGATAATGCCTTTCACTTGAAGACGCTCACTAGAGAGGATGTCTCGTTGCCAGTCAATGGGTAGTACCTCAAGCATTATTTCCTTGCTTGAGTTGTTAAGCTCACCATTTTGTATATAATTAGGGTAGGTTCTTTACTTTCTATTTTTCTTTGACTTGCTTTCCTGGCCTTCGTTTTACTGAGGGAATTTTTGGTCTTGATGCGGTGGCAATGCTCAACCTTATTAGATGAATCACTTTGTTGCATGTTCCCCTTTGTTCCATGGATAAGTCTTCATGAGTTACCATGAGTCTCTGTTCACCTCTGTGAGATGGGTTTCCTCACATGAACTCTGGCTTGACTTAGAGTAGAACCCTTGATTGAATCCTTCATGTCTATCTCAGATTCCACATAACTCACACTTTAAATACTCTTGACGAGCTATATGATACTCACCATGAAACCTAGGCAAGTGAAAAATCTTAAATATGCTTTAGTGACCACTGCAATCTCCAAACCCACTATAAGTTTCATTGCTTATACAGTTGAGAAAAATAGTATAAAAAAAAATGAAAAGAAAAGGAAAAGAAGAAAATATTGAAAAAAAGGAAACTGTGTGGGTGTGCAAGCAACTCTATCAAGGCTATGGATGCTCGGCTAGAAACAGAGCAATGTTTGTGGGGATTGTAGCGACAACTCTGTTGGGGCTATGGATGCCTGACTGGCAGTGGAGCAATGTCTAGGTTACTTTTGGGGTTAGATTACCTATGTAGTTTTCCCTAGCTGATTGGTCATTGCCCTCTATGGCTTCTAAAGGAGAGGAATGAACTCATTGCACACACCCCTGAGATATTTTGTGATCTGATTCAACTAAGGATTCTGTTTTCCTTTAAGTCCTTAGTTCATTTGAGGAAACTTTCTTATGGTCAACGAAACCAAAGATTTTGGGTTGTGGATGAATCCTTACCCTTCGAATACTCAGGAGCATTCTCCCAATGGAGTCACCATTTGTTGCGCTTGCAGCACACATGCCCCATTCAGATCGGGGACCCCCTCTTTCCATTTCATTTTCACTGGGTTGTTTTGCTTTTGCTTCATTTTGCATGCCCCTATTTTTGAGCTTAAAATGGTCACATGCCTCAAAATCATTAAACTCATCTTGGCCAAGTTCACCTATCCAAATTTCACTAAGTTCTGAGCCTTTGCAAGACTTGAACTATGGGCTTCCATCCTCCATTAGCCATTGCATCCATTTCCTTATGCAGGATTGCTACTGCGAGTCACTTTAAGTGGACTGCTATTCATGTTTTGCTACTCCTTGCTGCCGACCTCTCACGTCCACCCACATAGCGGGTCCCGACTTCATCTCTATCATTCCTTGCACCTTTCATTTGATGTCCTCCCGCATGGCAGGTACCACACTCCCCTTTGTTGCCTGGGTCTCTACCTAATGTCCTCATTGATGCAAGATTATGCAACCCCACCTCCCACATTTCTTGTCATACCTATACTTAATGTGTGCATTAATGGTGGATGGCCTATATAAATCCACATATTTCTTGTCATTTTCACTCGCCATTTTCGAATTTGAGAGGAGCAGTGAGCACTTGCGCGCACAAAAGAAACGATTGATCTGTGATCACTCTCCTCTAGTTTGCAAGGTAAGCACATGCATTCCACTTTGACTGTTGATTTATTGTAGATTGATTAGGGTTCTATAATGAATGAATTACTAAACACTAGAGCAATACAAAACAAACCCTAGCTATTTAAACAATGCCACAACCATAGCACACAATGCAAGGACTGTGTGGACAATCACCCTTGGGGATGCTGTGTGAATGGCAAGGCCAACTAACCTCTCAACTCCAAATTCATGCACTAGTAAAACAAAAAAAAAAGCTCATTACAAAGTAGAACCCTTGCGGGTCCCCATGTGGGAATTTGTCTCGATGTAGCCATTCCTTAACAATGAAAACACCAGTGCGGCCCGCCCCACTAACCCTGCCATCCTCGCTCTTGTCATTACTCAAAAACATTAGAATAAAAATGACTAAGTTAATAGTATCTTGCGAAGGTCCCCACACAGAACTCCACCTGTGGACCACTCTTACCTCATTGCAGTTCCTTAAACAGAGAAGTCTTGGTGTCTCCCCACCTAGCGGGTCCCATGTGCCATGTATCCCCAAGGATAAATGTAAGGTTTGCCAACAAAAATTTAGGGTTGGGTGACCTCTGTGGGTTCGCCCTTGCAGACTTCCACCTATGGGGGGTCTTTACCCTAGAACCATTTTTTAGCAGATAAAATCCACCGACCTTTTGACTTGCGAACTTCGTGTTTAGCAACACCGCTCTTGGTAATAAAATGATCAAATCAATGTAAAGTATAGGTTGGAGGCTCTTGGAGGGCATGATCAGGCAAGCCACCCCATGCAGAGGGTTGTCCCTTCAACGTCATTTCCAATGGCATAACTAAAGCATCCTTCTGTGGTGCATTTCCTGCACTCTCAGTCTCTGTAAGGCTCAACATTGAAGTGGTAAAATTCCAAGTCAAGGTAATCGTGTGGGTTTTCCCTTGCGGGCATCCGTCCTTGTGCTTCCGTTGCCTAACGACATAACATCATCACCTTTCTGCCATGCAAATCTCGCTGGCTACATTTCGTCAAAGCTAAAACCTTAAGTTTTCCAACAAAAACCTTAGGACGAGTGACCTTTATGGACCTTTGCCTGTAGGGGTCGTTACCCAAGAGCCGTTCTTTAATGACAAAACTAACTCTTCTCTCCGCTATGCAGACCCAAAATCCACCAATGTTGTTGTCTTCAAAGGAGGACAAATGAAAAAATTCACACAAGACTTTTCGATGGGTCCGCTCATGTGGGTTGCCCTATGCGGAATGACATTTTCCCAAAACCGTTGTTTAGTGGAAGGACCTTGACGGTGCCCCGCACCTTGGTCCCCACATTCCCAAGTCCCGCACCCTAGAAGGTGACTGATACTTTGAAGATAAACCTTGAGGTGTGGTTAATGACACCGAAATAACTTGTGGATTCTGCCCTATGGAACTCTGCATGCAGGATGCCACTCATCTTTAGCTGCTCTTTAATAGCAAAACATTGCCAGCTTTCCCATCGGCTACTCTCACATTTCTCACACTCGCAAAAGCATAAACTTCCAACCTAAGAGCTTCAAGTGCCCCATCACCTATTTTCATACGTGCCAAACTACTTTGCACCAAATTGGCTGAGCAATCAAGCCATGCACAAATTAGCTTGCAGGTAGCTATCTGTGGAAGTCTGCCATCCCAACAATGTTTCCTGACAACTTTCACCCTCAAAGCTTCCTTAGGGCGGAAACCCGCATTGCCAAGCCCTCATTTCAGTAAATGAACCCAACAAGCTTCAAATAGTAAACTATGATGAATGTTATGATCTTCTAAAGAGTATATGGATGTTAATAATGATGAAATTGCATGATTTGACTAAAATTTATCTCCCTAATATGTCAATGCACTTATTACACCTTTCGTGTGCAAGATTTATGGAACCTATTGAGGGGCCATCAGAGAAGCCAATGGAAAAATTTGACAAGGGAAAGAAATCAGCAAGAACCTCTAGAGGGAAAGAAGAGAAAGAACAAATGAAGTATCAATTCCATGGGGTGGAGTGCACCTCCAAAATTACGTCCAACTAGGACAATCTCCGACACTAATCTGGGGCACGTTAACATTGTTGAATTCAAACAGAGGGTGATGATTAAACCTACAATAGAGGAAGCCTTAAGAATCAAGTAAAGTGGGATTTCCAAAGCAACTGGCTTTCCTCCCACCCTCATTGCTCCAGAACTGGTAATGGCTTGTTGGGAATGATATCGCCCATAGAACAAAAGAATAATCTTAGAGGATGGGAGGGTGTTGGTAGACCTATCTGCTCAATCTATCGATAGGATGTTGGGCATCTCGACCTTTGAGAAGATGGAGGAAGTGGGAAAGGATTTTTCTCTACAAGTATGGAAAATTGACCTTATTGGGTGCAAATGAACATTAAATCAAACATGGCTGAAGGAGAAGAGGGGCAATGCCAGTAAGGTACCCCAAAATCTATACAGAAGTGACTTCATAGAAGAGTCTAACGACTTGGTGACCCTCCTGAGTAGAGTGATGGGCCTTCCCACTGCCACACTCTTTGAAGAATGGATGTTTTACTTCATGGAGGAAATCCTTCGAGGCACCACTCAATTCCACTAGGCGAAGATGATAAGCAACCATTTGCATGATCAATTCATGGCCTTGAAGAAGAACTCCAAATTCTACATGATTTCATATTTGGTCTACCTCCTAGCAGTCAAATTTCCATATAAAGGATTATTCTGTGCTAGAGCACTAGGAATGCAGAAGGGATAGCTCAAAGTATACGACCACTACCCCAAATTGCAGTACAAGAATTTCAAGAAGGACTATAGAAGAGTCAATGATGCCTTCATTGGGAACATTATCAGAACCTTGGGGGGAGATTACCACAAAAGAGTGAAACAAAGTGAAAAAGTAGTAATAAATGGGTTTGGATATCTGTTCATCCAATTCCCTAAATTCACATACATCAAAGCAGAGGGATTCTTAGGAAGGCCCTACCGGCTGCCCCGCTACCCAAATAACTGAATAATATTACTAGAGCTTAATCGACAGTTGTAGAATTCCCATACCCTGTTGAGCAATAAGCACTGTACTGGGGTCCCATATCCCCTCACCTTTAGATAGGGAATGTACTCTTTCCCTACTACTACATGTACCAAAAATTTCAAGAAGGAGTTGACAGAATACAACTTGGACTTGCATATAGATAGGGTAAATGTGGATCCCCATGACAAACTAAAAAAGAAAGTCATAAGACAATACGCCCACCAACCCCACATTGAGAACTTTTGGGCTAATTGTGAGGATGACAAGGAGGTTTGGATGGGGCATTATATAAGGATGACCACCCAGTTTGTAAATTCTATTGATTTGTTCCCCGTGCTAGATTAGATTGTTGAAGATGACAATATTTTGGATGAAAGATACAATGCCCTAGATAATGTTCCATTGCCTATAATGGATTAGGTTGAACAAGAGGTCACTAACTTGGACATTATCACCTACACCATTGAACAGTGTACCAAACAATGGGTTTATGGACAAATAACTCAATTGCAAGAGTAGTGTGCAGAGTTGACATATGGGGAGCTTGAAGATGAGCTTGAAAGTGAAACCAATAGTGGCACTGTCGCAGGATCGTCAGGTGAGTCTCCCAAGTTTCTTCCTATCACAAGGTCTAAGAAAAGGAAGGAAACTACTGGATGGAAGCCTAAGCATAAGGTATACACCAAGAATTCAAAGGAAGGGGAAACTATCAAAGAAGGAAAAAAGAATGGGAACGTTTATTCTAAAAATGCCAACCATCTAGGAGGAAGGACCCCAACACGAAGAGGAAAAATATTCTGAAAAACCTCACTCACCACCACCTACCACCTCTATTCCTCCATCTACTGTTGTCACCACACCATCCCCTTCCACTCCCCAAACGTTGGCCACTTCATCTCCACCTATCGTGGACATCTCTATCCACCTCACCTCTGCCTCACCGACTGCTCCAGTGATGGTTTTAGACTCTTCCTCTTCCACCACTTCCCCACTGTCTTTTTCCTCTCTCTCGCCTTGACTACCTACCCTTTCCACTCTGCCACCTTTGTTTCCAATGACTACCATGGTACCTCTCACTTTGTCACATGCTTTCATAACTTATATGCAAAATGTACCAATTGAGCTCTTTGGGGTAATCCTCGACCCTAAAGTCCAAGTGTTAATGGATAAAATTTCTACTACTTTTCCTCTCTACTTACCTCCCACTGAGCCACCAAAGATGGAGGTGACAATGCAAATTTCAGAAGAAATGGAGAGGCTCAGTGTAGTGCCAACCAAGGATGCTGTGAAATATATTGCTGAAGAACTGAAAGACTTTGATAGGGATGATTACTTTGAGCATCTTGAGGGTGGGTTGAATATAAATATAGAAAAGGTTTCCTCAGATGAGGAAGGAACACAAAAATCCAATGATGAAGGTGTTGATAGGCTTGATGGGAATTATGAAGTTGAAACATTTGATCAGGAGCCAGATGAAGAGCTGCCCCAAGAACACAGAGATGAAGAGGCAAACCCCGAGGAGCATTGCTTCGAGAAAGGGAAGATGAATATAGACATAGATGTGGAGATAATTGATGAGCCTCCATGAATTGGCTGAAACGAGGGCCTGAAAGATGAAGAGGTGCTTCCAGAAGAAAAATAAATAAAAGAAAAAGAAGAGGAAACTGTGAAAGAAAATATGTTGAGCCCGCAATTTTTTTTGGGATTGAGCTTAAAGCTACTAAGGGGAAAACACCACAAGAAGAGAATATTGTTGAAGAAAATGTAGTAGCTACTGAGCCTGGCAAAGAAAAGACTATGCAAGAAAAGGATCTAGATGAGGAAGAAAAAGACGATGAAGAGGCTCCTATGCATGAAGGGGATGAGCCTCGAAAGGAAAAAGAAGAGGAGGGGGATCATGAATCCCCAAAGAAACAAAGAGAGGTCCTCACATGGCTAGAGCAACAATTCAAGAAGGTTCCCATAGATTAGGTTTCACCTCACCATTGATGCTATGGGATCAAGAATGCTACAAGTGGCCACTCCTGCTATGGATAAAGATGCAAAAAATATTCACAGTCAGGACTACCAGATATCCACCATTAACCTGAGCCCGATGTCTCGTGGGTAGAAGATTGATGAATTTCAAGGGTCCATCTCCTCCATTTTGTAGCAAATGAAAAAAGACTAGTCCACAAAGGAAGAGATGAAGGCACAAGTAGAAAAACTTACTACTTACATCCAACAGTGGCATTCAACAGAAGAAGCTCCAACAGAGTCGCCCGCACTTGCCTTGATTTCAAAGGAGGAGGTCAATAAAATAGAAAGAATGAAAAACTGAACTAAGTCCACTTTGGACTGGTTTAGGAGAGTTTTCGACACAGGCGAAAAGGGCATACATTATGTCGTTAGGGCGCATAACCACTTTTTGGCCCTAAGGAAGGAAATTGATTCCTAGGCAGATACTTGTAAAGACTTCCTAGAACTCTACAGAATCACCTACCCTAAACTGCAAAGAATCCTGAAGTTGTCTTCGAAGTTCTGGAAGAAAGAATTGGCTTTTTCAAAGGAGGATCACAACCTGCTTGATTATTGGCTACATACCCTTGAGTTCAGGAAGGTAATTTTGGAAAGGTCATTGATAGAACTAGACCACATCCAGGCCAACCTTGTCACTCACTTGGCTGATGCGGATGACCTTCTAAAATTGATGACTGGCTACGAGGCACCTGCTCTAGAACTGGATCTGAAAAAGATCAAGCACAAATTCCATAAGAATATAGAATAGGGCACCAAGGATATTTTGTTAGCTGATTCATGGACTTTGCTACGCAGGTTTTCTCATGGTCATAATAAATGGTCAAAGCAGGGGACGTATATGTAAAGTACCATGAAGTAATGGTTAATGATTTCAAGGGAATCTCCCTCTGCATCACCAAATCAGATTTTGCAGAATGGGACAACCTTTAAGCTATGATTGGAAAATTCATGGAGTATGCCACAACAGAAAAGGAGGTTGGAAAGCCTATTATTGATGGAGTATTTTCTAAAATAGCTAAAGGGATGGAAGTTAGCGAAAAGACAAAATAAACTATGAGACAAAATAGGGAAAGAGACAAAAGTATATTTTTATATTGTAATATATTTGGAGGGTAGGTGAAACCCTAAGTTAGAATGAATCTAAGCCACTCATTGTAAATGAATCTTGTCCATTCATTCTTCTTTTGGATAACTACAAATAGGGGCATCCTCTCATTTTCAAGGGAGAGATAAGTTGTGTAAAGACACGCTGCTCTAAAATATATGAGAAAAGAATTGAGTTAATGGTTTCTTATGTTTTTCTCTTCATGTGTACATGATTCTATCTCCAAATAGTTTATTTTCAGCTTTGTTATTTCAAGTTTGAGTTCATTTTAGTTAGTAGTTTATGTTGTGCTTTTATGGTGGATGTATGCTATGCTGTTTGATGCATTTTCAGCTCATACTTTTGGCTATTTGTTGATGATAAACTGTTGTGTAATGTTATTCTGAGCTTGTTATGTCTACTGTACCTAAGTTCAATTGTTATTCATGCTTAAAAGGTGAGTATACAGTCTAAAAATCTGCAAAGACCCCTTGAAGATTGCACTAGTTTTATGAGACTATGAGATATCCCTGGTTAAGTAAAACTCATTTTTGGAAGTTTGTTCACTGTAGCATCCTCCATTGTTACTACTCAACTTATTTACATATTTAGGAAATTTCTAACCCTTTTTCCCTTTTGATATTTCTTTAAAATCTGAAATTAAAGACAAGTTCCAACATCACTGTAAAGCCAAATTTGATGAACAAAAGGAGTTTTAGTTTGTTGTTTTGAACTTGCAGCATCTGCTCATCATTTCTAGAATTTATAAAACTCCATTTACAGACCCAAAATCCCATTCTTAGTGAATCATAAAGGCCCCTTGTGATTACCAACAAATCACATCAATCAACTGAGTTGTTTTTGCAAGTCTTGACCTGGAACCCGAGAGACCTTGGGGTGATTATCTGAAACCTAGTTGTATATTTTCACCTTTCAAGAGAGATAACATACTTGTGTGATGTCTATGTTGAGGAGTGAAAAAAAACCCATCAACAAATCCCTCAATTAGCTCCCCTAAAGGAGTGTATTTACGTTCAATAGTGTGGTTGGATTGTGAGGCTTGTTGTGGTGGAGATGATTGTTGCATTTGAGGTGGAGTTTCTTGTTGGTCTTGAGATTGATGATTTTGATGTGGATATTACTAATTTTGGGTTTGATGGATTTTATTTTGATGTTGGGTGATCTAATTTTAATTTTATGATCATTGATGTTGTTGATTCACTTGATGTTGTGGAAATAGGCTTTGTTACTGATATGCATCAATGTTTTGATGATATTGGAAGTTTTGTTGATGTGGATATTGAGATGTTTCAAGGTGTGTGTTTATTTTTTGTTGGGGGTTTTGAATGAAGGAAGATCCATATTGATTTTTCATAACATTAGAATCCTGGTTTTGTTGTTGTAACCCTTGTTGATATTGTGCATTGTATGGGGGTTGTTGGTATGAAGTGTCTTGATGTTGAACATGTTGTTGATGATATGAATTTTTGTTTTGATGAGTGTCATGATGTTGTCGATATTGTGACTCACTCTTTTGATGGTGTCCAAAGTGTTGTTGATAAAGTTTCTCAACTTCTTTTTCAAGTGCATTTAGGTCAATTTGTTGTTGTAGACTTATTTTCCCTACTTGATAGTGTGACCCTTGATAAGAGTGATTTGGGTAATAAATTGATGTTGACATGTTGTTGGGATGTGTAAACCTTTGATATAAACATTTTTTAATTTTTGGCTATGGTTTGTTGTTTTTGATGCTCAAGACCCTAAGATTATGAGTGATGTTTTGAAGGACGATACCAATATTTTGGATACATATGTGGCACAATACTTAAACTAATATTTAGCTTCAATTTTGGAGGATATCTTGTTGCTTTTGCTTGCACTAGTTGTGAGGTGACAAGCAAAGCTTGAGGTTCAACATCCTAACAATAGTGATAGCAAAAAGTATTGTGTTTTGATAAGTTTCCTAAAACCAGGTTTGATGTTTGATGTGTTGATTTGGTCAATGTTTTGGAAATGATGCTAACTTTTGGGATTCAAAATGTTGAAAAAATTAGACCGATATCCCACTTCATTTATCTAGAGGATATGTTGTGGAAAATCTACTTGAAATAGCCTTGAGGTTCAAGCAAATGTTGATATCGTAGAAGTTTGAGTGAAGACATAATCCAAAGTTGTTTTGATTTTCAATCCTAAAGCTAGATGGGAATATTTCATTTTGTAAATGGATATGAACTGATGTAAGTTATGACGTGTTTTGAAGATCTAATTGTTTCGTTCTCCAAAGGATTTGTAACCAATTCCAGATTAGTCTTCTGAGTTTCACTAGCAAGTAGAGAAAAAGTGTCAATTTTAAGTGTTAAGTGGGATTGCGGAAATAAATTGAATAATCTGTGGAATTGAAGAATAGATTGATCTATTAGGAAATAGATGGATCCGTCAAAGAATACAATTAGCAATCGGGGGATCGTTCTCAATCATGAAAGTGGGTGAGGATAATCAATTAATTAATTTAATTAATTAATCTTTTTGAGTTGAACGCGCAAATCAAGTTTGATTTTTGAAAACAAAGTTGTATTTGTTTGATTTGACCTTTTTTGATGATGTTTTGAATAATTTATCCAATTATTCAATTTTAGGGGAAGTGACATAGAACTTAAACTATTATGTTTTAATAATTTAATTGATTTAGGGGAATAAGGTAAATTAGCGACATAATTAAATAATTTTTGTTATTTAATTAATCAGGAGGAATAAAGTTAGATTAGGAATTTTTTAAATAAATGAAATTTATTTAATTAGTCAAAAATGATGAAAATGTGAATTAATTAAATAATCTAAAATTATTCAATTAATAGAGGAAATTAGGGTTTTTCCTAATATAAATGATGATTTGAGGATACATTAATTAAATAATGTTAAATCACTTAATTAATAGACAAATATGAGAAATGATAATAATGTATTATTTAATCAAAAGAGTGTGAGTTAGTTAAATAGTGTTGTTTGTCAGTCAGGACAATTTTAGGTGTCTACATTTTGCCCCTCTTTGATACAATGTGATTTTGAGCGTTGTGTCAAAGAAAAATAAAAAATTCATGCTGAAAAGTTTCCCCAGTATGCCCTAAAGTTGCACCAATATGCCCCAGATGGGATAGCATGCATGGTGCCCCCTTGAGAAATTTGGTGAAAAATCTAGATAATGAACCAATTTTTTTGATAAGCTGATGTGATGCATTTAAGTGCAAGGATTGACAAAAGAAACAGTGACAAGGAAAAAATGTTAATAAGAAGTGAAGAATAGTTGATATTGTTAGTCATTGATGAGTTTTTTTTTGCTTTGCTTGGAGGCTTCGTATCTTTAACAATCGTTATTGATGTAGCAAGCAGATACGATGCACCAGGGTATTAATAACCAAGGTGGCTTTGTATCCATTGCATGGACTTTGACTCGATATACTAGGAATATTCTTGCTCATACCAGAAATACAAAAACCTTGTTAGGATATATGGGTGGGAAGCTTTAAAATATTTTAGACTAGTTACACAGAGAGGTATGAAGTACCTAACATGCAACTGCTACACAAATTGCACCAAAATGACTTCCACACACAGAACAAAGCAAGTATTCACCATGGTAGTATTACAAAAATATCCAACAAAGTAAACCGAAATGACACTCAATTGCCCCCATTCCTTCATCTCTAAATCCTTATGGACATCCTTGAGAGATCTTGGGAATGAGTCTATAATGTAAATCGAAAAGATAACATCACAAAAAGATAAAACAATGTTGTTGTATCACTTGCCATATCTGTTTTGGGGCTATTATCTGGTGTTGATGATGTCTATTGTAGGAACAGATCCATTAAGACATAATTCAAGATGTTGTTGGCCAATTTTCAATAGATAGGTAGTTAATACTTTGGCTTTGTTTTAGTTTGTTTGCAATCAAATCTTTGTGATTGTTTGCTTGAAAGTTCTAGCTTTTGTTATTATTTTGTTTGTTTGTCTGTTTTATCAAAGGGTGAGGATGATGATTTGTTTATTATGGATGATGTTTTATTGCAGATAGGCGATGACGAAGATAGGATTTTTGAGCTTTTTCATATGTTTTTGTGCTTTTTGATGTTGTTTTTGGTGTTCTCGAGATATTTAAATATTTTTGTTTTGTTGTTTTTGAGTAATAAATGCTTAAAAAATATTTTTAGGCAAAAGCGATAGGTTTGTGATTTTCACGCTTTTGAATCATTCTTGTTGCTTTTGAAGTTTTTGATTATGCCACTTTTTCTTTTTTCGCTTGCTTTTGATTAAAATGTTCACTTCTGTTTCTTTTGTCTAAGATGTTCGCTTTTGACATTCTTTTTCGCATTTGTTTTTTTCCTTTGTTTAAAATCTTCTCTTTTGACTTTTTTCAAGTTAAATGGCCGCCATTGTGACAAATTTTTGGTCTTGAGAAACTTTCTCACTTTTGTCATCTATACCTCTTTTGAGTATTTATCGCTTTCATAAAAAAAGTAACCACTTTTGTTGTATTTGAAAGTTTGAGCTAGCTTTTCGTATTCTTAGGTTCGTTTCATGTTCTCGTATCAAATTTTTATCATGGATTGAATGTTTGCAGGTGGATCTCAAATCACTTCACTTGAGAGAGCAATGGGTATGTTAGCTATTTGATCTGATTATTGGTTTCTAGGAGCATGTGCAGGATGTCCTATATGTTGTAGGATTATGACATATCTACTACATTATACATGTAAAGGCTCGTAGTTTGCTTGTTTTGAGAACTTGTTTTTGACTTTTTTCTATTTTTTCTATTTTTTTGAATTTTTTGAATGAAAGCATGATAGATACCTAAAGGGACTGACCTAGGGCCTCGGGGGCTGATAAGCGTTGCCTACATTGTACATGCAGAGACCAAGTAGTTTGACTATTGTGACTCGAAGCATAACAAGTTTTTGGGATTTTGATGTTTTACGACTTTGTTTTGATTGTGTTTTTTTTCTAGATGTTTTTGATTTTTTGATAGTTTTGAAGGTTACCCTGGCAGTGTGTTGGTTGTACACCTTGTTGTTGGGATGAATCACTTTAAATTTTACCCTGGTAGTGCATTGGCAGTATACCTTGTTGTTGGGATGAATTATTTTGAAGGTTACCCTGGTAGTGCATTAGTGGTACACCTTTTTGTTGGGATGATGTGTAGATCACATTGTGAGTTAGAAGACATAGATCAAGATTTATTCTAAAGCAAGATGGAAGTACTTGCCCCCAGTGTCTAGCAATGATGGATTATCTTGTGATAGGATAGTATTTTTGGAGAGTATGCCCCTTTGGGACAATGCCTCTTGGCTCAAATAATGCTGGATAGATTAGGATCAATGATAATGACCCACACCCAAAATTTTTCCATAAGCAAGTATAAAGTGTACACCAAAACTTTGTCAAGATCAAGATAAGTTGGATTTGGATAAAAATGGATTGGGTTTATTATGGATAGGCTGAGATGCTTCCACCTGAAATGGTGCATGTAGATGCTCAATTCTACACATGACGCCTATTTTCCAGGTTTTCATTATGGTACTTGTCGAAAGCGACACCATAGTGGTTTTCACTAGAGGACAATTTTTCTCTTGACTAATTTCTTGATTTTTCTGATGTCACACAAGATGCCTATTTACCAAGTTTTCATCATGTTGAATTTTTTTCTCATGTTGAACCACCTAGTGGTACTGATGTAGATACTATTGGTGCTAATATGGGTGTTGTTGTCATGGCGTGCCAACGATATCCTACTTGCAGGAGTTGTTTTGCTAAGATACATGCGCTTGAGTGTAACCCTTGATAATTCTTATCTTCTTTGTTGATGCTGGAGTTAACCTTACCTAGATGTGTACATCACGACAGAGTTCCCTTAGAATCCTTATGATAAAGATTCACTACCAATACATGGTTAATGTGAGGTTTGGATATCATGGATGATAAAATGCATTGAGGGATATGAGATTTAGATGGATTGGTGGACGGTTTGGAATTTTTGATTTTCCAAACTTGCGAGGATGAGCAATGATGGGTGGATATAAAGATTCGATTGGGACCAACGTCTTGATATACCTTGTAGGTTGCTCTTGAAGATTTCTTTTGCATCACTAGACATTTTTGATGGATGAACTTCCCTTTTTAATTTTTCCCCATAGTTTCTATGACTAATGGAGTTTGATAGGGATGATTTTCTTGCTTTTTCTTTTGTATCCATTTATATTTTCTTTGTCCATTTGGTTTTACCGATTCTTTTTATTCAATAACTTGTTCCTTTCTTTGATACAAGTGTTCAGTGGGATTGAGGAAATAGATTGACTAATCTATGGAATTGAAGAATAGATTGATCTATTAGGAAATAGATGGATCCGTCAAAGAATAGAGTGAGCGATTGAGGGATTGCAATTTGCTCAATCATGAAAGTGGGTGAGGATTATTACAAGAATAGAAAGTTGAAGGTGTTATCATTGATTTCAACTGATCAACTGGTTGTTGTTGGCTGTATATGTTGAGGATATTGAGAAAATTGTAATGAAGATATGTTGCAAGTGTTCAGTGATTGCTCTAGGTTTTTCTCCTATATTTGTATGATTCAAATATATTGATCTTAGTTGTTGGAAGCTATTATATCCTGATTTTTGGCTATTGATTCATTGTACAGTGCAAGTTTTGTTCACCAATTGTGAACTATGGTTTTATGTGTTTCTGCTTGAGGTCCATGAGAAATGTTGTTGGTATGGATTTCTCTTTGTTGAAGTCTTATGACGTGAGGTTCTTGAGTTGAGTTATTGTGATCATATTGAAGATAATTTTGGTATCTAGAAATTTCATGCTTAATGGTTCTATGTGTTTTACACTGGTTTGGGTGACCTTGTGTGGAATACTAATTTTAGAGTTAGTGAAGCGTGGTGGATCTATTTGGGTCCTTATAAAGAATGTGTTTGGGTCACCCTCATTCTAATTCTACCCTAGGATGTTTTGACGTCAACCTAATTTGAAGTTAAATTTGGATAGCCAACTTTGGATATGTTTCAAAGTTGAAGATGGAATAAATATAGTATGAGTTAGTGGTGAAGGACATACAAGAGTGATGAAACAAAGAACAAAAGGAAATAGAGACAAGAGTGCAAAGAGAATAGAAATAAGTGTGAATTAGTATGTGTGTATGATGCGAGTATGGCAGATCAATGCAAATCCTAAATGTTGAGCTTTCAGAAGCAGTGAGCTGAAGGTGCACTCTATCATTCATGCATGTTGACGAGCTCAATTAATGGCTCAATTTTGATAAGATTCATTATATATTTATTTTTGCTATCCTAGACTTTAACACCTAGTTGTTGATATTTTCCTTAAAGCCATAGACTTTAGACATAAGCTTTACCTTTGTGACTTCAATGATATTATCATGCTATGAGAATTATCTGTGAATTTACTAGTGGTTGAATGAATGTTACTGAGGTAATTATAGATATACATTTGTTTGTGGGTGCTAATGCTATTTTGCAGGTTTCCACTAAAATGTTGATGTCAACAAAGCCTGCTATGTGGGAGAAATTCTTGCCAGTTGGTTGGTTACCAAGAAGTCATGAAGCTGGTCATTAAGAAGTCAAAGTGGGAAAACTCTCATGGAGGGAAATTCCTAATTCAAATAAAAGAATGTAACCACCTTTTTTAATGGTCATATTTGTTGTTGAGAAAATATAGGGAGTGCGTTGTGCTAGATTCCTGTTGAAACGAGTCTACTTTGACCAATTTAGCGCATGCATAACTTCCTCCATCTTTTTCTATGCTTTCAATAAGTGGAATTCTCCTATTTTGATGGAGTCGACTGCCTAGGTAGTTAGGGATAGTTAGTAGTTTTCTCCCTATAAATAATGGTCAAATGCTCCTTTTGATAAGGTTGGATATTCAGTTTGTATTTGCATTTTCCAATTTTACAGTTCTATTGTTGAGATGTTGTACTTATGCTTTCAAGAATAATATGACATTTTGAGTTGCTGCATTTGAGTTAGTGTAAGGGAGACTCACCCAAGGGGGCCCACTTGGTGAAAATTCCATCTATTTGTTTAAAATTTATTTTCTATTCATTAGTTATTTTCAATTTCAACAACTATCTGTTCCTGCAACCACTAAAATTCCATTTTGTGACTGTTCCTGCAGCCAAGGCAGATAAAGTAGTTTCTTGTCTATTTGCTGAGATTTTCATTTCCATTCTTCATTTCTAGTCCAGTTGTTAATGCTTAGTGTAGATGATGATCCATGTTCAGTGTTTAAGATGATTTACTTCCAACACTTTATTTCCAGCATTGTTTCTTTCCTAGTTTATGGATGATTGCAATGAAGTCCTAGTGCACATACAATGTTGACCCATTTTAGGTTTACGTCCGTAGGTTGACAAGTGAAATGCACCTTCATGATGAGTGAGATAGCTACTTAGTGCAAAGGTTAAATCTCTAAGTCACAGCCCTAAAGGCTTAGTTATTAAACCATAGAGGTGGCCAACATATTTGGCACTGTTTTCGGGGATGGTGTCAAACTAGGAAGTTCTATGGAGTCATTGATAGTTTATTTCTTGTTGTAGCATTTCTAAATTTTTTCTCTTAGTATACCCATCATTTAGGAAAGTAATGACCCACTATTTTTTTACCAATTCTTTGTGTGAGCTGGTTGATATTGAGTTGATACCGCATGCATAGAGGAAGGGGGAGAGATGCTCATGGGATATTCCTTCCTAATAACCTTGATCCATTCCAGCTAGTTGAGCATCATAATCTTCCAGAAGAAGAAGAAGAAGCACCCCCTTTTGCTGATGCAATTCCCAATCTAAAAAGTTATGACACTTCCTCTGAAGACCAAAATCTGATTGAGAATCCCTTCGCTTTGGAACTTCATCAAGCAACCATGGGTGATGAGAATAATGAGAATAGAAATAGAAATAGACCAAAACAACCATCTTTCCCATATCCTATTACTCATTAGAATGAAGTTGACAACCTCAAGAACATCCCTGCTTCAGTCCTTCCTAAGTTTTATGGACTTGTCATAGAAAACCTTGACACTTTCTTGTTTGAGTTTGATATCCTCTATAGAAGTCATGTGATTCTCATAGGCTTAAGTTGTTTCCTACCACCTTGAAAGAAGCTACATTAAGATGGTTTATGAGATTAGGTAGGAATACTGTGGAAACTTGGAATGACATGAAAATAAAGTTTCTTGAGAAGTAAAAAGAATATTGTAGGGGCAATGACATGAGAGGAGATGGCATCTTTAGGATGCATCAAAAGGAAGATGAGAGATTGGAGGATTACATTTCAAGGTTTTTGTTTTGTTTGCAGAAATCTCCACATCATACACTCAATGAGGAGTCTCAAAATACCCTCTTCCTTAGAGGGATCACTAAGAGCTACATTGATACTTTAGACCTGATGGGAGGAGGAGATATCACTCAAGTTCCTTGGGTTGATATCAAGAAGATATGTCAGAACTATTCTAGGGAAGCTTCAAATAAGGGAAGAGGTTACCAATCCTCTATGGGTAAATCATCCACCAATGGAGTTTTAAGGATGGAGATTACTCACTTGTTGGAAAACTTTAAGAAAGACATCATAAAAAATCTGGCTACTTAGTTGGATACACTTCAAGCAAAGAAGAAGCATGAGGAGGCTAAGACAATGTTGGCAGAATACTGCCCTCATTGCAGACAAAAAAGAAGTACTGCAAATGCAAAATGGTAGTTAATATTGACAACAAGAAGATTCCACTTGAATTCAAGCTAGTCCAGGGTGAAGATGATCAAGTCTACTACATTGCACGAAGGAGGCCATGGGCTCCAAGACAAGGTATGCTACTAGATCCATTATCTTTTGTTGGGCCATATTTCAATTCTTATTCATTTGGTAACCAATGGAAACCCCCATATCCATCCAACTAAGGATATCCACCTCAGCCTTGGAGTAACCCTTCAAAATCCTGGCCTAATCATCAAAACTCTCCACCCTAGTGGAAACAACCTTAGGGGAATTGGTAGCAGTTTTAGGGAAATTGGCAGCCACCTCTAGGAAACTAGCAGCAAACATCCCAATGGAGGGGAGGACAACAATGGCCAAACCAGACAACTAGCTACATTCGGCCACCTTCACAACCCCATCAGCTTGCTATAATTCCTCCTACTAACTCAAGTTCAAGCACGCCTAGACCTACTCAGTTACCAACTCAACCCACACCTAACCCAAATAACAAACCACAACAACAGTAGCTAGTATATTCTGTAGATCCTAATCAATTTCCTGCTTATGCTGAGTGTGAATGACATCCAATTGCATTCAAGAACTGCTTTTCCATCTCCTTCCACACCTATCATCACTGAGATTCCTATGGAAGAAGAGGAGCCTCTGAATGTCCCCATTTAGCCTAGTGTGCCTAAAAATCCTGAACCAGTTCTAGTTCAACAGACTACCCAAGATCCACCATTTCCTCTAAGGTTAGAGGTTGCTAAACAAAAGGAAGAAAAGGAGGAACCAAACTTTGACATTTTGGATAAGGTGAAACACATATGTATCAAGATACCTTTGTTTCAAGCCATAAAAGATGCCCCTATATATGGAAAAGCAATCAAAGAGGCATGCCTCAAAAATCTAGGGAGGAAAAAGATAGACCCCACCACGGTTCATGTGGTAGGACAGTTAGCAAACATCATGCTTGGAAAAGTTACAATTGCTAAGTACACTGACCCAAGTAGTCCTATGGTAGGAGTTGTCATAAATGGAATCCGAATAAGGAATGCTCTAATTGACTTGGGGGAAATAATAAATGTAATGACTAAGGATATCCCTCAACAACTAAATGTTGCAAACATGAGACCTACTCTTACTATCCTATAGCTTGCTGATAGTTCCACTGTTAAACCTGATGGCATAGTAGAGGACCTTGTGGTAACTCTAGATTCTTGGGAGTACCCAACAAATTTTATGATTCTTTCTCCCAAAGCTACACTAGGTGGGTATCCCATTATCCTAGCAAGACCTTGGTTGGCCACAAAAGATGCCTACATTGGATGCCAGTCAGGAGACATGACTATTTCTGATGGGAAGAGAACCAAAAAACTTCTTCTCTACCCTCCTGCTCAACCATATCATGACATGGATAACCCTATATGGCCACATGTTGGAGAAGCGACCAAGGAAGTCAACTCAGTGGTACAACTTATAGGATATAAATCAATGATATGAAGGGATTGGATCCTAAGCTCTGCACTCATGGGCTATATATTAGAGATGATTGCACACTAGTAAGGCAACCGCAAAGAAGAATCAACCTTGCATTGAGAGAAATTGTAAAAGGGGAACTTCAAAAATTAGTGGATGCAGGATTTATCTACCCCATCTCAGACAGTCAGTGGGTGTCCCCATTGGTGATTGTGCCCAAAAAGGGAGGCAAGTGGAGAGTTTGTGTTGACTACAGGTAGCTCAACGCTGCCACCAAAAAAGATCATTTTCCCCTTCCTTTTATAGACCAAGTTATGGATTCCCTTGCAAAAAAGCATTATTTTTCTTTTGTAGATGGATTAAGTGGCTATAACCATATACAAATTGCACCTAAGGATCAAGAGAAGACCACCTTTACCTATCCATGGGGGACTTATTCATACTTTGTGCTTCCATTTGGTTTGTGTAATGCACCTGCAACTTTCTAGAGGGCAGTCATTAGTATATTTTCAAAAATCTCACATGATTGCATGGAGATTTATATGGATGATTTTACTACCTATGGTGCTGATTTTGCAAAAGCTCTAGAGAATCTGAGGAAGGTATTATAGAGATGTGAAGATCATAACCTGTCATTGAACAGTGAGAGGTGTTTCATGATGATTGAGGAAGGAGTAGTCCTTGGGCACTACATCTCTAAAAAGGGAATTCAAGTAGACCCAACCAAGATTGAAGTGATTACCAATTTGCCTATTCCTACAAAGCAAAAGGATGTTAGAAGTTTCTTGGGTCATGCAGGGTATTATAGGTATTTCATTAAGGATTTCAGCAAAATGGCAGCACCATTGTACAATCATCTTACTAAAGATGTCAAATTCTAGTGGACCGAGGACTGTGGCAAGGCATTCTCTGATCTCAAAGCAGCTTTAACCCATGCTCCTGTACTCAAAGGTCCTAATTGGGAACCTCCTTTTCACATTCATACAGATGCATTAGACTATGTTGTAGGAGCAATATTGGGACAAAAAGAAGGAACCATAGAGAATGCCATCTATTTTTTCAACAAAAATCTTCAAGGGGCTGAATTGAATTACGCAGTGACAGAAAAAGAAATGTTAGCAGTCATTTATGCCCTTAGCAAATTCAAACATTACATAACAGGGTATCATATTTTCATTCATAGAGACCATGCAACAATAAGATACCTCATGAAGAAACCCCTCATTTCAGGCAGGCTAGCAAGATGGTTGTTACTGATGTAGGAGTTTGACATCACCATTGTTGATAAACTAGGAAAAGCAAATGTTGTAGCAAATTTTCTTTCTAGACTAACTACATTAAACGATAATCAAGTCATTGATGACTCTTTCCCTAATGAGCATTTTTTTTCTATCATTGTGCATACTCCTTGGTATGTTGACATAGCCAATTACTTGGTTACAGGGAGAGTTCCTCCTCATTTCTCTCCAAAAGAGAGAAGGGTACTCATTGAGAAAACCTTTCCTTTTTCATGGATTGCGGGCTGTTTGTTTTACACTGAACTAGACCATTTCATGAGAAGATGTGTAAGGGAAGATGAAACATATGATATATTGCATGCATGCCACAATGAACCTTGTGGAGGGAATTTTGCAGCCAAAAGGACAACAATGAAGATTCTTAACACAGGATATTACTGGCCCACACTTCATAAAGATACAAGTAGGTATACAAGGAAGTGTGATAGATGCTAGAGGATGGGACGACCAACCAAATCTGATGAGATGCCCCTTTACCCACAGGTAGTAATCACTCCATTTGATAAATGGGGACTGGATTTTGTAGGACCCATTGATCCTCCATCAAATGGTAAATCCTATAGCCTGGTTTGCACTATGTGACCAAGTGGGTTGAAGTTAAAGAAATGAAGCATGCAAGAGATAATAAGGTTGTATAATTTCTTTATGAGAAAATTTTCACTCGTTATGGGGTTCCAAGGGAGATAGTGATTGATCAAGGGGCTCAATTTACATCAACCCTTGCCACAATGCTAGTTAATGAATATAATGTGAGGCATAAGAAGTCTAATCCTTATCACCCTCAGTCTGATGGCCAATATGAGGTGACCAACAGGGAAATTGAGGCAATTTTGACAAAAAACAATGTCTATTCATAGGAGAGACTAGGTAAATAGGCTTCCAGAAGCTGTTTGGGCCTATAGGACCACTTGGAAAAGAGCCACAGGTTTCACTCCCTTTGAATTACTATATGGGAAGAAAGCTATGATGCCCATTGAATTTGAGCATAAGACACTTAGGACTGCACTAGACTTAGGGATGGATATCTTTGAGGCACAAAAATATAGAATCATGTAGCTGAATAATTTGGATGAGATGAGAAAGACAACCCTGCATCATACTGAGGTAGTGTAGAATCAAAGGGTAAAATGGTATGATAAGTACATAAAGGACAAGAAGTTTTAGCCTGGTGACTGGGCACTCCTTTATGACTCCAGGTATCAAGACAATGCAGGTAAATTATAGACTAGATGGTTGGGACCATACAAGGTTGCAGAAGTCTTTCCAAATGGAGCTATACAACTCACCACCATTAAACCTATTAGATTCAAACTTCTAGTCAATGATCACCATCTAAGGTTGTATCACAAGCCAGTGTCCACAGAAGAATTCATGCAACAATTTAATCAACACCCAACCCCTGAACTTCTTGTAGCTGAAGGAAGCGAACCTAGTGTCCCTCCTTCTGACTGATCCAAGTACACATGCAACCACTTCATAATAAATATTTCCACTTTTGTGGGAGTCCACTTCTTCATTAATCCACCCATCTGCCCATCCATCTCCATCATCTCTCTCTTCCATAAATTTTCCATCACTTCATTCCATTTCATCACAAATGTATTAATTTCTCAACCGTACTTCTTAAAGGTAATCAGTACTTTCTTTGCATTCTTTGCAAATATACTCCAAGATTTCAGGTACATGTAAAACAATTTGTTATATCTTTATTATCTTTAGTACATTTCTTTAATTGTTGTAATTAAATGTAGATATCTCACATAGCATGAAGCCATACTCTGCCTTGTCCAATCATAATTATCCACCAGCCTATGCAGACACATGCTATAAATTAGGTTGGGGGGGAAGTGTCAACTCAAGTCCACATGTCATCGATATCAACAAATTTAAACTGAGCCAATTTGAATGATAAATTGATGTGACGACTTGCATGTGTAAAATGTCACATGACCGCACCATTTCTTTTGATAATACCCCTCATTAATGAACCTTTATTGCCTAGTCATAATTTCAAATGTTACCCAACAAAAGTAATTTAGTAAGCTACCATACATTTCCATTTAGTACAACAGAGAGAAGAATTGCAGGAAGAAGAAGTTGGGGTTTGTAGAAAGAGATTGCAGAAAAGGAAATTTAGCGGAGTGTTTGTTGATTGAGGGGTAGCTAAACAATGGGAGGATAGCTAATTCGGAGTGAACCCATGGTTCATAACGTGGTAATGCAGGATGCACCTTCTTTGGAAAAGTTTAGAAATTGCAGGTGGCTAGACTATTGCTTGAAGCTTGATAGTTATGATGAAGACATTGCACAGGAATTTGCACAAACATTCTCTGAGGGGAAGATAGTGGTAAAAGGATTGGAAGTAATTGTTACCGAGGAAAGAATTGTTGAGGTAGTGGGCTTACCTGTTGATGGTGAGCCATACCCTACTACAAAATATTTAAGGTCAGCCAGGGCTGAATTTATTGAACCTAGTGATCTTCTGTTGGTAGTGGATAAACATGGTACAAAGAGAAATTCTCTCCCAAATCCATGGAGACAAGTACCTGTCCACATTGTTAAGTACATCACTTGTGAGGGCCTCTAGTCATGCCTCCATTTTGGACACTTCAAGCTCCTGAACCATATGAGGCATGGGAGAAGAATGAACGTGCCCAATGTGCTATATCATCTCCTTGCCATCATGGCGGCCAAACCACATAAAGGTAGGGATAATTTTGTCTCTCACCATTATTTAATCAAATTATTAGTGGAAAAATATCTGCATGAAGTATCTGATATGACATGGGAGGAATTTTTAAACATTGATCAATTTAGACCAGAACATGTTAGAGGTCAGCCTCAACCCCGTAGGATTAGGAGGGAAGTAAGGGCTATTGAAATTACTCTTGGAGCATCAACCTTTGGTGCAAACCCTAGTTCAAACCCTCTTGTAGTTGAGGAAGCTGTTGAAATTGGGTCTTTTGAGTCAGAACATTTAAGAGAGGAAAGTCCATCCTCAAATTCTGATGATAATGTCCCTGCTAAAAACCCAATTCAAACTAGGGTTGCCCTTAGGAGAGAAAAGGCACAGATGAAAGAAGTAGAAGTGAGAAAGGGAAAAGCCAAGAAGGAAGTGATAGAGAAGCCAACACCAATCCCCAGGAAATGAAAGGTTGATAACACTGCTCCTCCTGCAGTCAAAGGAAAAGACAAAAACCCTCCTACGAGATCAAAACTAGTTGGGCCAGCCACTGGTGCACCTCCAAAGAGAAGCCCTAGGCTTAGAAAAACATCTAGGGAGGAGGCAAAAGCCCCAATGCGGTAGGTGAATGTTGAAGAGGATATTTTTGAGGATCAAGCGAATATCAGTTTGGAAGAGCTTGTTGTCACTGTAGAACAAGTTGAAAACCAAGAGAAAAATGAAATCCAGGAAACCATGCAACAAGAACAAAATGAAAATCCAGAGTTCCTGCAGCCAGAGCAAGATGAACAACCTAAATCCCTGCAACTGGTGTTATATGAACAACAAGAATCAGTGACAAGGAAGATTTTGGTAGGAATACATAAACCCCCTTCCTTTTCATGGAATGACATAGCTTTGAAATTGTGGAGTGAGATGCAGAGAAGGGAAGAAACATGGAAAAAGGAAAAGCATAAGCTATAGAATTTGATTAAAAAGAAAGATGAAGAGATTGAAGAGAGGAATGCAAAAATTGTTTCCTTGAAGGAAAGGGTAGATAATGTGGTAGATTTAATACCAAAAATGATGACATGTAGAACTCCTCCTAGAGTGTATGCCCTTTACTTGAAGGAGTGAAATCTTTCCTTCAAGCTATCGAGGATCATTTCAGGTTTGAGTCCTACTTTTGATACTCCACATGAATTTTTCCAAGCTTATCAGCTTGCGCCTCCTGATGTTAAAAATTTGTTATGTGAATTATACCTACACAATTATGTTTTGTCTGATGATCATGATTGGAATCCCTTGCTATATATTGGGGACATTCATGTAAGGGCATTTATGTCCTGGATTCAAAATGAGATTAGTTGGGGAAAACAATATAGAATTTACAGGAAAGGGAATTGCATACTCCCCTGCCTCTAGGGCTAAATCTAGTAACCCTGGAGATATTTTCATGACATGGCATAGAATTTTTTACCACCCCAGCTACAAGGCTAATATTATTCCCATCAGAGAAGAGACCTACAAAGAGTATGAGAATGTAGTTGAAACCCTAGGAAAATCAGTAATGGGATATTTAGCACAAAGGTGGAATAGTTTTCCAAAAGAATTGAAATAGGCTGAACCCCACTCTTTACAGAACTATGTTGTAACATGCAAAAGGGTTGATAGGTACATACATATTGGTAGAAGGAAGCAACATTTTTGGCTTCCCTTGACATTTCAGCCACCTACATTATTGTGGTTTGTGCCAGCTTACAAGTTCTACCAGTATGACAAAGCTGCAAAAAGGACAAGATGGAACAAATTGGAGAGAAAATAAGGATCCTGATTCCGCCAACATAGATATTGATGTGGGACAATTGACAAAATCTGACTTCAGGGCATTAACTAGGAAATTTTTTATTACTCCTTCTACTAGAGGACCAAAAAAATGTGAGGTTGGGGGGAATGATGAGCTCAATTAATGGCTCAATTTTGATAGGATTCATTATATATTTTCTATTTCTATCTTATACTTTGACACCTGGTTGTTGATATTTTCCTTAAAGCCATAGGATTTAGACATAAGCTTTATCTTTGTGACTTCAATGATATTATCATGCTATGAGAATTATCTATGTGAATTTTCTAGTGGTTGAATGAATGTTACTGAGGTAATTATAGATATACATTTTTTTGTGTGTGCTAATACTATTTTGCAGGTTTCCACTAAAATGTTGATGTCAACAAAGCCTACTACGTTGGAGAAATTCTTGCCAGTTGGTCATTAAGAATTCAAAGCAAGAAAACTCTCATGGAGGGACATTCCTAATTCAAATAAAAGAATGTAACCACCTTTTTTAATGGTCATATTTGTTGTTGAGCAAATATAGGGGGTGTGTTGTGCTAGATTCGTGTTGAAGTGATTATGCTTTGACCAATTTAGTGCATGCATAACTTCCTCCATCTTTTTCTATGCTTTCAATAAGTGACATCCTCCTATTTTAATGGAGTTTACTGCTTAGGTAGTGAGGGATAGTTAGTAGTTTTATCCCTATAAATAATGGCCAGATGCTCCTTTTGATAAGGTTGGATATTTTGAATTTGTACTCGCATTTTCTAGTTTTATAGTTCTATTGCTGAGATGTTTTACTTATGATTTCAAGAATAATATGACATTTTGAGTTGTTGTATTTGAGTTAGTGTAAGGGAGACTCACCCAAGGGGTCCCACTTGGTGAGAATTCCATCTATTAATTTAAAATTTATTTTATGTTCAGTAGTTTGTTTCAATTTCAATAATTGTATGTTCCTGCAGCCACTGAAATTCCATTTTGTGACTGTTCTTGCAGCCAAGGCAGACATAATAGTTTCATGTTTGTTTGCTGAGATTTTCATTTCCATTCTTCATTTCCAATCTAGTTGTTAATGCTTAGTGTAGATGATGATTCATGTCCAATGTTTAAGTTGATTTACTTCCAACACTTTATTTCCAACATTGTTTCTTTCCTAGTTTATGGATGATTGCAATGAAGTCCTAGTGCACATACAATGCTGAACCATTTCAAGTTTATGTCCCTGGGTTGACAACTGAAATGCACCTTCATGATGAGTGAGCTACTTAGTGTAAATGATCAATATATAAGTCACAACCCTAAAGGATTAGTTATTAAACCATTAGAGGAGGCCAACACATGTCTGCAAGTGGATTGTGTGAACTGTGGTGGATTTATTTGTTTCATTGAGATTGTCGTCTCTCTGTAACTAGTCTTCTTTATCTTCCTTTTATCTCTATGGAAGTGAGCCCTCTAGGTTGTTAGCCATGTTGGACAATGAGTCCTTGTTGTAGACAGTGAGTCCTTGTTGTAGACAGCGAGTCCTTGTTTTGGCAGTGAGCCTTGTTTCTCAGGAAGTGGGCCTCTTGTAATTGGTTTTGATATTCTCTATAGTGTGAGTTAATCCTCGCCATGGTTTTCCCTCATTTGGCTTTCCATGTAAATCTAGTGTTATTGTGTTTATGTGATGGTTTTCAGTTTCTGCACTAGTATTTAATATTTTATCTGATAAGAAGTGTTAAGGATTAGTTTCGTGAATGAATTGAAGTTTAAATCTATGACAACTGATTCACCCCCCTCTCAGTTGTCTTGTTCAACAATTGGTATTAGAGCTTAGTTCCTTGGTGAAGAGCTTAATTGCTTGAGGAAGGTATGAGATGGCAGGAAAAATGATTTATGATTATCCGAGGTTCGATGGAAGTAACTATGCTATTTGGAAAATATTGATGGAAGAATATCTGGAGTATTGTGGATATGATGTGGAGAAAGCTTACAAGAATCCTTACACTCCTGCTGCTAATGGTCCAAGTACAACCAATGAGATCAAAGAACATGAAGCAAACAATAAGGTAAAGTACATTTTGAAGAACAGTCTGGTATATTCTGAGTTGATTAAGGTTTAGAATTTGAAGACTGCTAAGGAAGTCTGGGATGCTTTGGAAAGAGTGCATGAAGGTGATGAAAGAGTCAAAGAGTTGAAATTACATAATTTAGAGACACAATTTGAGCTTCTACACATGTCTGAAGATGAGAATGTTAAAGCTTATGTACAGAGATTGGATGAGATAGTGGTCGGAATGCGAGGACTTGGTGCTACTATAGATGAAACCAAAATTGTAAAGAAGATTTTAGAACTCTCCCTGATGCTTATAGTGAGAAGGTGTGTGCTATTTAACATAGTACAGATTATAAGACCTGCACTAAACATCTGTTGTTGGGATTTTTTACATCTTATGGGATGAGGAAGTTGAGTTTGAGGAATGGATGCAAATCAAAAACTTCCTTTAAGATTACAAAAGATGAAGATCGAGATGAAGAAAATTTTGATGAAATATAAGCTAACTTTATGAGAAGGATGAGGAAAGGCTCTGGTGAGTATGAAGGTAAGTTACCCTTTAAATGCTTTAGTTGTGGAGAAATAGGTCACTATGCTGCAAAGTTTCTGGAAAGAGCTAAGAGGAATAAACAAAGATATGAGAAAGAAAAGAAAGGAAAGAAGATTAATAGAGTATATTATGTTAATGAGAATGCTAGTATATGTGATGAAGATTCTGAGTATGAAGATCTTGATGACAATGAATTCTTATTCTTGGCAATTAAGGATGAACCTACTTTTGCTAATTTTGAAAAATAGGTGAAGGAAAGCCCTCCAAAGAAGGAGAAAAATGAAGGTACTATTATCTCTGCTCTACATGCTAAACAAGAAAAGAATTATTGGGTAGTTGACAGTGGTTATTCAAATCACATGACTGGTGATAAAAGTAATTTTGTTAAACTTGAAAAATATGATGGAGGCTTGGTTATGTTTGGAGATGATATTGGTGCTAAAATTTGTGGGATAGGTTCAGTAAGTTTTGATGGAAAGCATAATACTGATGATGTCTACTATGTTAAGGGTTTAAGGCATAATATTTTGGGTGTTGGTGAAATGTGTAGTAAGGGATATGATATTGTGTTTAAGGATGAGATATGTGAGATCTAGAAAGGATCTAGAACATTGATTGTTGTCGGAAAGAAATCTAAGGGAAATATCTATCAACTGAAGGGTGTTGATGGAAAATGCTTTATGAATCAGATTAATGACAGTTGGTTATGGCATAGAAGAATGTGTCACATGAATTTTGATAACTTGGTGAGTATTAGTGCTATTTAGGCCATGAGATATTTACCAAGAATTACAAAGCCCGTGAATGCTATTTGTAGGAATTTTCAGTTTGGGAAGCAAGTAAGAAATCATTACAGATCAAAGGAATAGTCTACTACTAGACTATTGGATTTAGTTCATATGGATCTCTATGGTCCTACAAGAGTGAGAAGTCTACAAGGTGAAAGGTACTTTATACTTTTGATTGATGATTATTCTAGATATACATGGGTTACATTTCTTAGAGAGAAATATACTGCATTAGATAGATTCAAGACATTCAAAGGTATGGTTGAAAATGAAGTGAATTTGAGGATAAAATGCTTAAGATTTGACAGAGGTGGAGAATTCATCTCCCATGAGTTTAATATGTTTTGTGAAATGCATGGAATAAAGAGATAGTTATCTGCTCTGAGGACTCCTCAACATAATGGAGTTGTTGAAAGGAAAAATAGAACAGTTCAAGAGGCTGCTAGATCAACGATTACTGAGGCTGGTTTACCATAATTTTACTAGAAATAGGCTATTCATACTGCTATTTATGTATTCAACTAGATTCAAGCAAGAGAAAATAGTACAAAGACTCCCTATGAGATATGGTTTGGAATAATTCATACTGTTAAGTATTTCACAGTATTTAGAAGTAAATGTTATATCACAAGAGATGGAAAAAATTTAGGTAAGTTTGATACAAGAAGTGATGAAGAATTTTTTCTTGGATATTTTACTAATAGCAAGGCATATAGATGTTTCAATAAAAGATTGAGAAATATTGTAGAAAATGAAAATCTCAAGCTTGATGAGACAGTGAAGAATTCAATTGACATTGATGGATATGAATTTGATGAACCTGATCGCATAAGAATTGAAGAGATTATGGAAGAACAAGAAAAGGATGAGCAAGAAGAGAAAAATGAACAAAATGAAAGAGAGGAAGATGTTTCGGTAATGTCACCTAAGACACCTAGATATGTATAGAAGAATCATTCAAAAAATAATATTATTGGAGATAAGACTAAAGGTGTATTAACTAGAAGCATAGCTACTGCTAAAGTTAATCTTTGCTTAATTTCTGAGATTGAACTGAAGACTGTAAGTGAAGCATGCAAAGATGAACATTGGATGGAAGTTATGAAAGAAGAACTTATGCAGATTGAGAAGAATCAAACTTGGGAATTGGTCCCAAAACCGACAGATAAAAACATTATTGGAACAAAGTGGGTATTCAAAAATAAGTTGAATGATAATGGAGAAGTGGTTAGAGACAAAGCAAGGCTTGTGTGTAAATGTTACTCACAAGTAGAAGGCATAGATTTTTAGGAAACCTTTGCTCTGGTAGCAAGAATGGAAGCTATAAGGATTTTCTTAGCATTTTTTTCTTATAAATACTTTAAGGTCTATTAGATGGATTTCAAGTCAGCATTTTTGAATGGTAAGCTAGAAGAAGAGGTCTACATGGAACAACCAGATATGGTGTACATATTGAAGAAATCTTTGTATGGATTGAAGCAAGCTCCTAGAGCTTGGTATGCAAGGTTGGACAGGTATTTGATTCAACAAGGTTTCAACAAAGGTACAATAGATAGTAATCTGTATTTTAAGATTGAAAATGACAAAATATTGATTGTGGTTATATATGTTGATGATATTATCTTTGGAGGAAATGAAAATATGTGCAAGATGTTTGCGAAAGAGATGCAAAAAGAATTTTGAAATGTCTATGTTTGGAGAGATGAATTTCTTTCTAGGGCTACTGATCAATCAAATAGAAAAAGGAATTTTTATTTCATAGTCTAAGTATGTGAGAGAGATGTTGAAGAAGTTTGGGATGGACGGTTTCAAACCAGTATGTACTCAAATGGTGACTAGTTGCAAATTGGGTAAAGATGATTCACCTAAGGATGATCAGAGCAAGAATAGATCTATGGTTGGTGGACTATTGTATTTGACTACTACTAGACCATATATCATGTGTGCAATTTTTTTTGTGGCTAGATTTGAAGAAGATCCTAAGGAAAAACATGTTTCTACTATTAAAAGAATATTCAGATATTTGAATGGCACTCTAGATTATGGATTGTGGTATTCTAGAGATGCTGACTTTACTCAAAGTGCTTATACAAATGTTGATTGGGCTAGATGTGTAGAAGATAGAAATAGTAGGAGTGGTGGGGCATTCTTTCTTGGTTATAGATTAATGGCATGGTTGAGTAAAAAGCAAGATTCAATCTCCTTGTCTATTGTTGAAGCTGAGTATATTGTTGTTGCATCTTGTTGTACACAAGTTCTATGTATGAAATGAACATTGAAATATATCATAGTGGTGTATGATGTTACTATTTCTATCTTCTATGATAATACAAGTGCAATTAACATTTCAAAGAATTCTATGATGCATTCGAGGATGAAGCATATATCTATCAAATATCATTTCTTAAGAGACAAGGTCATGAAGAATGAAATGAAGCTTGAGTATGTTCCAACGAAGGATCAGGTGGCTAATATATTCACGAAGGATCTTCCTAAAGATACTTTTGAGTATCTATAGGAGAAGTTAGGGGTCATTGCCTCTCCTTTCTTGAACTAGATGCATATGGAGATGCATCAGTCTGGTGGATCTATGGATCTATCTTTCTTTTCGACTATGTTTTGGTGGCTACCTCTTAGGGGGAGCAGGTAGTATCAAGTGTTGTCATTATGAGTATTATGTTTTCTATGTCAAAGGGGAAATCAATGCAAATTATCTTTTTCCTTTTCCATTGATGTCAAAGGGGGAGAGGAAGCATGTGAAAAAGAATGTGAAAAGAAAAGAGAGAGAGGAAGCATGTGATGAAACATAAAGGAAAATATTGAGAAGTGTATTCAGAGGTTGTATGTTGTCTTTGATGGTTTTTCACATCATGCGTTGCCATTAATGAAAAAGGAGGAGATTGTTGCAAGAATGGAAAGTTGAAGGTGTTTTCATTGATGTCAACCGATCAACTAGTTGTTGTTGGCTGTATATGTTGAGGATATTGAGAAAATTGTAATTAAGATATGTTGCATGTGTTCAATGATTGCTCTGGATTTTTCTCTAGATTTGATCCTATATTTGTATGATTCAAATATGTTGATCTTGGTTGTTGGAAGCTGCTATATCCTGATTTTCGACTGTTGATTCATTATACAGTGCGAGTTGTGCCCACTAGTTGTGAACTGTGGTTTTCTATGTTTCTGGTTGAGGTCTAGGAGAAATGTTGTTGGTCTGGATTTCTCTTTGTTGAAGTCTTATGACTTGTGGTTCTTGAGTTGAATTTTTTTGATCATATTGAAGATAATTTTGGTATTTCGAAAGTCCATGCTTAATGGTTCTATGTGTTTTACACTGGTTTGACCGAACTTGTGTGGAATACTACTTTCAAAGTTAGTGAAGCATGTTGGATTTATTTGGGTCCTTATGAAGCATGTGTCTGGGTCAGCCTCATTCTAATTCCACCCTAGTATTATTTGGCACTGAACCAATTTGAATTTGAATTTGGATAGCTGACTTTGGATATGTTTCAAAGTTGAACATGGTATAAATAAAGGATGAGTTAGTGGTGAAGTAATACAAGAGTGACGAAGAAGAGAATAAAAGGAAATAGAGACAAGAGCACAAAGAGAATAGAAATAAGTGTGAATCAGTATGTGTGTATGATGCGAGTATGGTAAATTAATGCAAAGCCTAAATGTTGAGTTTTCGAAAGCAGTGAGTTGAAGATGCACTCTATCATTCATGAATGTCTGCAAGTGGATTATGCAAATTGTGATGGATTTCTTTATTGCATTGAGATTGTCATCTCTTTGTAACTAGTATTCTTTATCTTCCTTGTATCTCTATGGTAGCGATCCCTCTTGGTTATTATCCCTATTGGATAATGAGTCCTTGTTTCAAACAGTGAGTCCTTGTTTTGGTAGTAAGCCTTGTTTCTCAGGTAGTGAGCCTCTTGTAATTGGTTTTTATATTCTCTATAGTGTGAGTTAATCCTCATCGTGGTTTTTACCTCATTGGGGTTTCCATGTAAATCTGGTGTTATTGTGTTTATGTGATGGTTTTCAGTTTCTACACTAGTATTTAATATTTTATCTGATAAGCAGTGTTAAGGATTAGTTCCGGTGAATGAATGAATAAATATGTGACAACTGATTCAACCCCCCTCTCAGTTGTCTTGTTCAACAAGGATAATTAATTAATTGATTTAATTAATTAATATTTTTGAGTTGAACGTGCAAATCAGGTTTGAATTTTGCAAATAAATTTGTATTTGTTTGATTTGACCTTTTTGATGATGTTTTGAATAATTTATTCAATTACTCAATTTTAGGGGAAAGTGACAGTTTTTATTAGAGGTAAAAACAAGTTTTGAAGGGTCCCAGAACCCTTTACAAAATAAATCAGCTGATAAAAATAGAAAACAACATTACGTAGCAATCAACCCAACGACTGCAAACCAACGGCTAAAAAGTAGCCAAAAAGAAGGCAGCCAGCCAACACCACTACATATTGTTCAGAATCGCAACAACCTCCATTTCACTAGAAACCATCTTCTGCACATTATCCATAGTATCAAACACCTCTAAACTAGAGGCCCTACCCTGAGCTTTCATTCAGTTTCTAGTTCTGGCCCTCAACCCACCAGTGTTTACCTCAACACTCAAAACACTACCTTTAACACCACCCTTCTCACCAGCGCATTCCACATCCAAGAACTTACCCACAACAAAAATATCATCAAAAAACACATTATCCTTTCTCTTTTTCATAGTAATCACAGGGGAGATCACCTTGGCAGAGTAAAAAATAACCAAAACCTTAGGGACATCTCCACTCTTCATCACAACATTCCACATTTTATCAATTTTATCCTCAAGGGATAAGATTCTCCCTTCTAAGTTCTGTTTCAAATTGAGGGTTTCCTCTACCACGGTATTAGCCAAAGTATTAAGAGAGTCCATCAGATCATCAATTTGTCTTTGGACAAAAGGATCCTTAGCCTTACTAGCAATACCTCTAATTCTAACATTAGTCCTGTTAATCTCATGGAAGAACCACTTAAAAAGTTTAAACAACACATTAGCACTATCACGAGCCGAACCCAACACATCAACATCCTCTCTGCCAAAGTTATCAATCCCTTTCCCCATAGAAACATCCTCATTAGAAGAACTAACATGAACCTTATCAGCAAAAATAACCTTACCTTTTCCAACAGAGATATGAGTTTTCATCTTTTGAATGGAGCAGGCGATTTCCTCCGCAACAACCTTCCTTTTCATCAGCCTATCCACATCCGCTTTGCTAGTTCCCATAGTATGTCCTCCACCCACAACCCTTTCCTTCCCCTACTTCTACTTCCCAATGTTAGCACCTAGACAAGTCTCACCAAAGATACCTCTAGCCAGGGAAAGAGGGAAACCCTTCTCCAAGATTTGGCCAATAGTTCTCAACACCCTTCTCTTCCGGCTCCCATCCTTAGTCTCCTATAGTTGTCTAGTCACTGGGGGAGGAGAGGAAGCTTCCCCATAAAGCTCATTTTTGTCCTTAACCCCCTTAGAATGAACTTTCACTGCCACCTCATCACTACATGTCGTATAACCCTCTTTTTCATCTAACTTCCTTTTCCCAGTCTTACCCGGAACAGGGGAATTAGGGCCCTCCTCAAAAGAGGCATACAAATCTGGGACATAATCAACATCATCATCCCTATCAGACTCATATTCTTTGTTCAAAATAAGCTTCCTCTTCTTATATTTTTTAATAACCTTTTCCTCTTCTGACATCGTCTCATAACCCTCCCAAGGTTTAGCAATATCTTCCTTCGGGGACATAAGAGGTTTTTGCACCTCATGAACTTTGACATGTTCATAGATAAGGAGAATTAACCCCACATGTAGGACAAGGTTTCTGGGGTTTTTCATATGATCCTTAATCCTCAAGTCAAGTGACATCAACAAGTAGTAAGGAAAGGAAATTCATTTCTTATGCCTGAAATGGTTAAGCAAAAGGAAATGGTAAGTGTTAATCACCGTATACATGCCTTCCAAGGTGACATACCTCATAATCTCTTCAACAACATCACACCACAACGCTTTTAAGGAGATCCTTTGATAACCACCACTCTTCGTCGTCTTCAAATCAACAACCTCATTCCCTTTAACAAAAATAGACATCGCAGCTTGCGATTATTTTTTGTCTCTGAACACCTTCATACCATGCATATGCAAGCCAATAATTTGAGCTATGAATTCTTCATCAACCACGACTTCCCTTCCGCCCAAATTCAGGGTTCTCTCATTCCACCCTTGAGTAACCAAATCAGTGACCTGGGGGTTTTTACCATGCAGTTTATCCATATACGGAGTTAAGCCACCCTTCTCTAAAATCTCCCACACCTCCTTCTTCTGCTTAGTAGAAATGTAGGACTTAGGCTTGGCACAATTTTCGTCCCCACCCATCACAAAAGACTTAACAAATAGAGGCCAAGCACAACATAGAAACCTCAGGAGAATAAGACATATACCACTTAGAGCAAAATTATAAGACTGAAGACTTTGGAAAATAAGACGAATATCACCCAGAATCTGTGTGAAGCTAGCATGACATATATGAAATGATGAACTTGAACTCCAGTCCATGTGAAATTCGTCCACCATACTTAAAACTTGAGCATCCCCATTCATAATATTAGGCCACGTGATCAAGGACATGCACAACTCAATACAAAATAAGATCAAAAACAACTTGAGATTAGCATTCATTGTTAATAATAGTTGTTGCCTCAAAAGGAATAGGGTCATTTAAATCCCGCTCCTTTCTTTCTCTAGCACAAAAGTTAGCAAAGAAATCAGCTAACATATTTCGCTCTCTCAATATATGGGAGATATAACAAGTATCAAAGGAATTGATAATTTCAATGGAATCCCTAACTAAGGCCTCAGTAGTCCAAAATGGAGGTGAAGCATTCTTCAAATTATTTATAATTTTCAAAGAGTCACCCTCCAACCAGACCTTCCTATAACCTTTGCTTTGAGCCATTTTGAGTCCATGATAGGCTGTAGTTGCCTCTGTGTAGTGGTTTTTCTGGATTCCCAAAGGGAGTGCGACAACTGAGATGAGCCTACCATTAGAATTTCTAATCACTCCCCCAAATCTTGTAGGTCTCGAATTTCCTTTTTCCGTGCCATAAAAATTTATCTTAACCCAACCATCTAGTGGCGCCTTCCAAGCAACATCTTCTCTTGAAGATTTCCCTTTAGAGACCAGAAGAGAAATATCACAAGGAAACTTCCACTTTTGTGTAATAGAGATATCATAGGAATAGAGGATAATCTTTTTTCCAACATAAAAGGAGATCCCAGAAAGAAAGTTTTCCTCAATACCCGCACAAATATTATGAGCCACAGATAAAACTGGAAGAGTAGAATTTCTAAAAATTATGTTGTTGCGCTCCAGCCAAACCCCCCAAATCATATGAGGCAAAGTGAGAGACCACAAAATCCGCAGAGCCGTATTAGATGAGGGGCCAACCCATTGATACCATAAATCTTCGACAAAACTAGGAAACACCTAGCTAAGATTCCAAAGCAAGAGCACATTATTCCAGATCACACCGACATATCTACACCCAATAAAAAAATGACAATTATTTTTTGCTTCCTCTTCACAAAGAAAGCATCTATTGGGCGTAAAAAAACCTCTTTTAATCAGATTATCAGTAGTTAAAATTTTGTTATGGCAGAAGAGCCAAAAGAAAATGTTGACCTTAGGAATCAATCTAGAGGACCAAACAGAGGCTCAAAAAGGAGGCGGGCCAATAAAGGATTCGTTGAAATGAAAATCCAAAGCAACAGAGAAGTTACCCGCAGAGGAAGGCTTCTAGACAAACTTATTAGGAGAAGGGATAGAAGGAATATGAACCAAAGAAGTATCCTTATAAATAATTTCTAGACCAGGGTCCACCTCATGCAACTTCCTCCAACAACCTCCATCAAATCTGCCAAACTGTTGCACACAGAGGTCCATAAAGGGTTGATCCCATGGCTCATCCTTTAGAGTCCCATTGCCATACCAATTATCATCCCAAAAAAAAATACTCCTCCCATTATCCATCTGCCAAAAGAGACCCTTAGCCACAAGCCTTTGAGCCTTCAACATAAAATTCCATAACATAGAACCATACAGAGGATTAAACTCATTAGATAAAAAATCTCTAATCCCATCAGCACCGTGTAAGTATTTTCTCTAAGAAATTTTCACCCACTCACTTTTGGCTAGCAAGAGATTCCACAACTGTTTACCCAAAAGGGCCATGTTAAACGTTCTGATTTTGTGAATTCCCAACACACCAGCCTTGTTAGGCCGACAAACATTATCCCAAGCAACCAAATGAGTTATTTTTTTATCTACAACACTTGTCGAAATGAAGTTTTTCTGAATTCCTTCCAAGATATCCACAAATTTCCTCAGCATGTGAAAGAGACTAAGGGCATAGACCAGAATATTCTGAAAGGTGGATTTAATCAACTAAAATTTGCTAGCTTGGCTCAACAAAGCCCCCTTCCACCCATCCAACTTGGAATTAAATTTTTCAATCAACCCCCTCCATAAGGAATCCGGAGCCTTAGAGCATAAGGGGAGCCCTAAGTAAGAAGCAGGAAGTTCACCAATTTGACACTGCATAATTCTAGCTATCCTATTTTGTCTTTGAATCGAAGTGTTAAAAAAGAAAATCACACTCTTCTATAAGCTAACCTTCTGCCCAGAAGCAACCTCATACATTTTCAAAATTTGTTTGATAGCCTTAGCTTCCTTAATAGATTCCTTCCCAAGCAAAAGAGAATCATCCACAAATTGTTGATGAGAACAAACAAGGTTAGTAGAAGAAGGGGTTAACCCATTCATAAGACCAAAATTAGCAAATCTTTGGATAAGACGGCCCAAGGACTCAACCATAATAATAAATAGGAAGGGAGAGAGAGGATCCCCTTTCCGTAAACCCCTAGAGCAATCAAAGAGAGAAGAAGGAGACCCATTAATGAGCACAGAGAACCGAGGAGTCGAAATAAGTTGATGAACCAGAGCCACCATTTTCTCCCCAAAACCAAAGGAGAGAAGAATATTAGACAAAAAACCCCAATCCACTCTATCATAAGCTTTAAGTAAATCAAGCTTGAGGATAAACCCAACCTGTTTATTGATAGTAAGAGAGTGAATATTCTCATGAACAGTGAGAATAGAGTCCAAAATTTTCCTACCAGCCACAAATCCATTCTACTAAGGAGAAATGATGAGAGGCAATTTTTTTTGCAACCTCAATGCCGAAACCTTGGAGAAAATCTTATAAATCGATTTGCAAAGACTGATAGGTTAGAACTCCTCAAAAGAAGTAGCACCAGGCTTTTTGGGAATCAAAACGAAACCTTGGAGAAAATATTATAAATCTATTTGCAAAGACTGAAAGGTCAGAACTCCTCAAAAGAAGTAGCACTAGGATTTTTGGGAATCAAAACAATAAAGGAGGAGTTCAACTCCTTTAAAAGGGAACCAGATTTGAAAAACTCCTTAGTAGCTGCAACATCTTTCACAATAATTTACCAAAAAGACTAAAAAAATAACATGGGAAATTCATCAAGGCCCGGAACCTTATTACCTTCAAAGGAGAAAAAAAAACACCGAATTTCATCCGCCGAAGGAATACAAACTAACTGCCTGTTGTGCTCATCATCCACCAATTGGGGAATATCCCTCAAAATATCCTCTTGACATGCCAAATCAAGCTCCCCCTCCACCAAAAGCAACTGAGAGAAATAGGAAGCAACAACAAGCTGCAAATCAACATCCTTCTCCAAAGCTTGATTATTATAGTTAATCGGATTAATCATGTTAGAAGCCCTATGTTTCAGCGTAGAGATATGAAAAAACTTACTATTATGATCCCCACTTTTCAACCACATGATCCTTGAATGTTTTTTCCAAAATTCTTCCTCCTTTGCAACTATATTATGCAACTTGGAAAGAAGAACATTTTCCTTCAACATCAAATCCCGATCATACCTAGATGATTGAATGACTTGTTGAATAGAGTGAAGCTCCCTAGAAACCCTGTCTTTCTCCAAAAAAAATGACCAAAAGAGGTACGGTTCCATTTTCTTACATTATGCTTAACATTAGCCACATTTTTAGCAACTCTATACATAGTCGACCCCTCCACATTAATATTCCACTAGTCCATAATTAAATTACCCAAGTCAGGATGACAAGTCCACATTTTATCAAATCTAAAAGGAAAGTTCTTCTTGCCACCCAACAAATCCATAGAGAAAGCCAAGGGGAAGTGATCCAAGCCTAATCTAGTAAAAGCTGAGAGGGAGTAGGAGTAGTGGACTAACCACTCAGGGGTTAAAAGAGCATGATCCAGCTTAACCTAGATAAGGGCGTTACGCACCTACCTATTTGACTAGGTAAAGGAAGCCCCTTTTAGATCCAAATCAAGAAGAGCCAAGTCATTAATGAACTACATCAGGTCGTATTTGCTATCATCCACATTCTGTGATCCTCCCATCTTATCAGCATCATGTAGAGGAGTATTGAAATCTCCAATGACCAACCAATTACCAATGTTATGCAAACTTTAAAAGAAGCAAGATTCTCCCAAATCCTTTTTTTGGCACTCTTACAATTAGGAGCATAAATATTAGAAAAATTCCAAGAGAACTTATCATGAAGGTGGAAAAAAGAGGTAGCCACATGATTACTATCATTAAGCACATCCACACCTCTAATCACCCTAAGATTCCAAAAATTCACAATCCCACCAGAAGCACCAACTGCCTCAGAACAATGCATCCCACAATCCTTGAAAATATTCATTTTCAACCTAGAAAGTTTATTCAAACCCATTTTAGTTTCTTGAATTAAAACGATATCATGGCAATGATCTCTTACCAGATTATCCAAGAGATCATGCTTATGAGGGTGATTCAAACCCCTCATATTCCAGGAGATAAATCTTCATGGGAGTTTATAGGAAGTGCTCTTAGAGCACATATCCAACAGAGTTCTCTGCGTGCCATCAACTATATCCATCTGACTCTCCTTCTCCTTAGCAACATTAGCTGGAGGTCGTCCTCTACCATGTGGCTCAGACCCATAGTCTGACCTCTGCCTATTCCTTGTCACAACTCCTAGCGGGGGAGAGTGTTTCTTCGTATTAGACCCATGGACCTAAGTGTAAGGCAGATTTTCCACTTCCTTCGACTCCACAAACTCCATAACATCAGGCCTCATCTCCAACCCCTCTATTTTTGACACCACACTTTGAGGAACCCCCCCACCCAAGGAGGAGATCTAGATTCAACAATCACAGAGGAATGATTTTCCTCCAACATCACAGGCATTTCCTTAGTAAACATAGGGGGTGAGCAATCCTTTTCAACCTGTCCCATATCCTGATTCATTTCCCCCTAAGCAGGTAGACATTTAGAAGAATCCACCTTATCAGCCTCATCCAGGTGTGTGTCCTCATGAACCTTTGAGGAGGGCACACCTTCAGGCTCCACCTCCTGAGCAGGAGGAGGTTTTACAGACTCTACCTCCTAAGCTGGAGGTTTCTCTTTCTCTCTCCATTGTTTTTCATCTACTTAGGTACTTTGAGAGGATATTTTTTAGCCCAGTGGCCAACTTTTTTATAGTGAAAACATGCAAAGGGATTCGACTCAAATTCAACCATCTGCTCTCACACCCCAAGTTTAGAGTTAATCTTAATCATAGAAGGAAAATCACCTGATTGCTCCATATTCACACAAAATCTAGCATAAACCAGCCGCTTCCTAGAAGCAGTCATTTGGTCTATTGACAATAAACAACCAAACGTAATGGCAATCCCCTTAAACACCTCCTCATCCCAAAATTCCAACGAGAGGCCAAGGAATCTAACCCAAACCGGAGCATCTGAGAAAGAGCATGAGTTCAAATTGAAGCCCAATTCCCACTTCTTCAGCATCAAGGAAGAATTTCCAAGGAACCATGGACCACTCGTCAACGCCATCACCATATCATCTTCATAGTTGAAGGAAAAAGAGAATAAACCTTTAGCCATAGCAGCCACATCAACTTGTCCTTTAGGTTTCCAGCGATTTAAAGTAAACTTGTGCACCAACTCAATATGAGGCCGAGGACCAACAAATTTACCCAATAGAGCCATGTCCATATTAGACATTCTTTTGTCAACAATACAGTCTGAAATAGAGACAGAGTACTCTCTAGTCTTTTTATTAGCAACAAAAGGCACTGGAGGGGAAGTACTTTTTCCTTTAGGCTTAGATCCAAACATATTTTACCATTCAAGAGAAGATGTCGACAAGAAAGCATTCTTAGTCTTGTCAAACCCAAGACCCTCCACAATAGGAGTCCAATCACACCCATCCGAAGATAGGCCATTCCCTGACTTATCAGAACCAGGTACCACTTTTTCAGAGCCAGACACCTAGGAATGTGTTGAACGCACACTCTTCAAAGCCCCTTTCGCGTAAAAAAAAATGTTAGCCACAAAAGGGGACCCACTCAGCTTACCTGCAACAAGGGCCTCGCTTGACATTACCCTCTCATCAACAAATTGTCCACCATTACTGCCTAAAGCATCATCTTGATCTCTTGCCTTTTCAGAATTTGAAAAATCACCACCACCATCGCCACCACCCGAGGAGCTTCCCATCGCTTGAGCTTTGGGAAAGTGACATAGTTAAACTATTATGTTTTAATAATTTAATTGATTTAGGGGAATAAGGTAAATTAGCGACATAATTAAATAATTGATGTTATTTAATTAATCAAGAGGAATAAAGTTAGATTAGGACTTCTTTAAATAAATGAAATTTATTTAACTAGTCAAAAATGATGAAAAAGTGAATTAATTAAATAATATAATATTATTCAATTAATAGAGGAAATTAGGGTTTTTCCTGATATAAATGATGATTTGAGGATGAATTAATTAAATAATGTTAAATCACTTAATTAATAGACGAATATGAGAAACAATAATAATTAAATAATAATGTATTATTTAATCAAAAGAGTGAGAGTTAGTTAAATAGTGTTGTTTTCCAGTCAAGACAATTTTAGGTGTCTACATATATATACATTGCTAAATAGAATTAATTGCTATATGTATATATATATATATATGCGCTTGCACATATATATCCTTTGACGAATAAGTTCATTTAAATAATCCATTTGATATTTGAATGAATATGACCATGCTATCATTTTCATAAACAATATGCGTGTGTACATACATGCACATATACACATATATATTTACGTACAAATGGAAAATAATGATATATATACTGGCTGGCTATGTGTTGGTTTTTGGCTGCTTGTTTTGTTTTTGATTATATGATGAAGTAGTGACTTATCTTGTAAAGGGTTTCGGGGCCCCTTCAAAACCTATTTTTCCTATAATAAAAATGATATATATATATGTTTATACATATATACTTATATATGCAATGTATGTTTCCGTTACATACTTCACACACATATATTAGTATATGCATATATTAAACATATATATCATTACTTTGATTCTTTCATTGAAACACATATATCATGTTACCATTTCTTATCAACATGAATACACTCATATTCTCATCGACATGCATATACATTAAGTGTATACACACACACACACACACATATATATATATATATATAATCAATTCCCCATGTATGTATACTCCTAAGTATTTATACTTACATACATATGCACATGATGATGCTCTTATGCATGGATCAATATATATATAACCATATACATGTATACATTTAACGTACATATGAATCGATGTAAAGATAACTATTCATAAAGCTCAAAGACTCAAAGATTCAATATCGATAACTTGATCAATCAATCAAAGAAATCAAAGAAATTTGCTTAAGAATTTTAATCCTTCCCCAAAGGTTACTTGGTTCCAACTGACCCGACTCAACTAGACCAACTAGGGTGTGAGTGCGTGTAAGCTCAGTAAGGTTGATTAAAGGTTACCAAACCAAGTTCCTCTTCTGAGTGATACTTCCCCTCCCTTCTAGAGGCATGAACCTGTACTTGCATCCAACTCAACATACAGTAACAATAGTCAGATGCTTACATGAAATCCACATGCATCATAAAACATTAGCATATTCATATTGCAATACATGTTCTTTCATTGTACTTCATCAATATAAACATAATTACTCCTTCAAAGCAATAACATCTTAATACCTATTTTAGTATTTCATATATTTATCAAACATATCGAAATCATGATTTGTGCTCATCATCCTATTTACCCGTGAAAGTAAAAGTAACTTAGTAACAACAAGACGGGGTGTAACACAAATATTATAGGATAATTGTTTGCATCATAATGAGGAAACATTGTAACACACGATGAAACTATTTGAAAAGATTGAGTGAAAAAGAAAGATATGAAAATAATAGAGAAGAAAACATAATGAAAATAGAGATTATAAATGTCAACCATGGCCACATATTTGTAGTGACTAGCTCCAATATTTTCTATTACACACGTTTTGTGCAATCTTACAATTGGACTTCCTTTTTTTTTGGATGATAAATTTTATCATTTATTGGAAATATCTAATAATGTCTTGTTTAAGCCTTACTTAGATTCATATGACTTTCAAAGTATACAAAAAAGCGTGATGAAAAAGTTCTTACAATTCATTAGAGAATTTCATTGCTAAATATTCCTTGTATTTATGCTCGTGTAGTCCATCATCTCCCAAGAAATACCAAAGAAACAAAAGAAAATACCACCTTGAAGGGCTTTTATTTGTGATAAAAAAAGGTTTTGAAAAACATACGTTACTGAAAAATAGAAACAATTTTTGTTTTGGATACACAGACTAAAGCTTCATTAGAAAGTTTATTATGTTCCTCCCACCTTCTGACCATGAGTGATCCCTTGTTGCTAGGTCTAGCAGTGTTTGGTAGGGCTACAAATTGCATCAAGCGTGGATGACAACATGATTGGTAGGATTTCAATGTAATTGAATTGTAGTATAGGATGATAGCACGTGTGCTAGTGCCTAAATACATACAAATAATAAATTTTGAATATGAACTCAAATACATTGGTTTTACATCAAGTGTTTGTTGATCCTCACCTATAGCTTGGGAAAACTCAACAATATAATGGAAAATCTATAAATACAACTTGTATGAGAGCATCGAATCCATTGGTGTTTAGAGTAGAAAATTATTGTATGTTTCTATTTGTTGTAGAAGTAATAGAAGTAAAAGGCACAATTTCCCACTTACTTATATATCTCTTTGCCATTAATAAAGGAGGGTAGTCAAGACACATTGAAATTACCAAAATTATTGTTTTTTTTACATATTAGAAATTTTCCAATGTAAAAATCTTGTGCTATGAGTTATATTTAATTTAAATACAAGAAGTTTATCTCTAATAATCTATTATTTTTCATTACAAAACAAGTAGGAAAGCATAAATTAATTTAGACAATTTTTAAATCCCAAAGATTTAAGTTTATAAATCAATTTGGTGCTTGAGCTTTGAATTTTTTTTGAAAGGTATGTTTGTTGGAGTACGGAAAACAATGAGAGGGGGGTTGAATCACTGTTTTAATAACCAAATTCAATTTAATTGTTTTTCAAAACACATAACTTCTTTGTAATCATGGAATGTTCAATTTCAAGAATGTATTCAAATGTGATAGTCAATATCAGATCCTTAAACCACATGAAAAACTCAAATGTTCCAAAGTATATAAAGGAAGCTGCAAGACTAAATTGTATGAATCATGATAACCACATAGATCATCAAAGAACCATAACACAATATTTTTATGAGTGGAAAAACCTCATAGGGATAAAAAAACCACTTGAGAAAATTTCCTCACTGGATACTTTTTGTGCATCACTAACAAAGCATCACTGGCTATTTTTTGTGCCTCACTAGGAAAGCCTCACTGGAAAAGGAACCTCACTAGTTACAAGTATGCCTCACTAGAAAATACAACTTTCACATCAAAATAAAGAGTAAAATATAGAGGGTCTCTATGTTTCATTGAAGCTCATGGCAATTTTCTGCCTTAACACATTTCATGTCATATAGATTTGTATTGAAACCTAGAAAACATAAATGTATTAACTTAACCCTACACTATCTTTTTGTATTCAATCTTTTAGAACACAGGATTCAATTTATAGTCCAACTGTAAAAAACACATTCAAGAACTCATTTTCATGAAACATTTGCAAAATAGGGTTTCAAGAGAAACCACTCCTTACAAAGCATAATAAAACAACCAAATCATATGAACTTGCAGACTTGAATTATCATTTATTTTCCCTAACCTTATGTCATGCATAAGCCACTGTTATATATAGCAATCAATAATCTGATAAACCATATTACAACCATACCTTTTTCAATGACAAAAATTAATTGAAATAACTTATAAATCTCAACTACACAAACCACTGAATCCTTCATTTGCTCATAGCCACCACAAATTTGTTGTTGTCAAATCCTTGAAACATGTCGTTGCATACCATAAGATACAAACCCTAAGTTCATTGTTGTATACACCAAGTTCTCAACTTTTCATAATGCTTGATAAACCTTGCTTTGCACATTATACAATGTTACCCTGCTAAATCGGTAACCCTAGAAGGGGCTAGTAGAAACAATGAAATTTATTGCCTTCAAACCTTTCACAAACATTTGTGACCTGCTAGGAAGGTTACTAATCAAAACAACTTTAATTTATTCCTTTTGAATTTATAAATAAATACAAACATTTCAAAAAACCTTGGAGGAATACAAGAGCCCTTTGTCACCATACACATTAGACAAGGTTACACAAGTTTTTCAACCAAATATTTGCCAAAAATAACCTCAAGGTAGAAAGAAAAATGTGCCAACATTATACCACCAATCACCTAAATCTAACATCAGTGAAAAAAACAATGCCAAAGCCAACAAAACTTCCCCTTTGGCATTGATGTCAACAACCAATTCTTTATTGCTCCCCATTTGAAGATAAAGCTGAAAAGCATTGAAAGTATTCATTGAAACTATAAAATGCCTTGAGAAAACAAAGGCACTGAAAACCCGTGTCAAAGCATTGGAAGAAAATCTCATATTCCATGTTGATAGATGCACTAAATGCACTACAAGTGATAAAGACCACTGTAAGTAAATGCATACTGAAATGATAAAAGAAAAAAGTAAACACTATAAATGCTCATGCACACTGTACTGCTATACTAAGAATTCCCTATCATGGTCTTGATCACTGAAGAATGCATCTCAATCTCACTGACATCATACTGTAAAATGAAATTCTCATACTGTTCATGACTGTTCATCTCCCCCTTTGACAACAATGCCAAAAGAACAAACAAAAACACACTATAAGACTAACCAATAGAGATCTGTTGCTAAAAAAAAGAAGCATAGCACTATTAGGAAATGAGGCAACTATCAAAGCAAGAGGAAAATAGTGATAGAACTGATTGTCCAATAAGAAGGAACCACTACACCAAACATAAACCAATTAGATGCCATCAAGAATGAGCACAAAGCACCACTAAAACCACTTGGAAAACTATGACTAAAAATCAATGAGCACAATTAGAACAAAGTAGATAGTGCATAAATATTGACAAGCACATTTGAGCATATACTAGAGAAAGATGTAGAAGTCTCATAAAGCAACAAGCATCAGTATGGAGCATCAAAAATTGAAAAAAATCCACTGTATCTTCATGGTGTACAATATCACAAGGAACCACAAACTAGAGAATTTAAGGCATGCAAACAGTTTGTCATCACTGTTATATGTATGCACCAAGAACACACTATGAAATTTTTGTCACATAGAAACTCAATTCATTGATCCGAGTGTTGTTATACAATCTAAACAACTGAATAAGAATGAAAAGATAAGCTTTGAAGCTCCCCCTGAAATACTGCATAGTATTCATTGAGCATTGTTCAACTGCCATTCATGTTATGAAGAATGTTACTCCCTCTTAGACAACAATTTCCAAAGAAGTAGAGAAAATATTCATGGGAATGAGCCATAGTCACAAAACAATACTACTTATTACATTGTTGCTAACATTGTTACCTTGCTGCAGAAGTAAGAGTTACAAGCTATCAACTGTCATATGCAAGAACACACTTCAATGTGCAAAGAATTGTCACAAAATGTCAGCATCATTGTTACCTCTTCCTTGTCAAAGTAGTCATGATTAACAATATGCATTGACTTCTTTACTATGATGGAAAATATATCACTACCACTAACACTATTCCCTGCAAACTTGAAGAGAACAACCACAATCATCAAGAGCACTATCAATGTTTTGAAGTGGACTCAAAGTCACTGTCTTGAAATACACTAAATTTGTCATGAAGTCACTATCTTGAAAAATTATTGAAGCTAACAAGAATGCTACTATCTTAAACACTTGACAACAAATGTGCCCACTCATTATCACCACCTTTGAAAAATAGAAATTGTTACCAAGATGTATCATTGTCACTCGAAGTAAGAAGAGATCTTCAAAATATTTTCTAACATTATAAACATCAGAGCATATAAACTGAGATGACATGATAAACATTTATCTTGGTCTGTCCACATAAATGATTATAGACTTCCCTAATTTGACGATAAACACAATCATGCACATCTTCATACCACCACCTGTCCTTATAATACTCAAAATCATTTTTCTCATGCATATACAAATTATCATGACTTCCAAGAATGAACGTAATCAAGAATCTATTTATATAACTCATGATAAAACTACCAATACATGGATATACCTGTCTAAACTTGTTTGGAATAACTCCTCACTTTCGTATGTTTTTCTCTTATTTGAAATTTTGTTTGAACTATCCTTTGAATTCTTTCAATAGAGCACAAAGAGTTGCCACTTATGATTTAACAAGGATTTATCTTCTTTGAAATGGTTGTGGCAATCTCATATTCTTGTCTTCATTGAATATTCTACCAATGACTATCATCATAAACAAAGGACTAGAAAAACACCTATTGAATGGTGACTTAACCAAATCAACGTCACATGTGCACCAATAATACTTCACAACAAAACCACCATCATATTGAATCATCACAAATATAGAGCAGATAAAGTAAGACAACCTGCCATTTGGAACATAGGTATCTTGGAACCATTGTGAATTGACAAATATTAAACATAGAATACTCCCCTTTTATGCAAAACCACACTGTTAGAGAAGCAAATCAGTATCACCATAGAAATGAGTGAGTCAACATGATCCAAAATAAAGCATTATATCCTGCAAGGCAAGGCATATGACTGAAAGGGTGATAACACTATCATGAGCACATCAAACCAATGTTTACCTACACACTGCTTGAATAGATATCCTTCATAAATAGATCAATATCATGACAACATTGTAATCATAATTTTTTTTGCAAGTTATTAGAGGAGAAGGAATAAAAATAGTATAGCATTTTCAAATGACTCAAATGACATAATCAAACTAGAACTATTGCCACCATCAAAACACCAAATCACTGCAAAAGATACAAATTCTTTGTTGCTTAAGGGGTTTAAATGATAAAGCTATAAGCATATCCCCCTAACTTCATGCTTCCCTTTATGCAATAATAGATGTTGCTTGTGTAGAATGGACAAGCTTAGATTCAAATTTCCTTATGTTCACAGTCTCGTGAATATTATAAATGTTCCCTTTTGTCCTTAAGCCTGCTGCAAATATCATTCCTGATTTCTTACTTATCTCACAACCTTGAGCATTAAATGTAATACTAAATCCATTGTCATAAATTTGACTTGCACTCAGAAGATTGTGTGTTAAACCTTCTACAAAGTACACATCATGTAAAAAAGTATCATCATCTAGAAGAATGGTACCTTTTCCTTTAATCAGAATACAAAAATCATTCCCAAACTTGACTGAACCACCAACTTAATCTTCAAAATTGACAAACTTTCTCTTATCACCAGTTATTTGGTGAGAGCATCCACTATCTACAACCGATTTTTCTTCTTTTTTAACATGTAGGGTTGTTTGAACAAGCATAGCTTCAGACCTTTTATCAACCCTCTTTAGTCTCCACATTAATTTTGTTTTATCCGTATTAGAAGGTTTCTTGAGATGAATGACGGTTTTGTTTTGTTACACTTCAAAGTTAGGTCTGCAAAACCTAGCTATATGTCCAAGGTTTCCACAGTTAAAACACTTCAACTTATTCAATGAATTACTCCTTTTTTCAATTGATGGTTTCAGTAAATTTTCATTTGTGACATCAACACATTGTGTTTCATTGGAATGTGAGTAGTGCCCTTCTACAAACCCTAGACTAGTCTTATCCTTATGGTCTCCTTGTTTTCCCAAAAGATCTACTAACTTAACACTGTTATTACACATATCAAGTTTTTTTCTCAAGGCTACAATTTATGCCTCTAATATGCAACATTGCATTTCTTTGGTGTCCAACTAGATTTTAGTAACTTTTGCAAGTTCAAGTTCTAGTTTCAAATTTGCAATTTATTTTTCAAACTCATTAATTTTATTAATGAGATTTTCAGTGTCTTTTTGGATTTGGTTTTTTCTGTACTACAACCTCCTTCTTGAGTTTTTTTATTTTACTAAGAGCACTTATTAGCTCACCCTCAAAATCCTCCTCAAGTTTAGATTGATTTGCAATCTTTTCATTTTGATTCTCATTTGGACTAATTATTGTCAAAAACAGGGTTTCTTCTTCTTCTTCAATAGATGCTTTTGAACCATTATCTATTACATCAACATCTTTGATGAACAAGCTTTTCTTATTTGTGAAAACATTTTTCTTTTTAATTTTATTTTTTTTCTTTCCTTGTCTCCAATTATCTTCTTCATCGCTTTTAGAGTCTTTGTTAGGGAATTGAGTAGCATAATACCCAATTTTACCATAATTGAAGCACTTAAATGGAAGCTTCCCTTTATATCTACCTGACCCTCTTCTTAGTTTGCTCACAAGGATGGATTCACTGTTATCTAGTTTTTCTGAGTCAAAATTTATGTCATTAACCCTTTTACAAATTTAAAGGCAACTTCTTTCGTAGTGGGATTATCACTACACATTCTCATTTCATAGGCTATAAAGACACCATGAAGTTCATCTAAAGTGAGTTTGTTTATGTCCCTCTCTTCTACAACAAAGAATTTAGGATCATATTTAGGTGTCAATGACCTTAACACCATTTTAACAACTTTTTCTTCTAAAACTTCACCAAGACCACGAATTGAGTTTATAGTTTCTCAAACTCTTAGAAGGTAATCAACTACCTTCTCTTCCTCAATCATCTGTAGGCCTTAAAAATTGGCTCTAAAAGTTTGTAATTTAGCCTCTTTAACTTTTTCATCACCCTCATAAATACTAGACAGTTCATACCAAATAGACTTTGTAGTTTTACAGTCCATAATTTTAACAAGCACATCATTATTCAGTTCACAAAAAATAGCAATTATATCCCTAGCATCACAATCATAGGCCTTTTTTTGGTTTGCAGTAGAGGGTGTTGTTGTGGTAGTGTACTCAATCTCAATTGCATGCCAAGCCTCATAGCCTAAAGAAGTTATATGACGTTTCATTCTATATTTCCAAAAATCATAGCCAATACCATCAAATAATGGTGCTCTAGAAGTAGAAAAACCTTCTTGATATGCCATGGCAAGTACTCCACCAGGAATCCCCTAATTTGGTTAAAATTTTGGCAAGGGTATGGCTCTGATACCACTTGTTGGAGTACAAAAAACACAGAGAGGGGGTGAATCATTGTTTTAATAACCAAATTCAATTCATTTTTTTTCAAAACACATAACTTCTCTGTAATCATGGAATGCTCAATTTCAAGAATGTATTCAAATGTGATAGTCAATATCAAATCCTTAAACCGCATGAAAAACTCAAATGTTGCAAAGTACATAAAGGAAGCTACAAGACTAAATTGCATGAGTCATGATAACCACATAGATCACAGAAGAACCATAACACAATATTTTTATGAGTGGAAAACCCTCATAGGGATAAAAAACCACTCAAGAAAATTGGCTCACTAGCTTAATAAAATCCCACTGGTTACAAAGCCTCACTGGAAAAGCCTAACTAGCTACAAAATATGCCTCACTGGAAAAGGAACCTCACTGGTTACAAGTATGCCTCACTCAAAAATAGAACTTTCACATCAAAATAAAGAATAAAATATAGAGGGTCTCTCTGTTTCACTGAAGCTCATGGCAACTTTCTGCCTTAACACATTTCATGTCATATAGATTCCATTGTGTTGAAACCTAGAAAACATAAAATGTATTAACTTAAATCTACACTATCTTTTTGTATTCAATCTTTTAGAACACATTATTCAGTTTACATTCCAACTGTAAAAAACAAATTCAAGAACTCATTTTCATGATATATTTGCAAAATAGGGTTTAAAGAGAAACCACTCCTTACAAAGCACAATAAAACAAACAAATCATATGAACTTGCAAACTTGAATTATCATTTCTCTGCCCTAACCTTATGTTGTGTACAAGCCAGTGTTATATATAGCAATCAATAATCTGATGAGCCATATTACAACCATACCTTTGTCGATGACAAAAAATAATTGAAAAAACTTATAAATCTCAACTGCACAAACCACTGAATCCTTCATCTTCTCATAGCCACCACAAGTTTGTTGTTTTCAAATCCTTGAGACATGTCATTACATACCATAAGACAAAAACCCTAAGTTCATTGTTGTATACACCAAGTTCTTAACTTTGCATAATTCCCAATAAACCTTTCTTTGCACATTATACAATGTTACCTTGCTAAACTGGTAACCCTAGAAGGGGCTAATAGAAACAATGAAATGTACTACCTTCAAACCTTTCACAAACATCTATGACTTTCTAGGCAGGTTACTAATAAAAAAACTTTAATTTATGCCTTTGGAATTTATAAATAAATAAAAACATTTCAAAAACCCTTGAAGGAATACAAGAGCCCTTTGTCACCATACACATTAGACAAGGTTACACAAGTTTTGCAATCAAATATTTTCCAAGAAGGACCTCAAGGTAGAAAGACAAATGTGCCAACATTATACCACCAATCACCTGAATCTGACATCAATGACAAAAGAAATGGCCAAACGCAACAATGTTGTGTGTCAAACATGATCAATTTCATAAGCTATTTGATTCATATGTTCATTATTAGTACCAAACTTCCCCACATACACCACAATAATCAAATTGCTCATATTTTCAATTGAATTGATAAACATCATGTAATCAATTTTTTTCTTCTAGTTTAACAAAAACTGCTAATATTTCAAATAACATTGACGAATAGAGGACAACTCCCTGAATTTTGTGGATATGTGATAATGTATCCATATGTTTGGAAATGTGGTAATACATGCCATCATTCAAACTATAGTGTTGTATTTTGATTCATTTAAATAACACTTAGTATTCTATACTTGCAACAACTAATATCATTAAATGATAATATCTTTTTGGCAAATGCATTATTCTTTTTATGCATAATTTTTAAAAATATTTTAAATAATTTGAATAATATTAATCTAAAAATATTGTTTAATAATAATATTTACCTAAAATATAAGTATTTGTGTATGTATTTTGATGAACACTTAAATTATAAATTATTTAATACATAATATTTTATAATATAAATGAAATGATGGGAAAGGGGACCTTAGAGATTTCCCTCTTAAGGTTTAACACCTTTCCCAAATTTCAATATGTTGTTTGTTTGTTGGATAGGATAGGGGGATAATGAAATGGATTGGAAATGCAAGGATGGAATGAGGGTTTGACAAATTTGGACAAGGTATGAGATTGACTTACAACCTGATAGGTGAGTCAACCAAACCTTAACCAAATATGAAAATTCCTTAATGATGAAATGCAATGATCTAACTATGCTAAGAGTGCAATTTACTATTTTGATGCAAATATAGAAAGTACAAAAGTTCACAGAAAAATTTGGACAACATAAATAAGTAGAGTTGGACATTGTGCACTTGTGATTCAAGTTTGGGGCAAATAATGGTGGAGATAGACACCCAAGGTGCGAGTGTCCTTGAATGTATTTCTAGATCTATTTTCGAGGTCCTCTTGTGTCAGATCTGAGCTTCATAATTCTGCCTTCTGAAGTCAAAACACTTCCAGGTATTTTTGTAACTTATTTTTTTTAGCTTGAAAAGATGTATGACAATAAATGTAACAAATGAATAAATTTTCTTCAAAATCCTTTCAATCTTAGTCAAACCTGAGATTTGCATATTCACAAAGAGAAGAAATGTTGGACCATTTTAGGGGCTTGCCTTATTCAAACCTCATGTAAGTTTTTCCACTTCCACAATGGCAATGTCAATGATAAACCAATAAGGGAAAAGAAATGATGAATGAATAGATGCTGCAATCACCACCCTTCAATGGCTTCCTTGAAGGACTGAATTCATGCACATCACCTCAAGGATCTTGGATCTTGCTTGATATGTTTTCCTGAATGCTTGAATTTCCTTGGAGACCTACAAGAGTGTAAGCCTTCACAAAACAATGAACACATAAACTCACATAAACTTTGACATGATGTTAGTATCTTGAATTGTTGCAATAATGGTTTGAAATTTTTCCCTTGACTTGCTCAATAATGATCTTGATCATAAGTTTGCTAATAATTTTCTGATTAGATTTGACAATGATGTAATAACTAGGTATTTATAGGCATTTATTCAATTTACCAAAAATTAAATCCTGATGGCCGACTTTAGACAATTGAAATTCAAATATTAAATTGTTGATGACATATTTCAATTTTGAGGGAAAATAGGACATGCCCAGGGCCTAAGCGTCTTGGACCTATTTTCTAGGACAATTAATGTCGGGAGCAATGCAATTGATTCCCACTTGTAATTCCTCAAAAAATGTCAAAAATTGGTCGTAGGATGCATAATTTTGGAAATTAAATACTCAATTAAGTCCAATAATTTAAGGGGGGACCAAACATAAGGTGAAATATTCATAGGTGACAATATGCGATGGTACATTTAGCCCCTACTTTAGTAAGAGTATGAACTTACACTCAGACTCACATGTAGAAAATTTATGCCAAGAGGTTTCCAATTGTCCAAATGTTGAAGAGATGGGATGACTACGGATCAAGGGGGTGGCCAAGCCCCCAGGATCCATGATGCCATGGAAAACCAACGTAGGCACAAAGAAACATACGCATGTATGAAATGCAGCAAGATAACATACACTAACATACAATGTCAAAATAAAGTGCAAAAAGAGGGTATGGGCTAACAAGTTGTATTATGCTATGACCCATACAAAAGGTGTTCATGACTCACACAATAGAAAAGTCCAATATTTTCTAGATGAATCATAAACAAGAAGACACATGGGATAGTGAAGTCCGATATTCACTAGGTGATCCCCCAAGATAAGGTAAAATGTGAGACACACATTGGGTCTACAAGGTACGCGCGTAACAAGGTGGAAAAATGAGAAACACACACTAGGTCTACAAGGTGTGCCCATAAGAACTGTACCAAGAGTTATACTTCCTAATAACTCTAATAAGGTGCCACAAAATTCAATTTTAATGCTATACTAAGTTCAACTCCCGTGAACAAAGTAAAGTAGAAAAATCTTAACATTAATGTGAATGCACCACTAAGTTTAGCCCATGTGAAAAAAGTGAAGAAAAACAATGCCAATGTATGCCCCCACTTTAAATAAATTACAAAACACCATGTTGTGAGCAATTACTTTAAACTAGAAAAATTCCATGTAAGAAAAGATCACAAGAGATTATTTGGAAAGCCCTATGCCAATGATACGTTTCCAAATAAAGCTACATAATGATAAGGGGTTTCCCCAAAATACAATGTGACAAACAACATGGAAAGGTACATTGAGGGATCCACAAATCTAGGGTCAGTATACATCTTTTCTATAGTAATATAATAGAGCTCAAAATGACATCATTCCCCAAATACTCGTGGAATAATGAACACAAAGGAGGAATGCCACATAGAGAGAGAAAATAGATAAAATTTTGGGTCAACATGGAAGAGACCTAAATTTCTCAATGCCTTGCATCATCCCCAAAAGGGAAAGCACAAGACAAAAGGAAAAGACAAATTTTATGACATAGAGAAGAATAAAGATACAAATAGAAGAATGTCATGACATGTTCATTTTCTTTGTATCCCTACGCCAACAAAGCAACACATGTCATCCTAAGAAAAATCACAAACATAAAGTCGTACCAAGTAGCATAACATGAGAGATCACATAACATGCAAGAAAATACAAAGAATGCATGAAACAAAAATAAAGGAGTACCACACATGCGAGCCAACCTAAAGCAGGTTGTTTGTATCCCAATCTTGCTCATCATAAATGGAAGGCAAACAACTAGCTAAAGGGACTACAACAAGTGTTTTACTAGGAGAATCTCTAGGTGAAACACATGGTGGGTCAATTACATTAGGGGGATCATCACAATTCCCCCCATCTAAATTCATTTGCTTTGAAAATAAAACATTAAGCTCATTATGCACCTCGTTAATTTTAGCAATTTCATCTTCATCATCCAATTTAATCACAATAGGAGGTTTTATAACAATTGCATTTGAATGTTCTTGTTTCACTTCTTATTTTATTTCCATGTCTTGTTTTGGTGAAAGTTGTATTTCTTCTTGAGCTATTTCCATAGGTGTTGGATTATCATGCACTTTTTTGTTCTTTTCTTCCAATTGACGAGTGATAGCACGATGTTGACGCCTACACTCTTTAGCATTTTGGTTTCTTCTTGCATGATTTTCAATTTATGATGGGGTAGGAGCAGGTTTATTAACCATTGGTTTCTTTTTTTCCCTTAAGGGAGGAACTGAAGGAACCATCGAGTGTTGGGAAACCATAATCTATTTAGGTTTATACACTTGTTTTATCTTTGGAGGCATAAAAGAAACCATTTTATTGTATCTTGGTATTTTGTATGATATTGGTGGAGGGATTGCAATATATTTACCTTGATTACTTGGAAGAGTCTTGGATTGAGGTATAGGTTCATTCATGACAGGTAGGGGAGGAGGAACAATCAAGGATCTATCATTCTGAGGAATATTGCTAAGAGACAACTCTACTATACACGTTGCCTTGAACTTTTGATATGAAGTGAAAAAGAAGTCTTCATGAGGATTTATGGGTTCCATAGGTTGAGGCAAAAAGATCCAATAAAAATTCCCATGGTAATACAAAGGATTAAACCCACTATGATGCACTATAAATATCTCATTTTCAAAGGGGGAATTTATGCACTTGTGAATAATCGACAGGAAAACATTCATGGAGCCTAGCCATGTGTAGCCTAACTTCACATGAAATTGATTCAACAGTCCAAATTTAAGAGGAAGGGTGATGAAACCAATTGTAGGGTGAGCAAAACCATCATGAGTTTTATCCATTCTTTAGATTAGTCACATAAATCTTGATAAAGCTCTTGCGCAAATAGGAGCTCTTCAGTGATCACATTCTCTACACATGTAGGGTCAATGAGTATTCCTTGTATTAATATGACCAACAATGTAGAGATGACCATCATGTGCATGTTTGAGTGCATCACTATTGGTGCAAGCAATGTCAGGTAACTCAATGGTTTGGCCCTTACAAGGTTTCACATCTATTAGACCAATCATGAGATCTGCATCCTTCTCATTATTATTGTCATCATCACTCTTATCATCATTCATGTCATTACTCATGCCATCAATTTTGTCAATATTCATCACATCATTCTTAGAATCACTAGCTTTCACAAAGTTGGTTGAATGATTAGGCATAGGATTGGTAAAAAATTGCAATGGTTAGGTGAGACAACAAAATTATTCCCTTGGTAATTAACACCACCCAACTAGATGTGATTAGAATCAATGAGGTCTTGAACTTGATGTTTAAGACACATGCATTATTTTGTACCATGTCCATTTGTGTGATGATATTGATAAAAGGCATTTGGATTGAAGTTTGGAGGTAGAGGCTTGGTTGTATCCATAGGTTTTTTAGGAGGCAATGGGATTAGGTTTTTACTCAAAAGTTGCAACATGATGGAGTGGAGAGTGTCAAGTAACTAGGTGATTTTCCTATCTCTTTCTCTAAATTGGTAAGTAATGTGACTTACGACAGAAAATTAAGGTTCAATGTGGTTGGTTGTTTGGGGTGTATGGAACTTGATAAAGTTTTTCTTTTTCTTTTTTAATGGTTGATAGTTATTTTAAGGTATGAAATCATATTTTTTAGTAAGAGACGATGAAGATGCTTCTTCATACTTACTAATAGAATTTTGATAGTCACAAAGTGTTGTACATAAGTTTATAAAAACATAGAAACAAATGTCTAATGCAATTTTCAACCAAAAATTTCAAGACATAGGCACCTAGGGCATCTGTGTCCTAAACAAGGTGACTAGAAATTCAAATTTTGATTGTGGTTGTTACTATTTAAGGTTCCTAATTATGTGCACAAACAGTTTTGATAGTGAATATTTTTCTAGTTTTTATTTTTATTTTATAACTATGGGAATGAAAAATGTGATTATGCAAACCTATGAAATATTATTGAAAAATTTTGAATGTAATTTTCAAATACAAGATGCATTGATTGACTAATTCCAAGATGCAAAGTTCTAAAAAATATTATTTAATGCAATTTTGACTCAAAACTACACAAAAAAATTCACTTTTTTGACCTAAATGAAAAATACGATTTTGAATGCAATGAATAATTTTAGATTTCAATGACCTAATTAATATGATTTTGAATGTAGATCTGATCTAAGAGGACTTCAACAAAACCTATTTCAACTTTCAATGCAATATGAATGCAATATTTTATGTTTTTATGACTTTTTGATGCAAAAGTGAAACCCTAAATGAAAAATACAAAAGAATGATATGTAGAACCTAGATCTAAGGGGAATTTTTAGAAGGTATATAATGTTAACAGTTCAGGTTCACCAAATAAAAACTATGGGGAAGGGGACCTTAGAGATTTCCCTCTTGGGGTTTTCAGACACCTTTCCCAAATTTCAATATGTTGTTTGTTTGTTTGTTGGATAGGGGGATAATGTAATAGATTGGAAATGCAAGGATGGAATGAGGCTTTGATATATTTGGACAAGGTATGAGATCGAATTACAACCTGATAGGTGAGTCAACCAAACCTTAACAAAATCTGGAAACGCCCTAAAAATGAAACACAATTCAATCTAACTATGCTAAGAGTGTTATTTACTATTCTAATGCAAATACAAAAAGTATAAAAGTTCACATAAAAATTCTAACAATATAAATGAGAAGAGTGAGACACTGTGCACTTGTGATTCAAGTTTGGGGTAGAAAATGGTGGACTTAGATTCCCAAGGTTTGAGTGTCCTTTTATGATTTTCTAGATCTATTTTTGGTGTCCTTTGGTGTCAGATTTGAGCTCTAGAATTTTTCCTTTTGATCTGTCAAAACATTTTTGGGTATTTTTGTAATTGAGTTTTCATAGCTTGATAAGATGTATGACAAAAAATGCAACAATGGATAAATTATCTTCAAAATCCTTTCAATCTTCTTCAAACTGAGATCTGCACATTCATAAAGAGAAGAAATCTCAAGCCATTGCCTAAGTCAAACCCCATGTAAGTGCTCCCACTTCCACAATGGCAATGTCAATGATAAACTGATAAGGGAAAGGAAATGATGAATGAACAAAATTTTCAACTCACCACTCTTCAGTGGCTTCCTTGAAGGACTGAAGTCATGCACATCACCTCAAGTATCTTGGATCTTGCTTGATATATTTTATTAAATGCTTGAATTTCCTTGGAGACCTACAATAGTGTTAGCCTTCACAAAACAATGAATACACAAACATGATGTTAGGATTTTTAATTGTTGCAATAATGCTCTAAAATGTTTCTCTTTACTTTCCAATAATGCTCTTGATCATAAGTTTTCTAATAATTTTCTGCTTAGATTTGAAAATGATGTAATAACTAGGTATTTATAGGCATTTATTCAATTTCTTAAAAATTAAACCTTGATGGCCAACTTCAGACATCTATTGACAATCAATTATTAAATTTCTGAAAATGACATATATCAATTTGGAGGGAAAATAGGACAATCATGCCCAAGGCATGAGTGTCCTGGACCTATTTTCTAGGGTATTTAATGTCGGGGGTAATGCCTTGGATCAATGCAATTGATTCCGACTTGTAATTTCTCAGAAGTTGTCAAATTTATACTTAGCACGAAACTCAACATATCATGCCAGAACAAAGTATATTAATATTCAATATCACTTTGTACGTGAGGTGGTGGAAGGAGGACAAAATGTCTTTTTCCAAGATACACATTGATGTAAACCCAATAGATATTTTGACGAAGCCGATTAGTAGAGAGAAGTTCATCTGGTGTAGAACTTCTCTAGGCTTATATGTTACTTGATGATTGGCAACATTGACATTGGTCTTTTAGTATGAGGATTTATTTGCAAGAGAGAAATTTGACTTCAAGTGGGAGATTGTTGGAATATGAAGTCAATTTTATTGTTATTCCAGTAGTGATGGATAGTCAACATAGATAACTAGCATTCATGGTATGCGCCCAACGCAACTAAATGTCTACTATTCAATTGAAGGTTAAAGTAACGAGGGGTCCTAGGGGCTGTTGTAGCCCCTTTGCATGCTGAAGACGTTTTCAGAAACGCCAATTTTTTTTTGGTCATTTTGGACTCTCTATTTTTGGTCATTTTTCCAAATGTTCGACATGTAGTTGTATGAGTCACACTTTCTTTTTTTGGAAAATTGTGTTCGACAAGGACTCTACAACTTAGATTTATTATACTCTGTTGAAGTCACATTTTTTGTAACTTTTCAAAAGATTGTTATAATTGTGAATTTCTTGAGAAATAAAATACGAAAAATCTTTTCCCATGGTTTTTCTTGGTATAATTTTACCAAGTTTTCCACGTAAATACTGTGTTAATATTGTGCTTATTATTTTTCTCTATTTTTTGTCCTATAAATTTTCTTACAAATGGGTCATATGATGCATAATTTAGGAAATTAAATACTCAATTAATTCCAATAAGTTAATTGGGGACAAAACATAAGGTGAAATTATCATAGGTGACAATTTACGATGGTACAATAAATACATATACATATTACATAAGAAATATTATTTTTAAATACAAATTTCTGTTTTGGGATAGACGAGTTTAATTATTTTGGGTCACACTTTTTGTATTGAGAGAAATTTAAAAATGATCTTACATATTCTTGTTAAGAATAAAAAATAACCCATCAAACAAATCTTGCAATAATAGTTGACAAATTGCTTCAAGAAGTAATTTACAAAGCCTAGTTATTGTCACATGAACTTTTTGGATCCAAATCCCTTGCACCTAATTTTCATTTACCATTATTTCTTTTAGAAGTCAAAGCCCTACCATATAAAGTTGTGTTTGTGATCAAATACCTTTCTATGCAGACAAATTTTATCATTTGCTTTTACTCCTTACTTTTAAGATCCTTCTTATTTTCTTTTAGAAAGGTATGAACTCACTCTATATTTCTTGAAACTAGACCGTTTATAGATTTATAGAGAATTTCTAAAATGATAGGCGATTCCTCCAATCCTTCTCACTTAAAAATCCCTTAATATTTTCTCCCTATTGCTAAAATCAGGTTCATTGAGGGCAACTTTGAGCTTCTGGTTGGAGCTCAATTTGATAGTGCAAAAATTTGCTCAAGTCCTAGTCCCCTTATGCATTAGGCCTCATTTTTCCCATTATTTATAACCAGTTTTGATAAATCTTTAAATGGGTCACCCTTGGTAAAATTTTCCTAATCATCTCCATGTCCCCATTAGTTATTGGAACTTGCAAAAATTCAAGAAAGTTCTAAGTATCTTAGTGTTTTTGGTCTTTTTTAATATTTTTGTAGATTTTTGGTGGACTACTAGAATTATTTTGGTCATCCTATCTCCTCTCTTGACCATTGTGCTCATGTGGAAATTTTGAAAGCTTGTCAATCCCTTTCCTCTCTTTGTTTCCTTCACTCCATCAATTTGCAGGATTTTGATGATTTCATTTATCTTGACCTCCCATAATATTTTACATCCTTACCTCCTCACTTTCCCTTACTCCTTTCACTATTTCCCTCTTTTAGGGTTGTGAAGTTCATTTGGAATTCTTTCATTTCATTTCCAATATTGACCTCCCATTCTCTTCCACATACATTCTTCTTTTTCCAACTTCTAGTCAAGTTTCATGTGCTTTATAGAGTTGTAGAGTTTGTTTGAACTTCTCATTTTATTCTTCCTCCTAATCTCTAGTCCTTCTTTGCTCCTAATTCCCACAATCCTTACTTATTTCCATGTTTCCCTCTTCTAAATTTTTGGATTTTATCCAAACTCTTTCTAATCCTTGTCCATCTCATGATCTCTCAACCTCCAATCAAATCCCACCTTTTAAATTTGTGCTTTATTTTCACTTTACAAATTTGCAAAGTTTTGACATGTCTTCCTTCATTATTTCCAACTTCGAGAATCCCAACCTTCGATCAAATCCCACCTTTATTTTTTGTACTTTAATTAAACTTTGCAAATTTGTAGAGTTTTGACATATGTATTCTTTAATCTATTTTCACCTCCAAGCATCCCAACCTTTAGTGATTCCCTACAATTTCCCATTTTAATATTTTGTAGAATTGTAGGTTTCTAATGGCCTTCTTCCCTTTCCCCTCTAACTTTGGTCCTCCTAACCTCCATTTCCCTAATCATTTCCCACATTCCTTCTAGTTCCCCTTTCTTGCAAATTTGTTTTGCACTTTGAGACTTTCAAACTTCCTTTGAATCTACCTCCACTTCCCTCCATTAGTTTCATAATTCATTTTGCATTAATTCTAATCCCTCATGCAGAGTTTTGATGGAATTCTTTATTTTTCCCTTTACCCCCTGTAGTGCAGAAAAATGTACACCTTTACATTTTCACACTATGTTTGGGTCCCTTAATTAAATTGGACTTAGTTAAGGCTCTAATTGACCCAATTGTGCATTTAAAAGACTAATTGATCTTGTTTTCTGAAAGGGAAATCTGTATTAAATAATTGCAAACAAAAATTAAACACCTTGAAAATTGTGTGTACTAGATTTAGGTCCTAGGACTGGATTTAGGTCCTAGGATCCATTCGCCCAAGGGAGAATGGGTCCCCTTTAGATTCTAGAACACAATTTAAAATATGTTTTTGGCAGTATTTTTATGATCCCAAATCAAGTTGCAATTATTGGCTTTTGAATTTTAATTTTCAGGAAATTAGAAAATAACCTATAAATACATAGTTATTTTATCAATTCAAAACATCTATCAAGAGGGAAAATTTTATATGAGAAAATATTATTTTCAAGAGCATTGGAGAAAATATTTATCAGTTATCTATAGTAGAAAATCAATATCCCATCATTATGTAAAAATTTATGTGTGTTCATGCATGTTTTTGGAGTTAACATTGTGATGTAGGTTTCAAGCATTCAAGTCAAAATTAATGCATCAAGATCAACATCCAATCAAGCCATTTCAAGCAAGATCAATACCTTGGAGAGATGTGTTAGACTCCAGTCCTCTAAGGGTTTCCATTCAATGGTTTGGTGAGTTACAACATAGCATTGTTCATTCATCATTCCTTCCATTCATGTTTCATTTCATTTCAAGGTTTAAATATCAAACGAGGTTTGACCAAGGTAAACCCCTATTAAAAAAAAACAAATATTTTTTCTCCTTTTTGTGTGTTTGCATATTTGTAGGTGAAGAAGGATTGAAGATTGATCAAAAGTGTAATTTTGTAAAGTTGTCAAAGGTTTCAAGCCATTAAAACTCAGATTCAAAATTTATTTTTGGTTGTCTAATAGTGAAACCTGGGGAAAAAAATAGCTTAGATCTTGCACCAAAGGACTCCCAAAGTTTAGAAAAAACACTTTACAAAGACTCATTCACTTTAGGTCGAATTTATCCCTAGAGGATGCTCAATAACAACTTTTGGTGACTAGTACACATCAACTTACCCTTCTCAAATCTGCCAAAAGTTTGTTGTTTCTATTTATGTTATGCTTTTAATTGATGATCTAAGTTTTACATGGCATATTTGAGTTCATTTAATATGTTTATTTTTTCTCCCCAAAGTGTTGTTCAGGCAGATTTTACATCATCTTTGCATAAGGAAAACAACAAGATCTCCACTAAGGTTGACTCACCTAAGGGTTGTAAGTCAATCTTACCTTTGGGGATCTCTTTTTCCTAATGAAAGTAGAAAGATAGGCGCATCACATATTCAATCACCCCATTTTGAGAAGTTCCTATTTTTATATGTTTTATTTTGGTGAACTTGACATTCTTGCACTATAAACTTTTTGAAATTGGATTTCATTCAAACCCTAGATCTAGGAATTGCATTAGTTTGCATTGCATTTATTTAGTTTTCATTTCATTAAGGTTTGTTAAATTTTCATTAGTTTTCATCTCATTTAGGGTGTTAAATTTACATTTTACATTGTTTAAAATATGAAAAATCCAAAAAAATTGCATGCGTATTACATTGATTTTGCATACTACTTGCATATTAGTGTATTTTCAGTCATTCACATTCACAAATTTGGTCAAAATTGCATTCAAAAAGTGTCATTTTTGTTCACTAATTTTCCTTAATTGCATTTTCATTTAGACACCAAAATATGGAAAAATCTACTACTGAAACCACAGTTTGCAACCTGGAACAAAGAACACAAATAACAACTCAAAATTTGCATTTTTCATTTTTAAAAACCCTATACAAGGACCCATTTTCCCTTGGGTGAATGAGTCCTTGAGGTCTCATAAAAACCATCTTTTATGATCATCTTTGTGGTCCTCTACATTTCCTAGATCCACTAGTAAACTATTGTTTTAGTCTGTCAATTTTCAGGAATTTTTATTTTACGCATTAGTTCTAATCATCCATTTAGTTCAGGCATTGCAAATTGGAAAAATTGTTGCATTTCAGATCTATAGAAAAATTATTACATCATGTTTTCATTACAAAAGTCTCTTGTTATCATACTTTATGTTCTATTTTCAGATCTTGTTGAATACTCTAAGAAATTATTGTTACAAGCATATGAATATGAAGTCATTTCCCCTCTTTTATTGTTTTTTTATTGATCCCTCTCATATATGTGAAATTAGCTTGTAAAAGAGAATACAAATTTAGATAATCATGATAATTATATTTGTTCTTCTCTCAATATCTCTCCTATTCGTGAAGAAGATATTTTGGTGTTAGAAGATCCAATCAATGAGAGTCATGATAATCCTATTTGTTTCTCTTCCCCTACCTCTCCTACTTGGGAAGACATTGTGGGATACAAGGATGAGACCATTGACACATCCCCTAATATCACTTTTCCTATCTCTCCCATTTGTGAGAATGATTTGATACAAGAGGACACACGCATTGAAAATCATGATAATCCTAGTTGTTCTTCTCCCAAAACCTCTCCTACTTGTGATGAAGGTGTCTTGGTGTTAAAAGATCCAACCATTGGGAGACATGAGAATCTTGTTGTTCCCTCTCCCAATGTTCCTCCCACTTGGGAATATATTTTTCAAAAAGAGGATGCAATCATTGATAAGAAAGAAAATAATATTCTTTCTTCTCTAGATACCTCCCCTACTTGTGATAAAGTTATTTTAGAAGATCCAACTATTGAATGTCATGAAAATATTGTTTGATCCTCTTCCAAAAACTCTCCTACTAGGGAAGATATCATGGTGCAAGAGGATGATAGCATTGATACATGTCTTTTACACAATATTAATATTGCTTCCTTAAATGAAGATAATGAGATGACACTATAGTCCCCTTCGATAAAAGATCATCACAATAAGGATAAATATTTTGAGGTTATGAACATTATATCTCCCTTTATCCCTCTAATCATTATACCTCCTAAAATTCCTTTAATTATTAGATCTCCTTAGACTCAAATTATCTTCTATCCACCCTCACAACAACCACAAGTCCAAAACAAACTTGTGCTTATCCTAAGACCACCTCAACACAATTTTTCGTAGCAACCAAATTATAATACCATTTCTCACACATATAACACAAGTAATAATAGCTAGCCACAAACCATACCTACTTCATTACCACTTCCTCAACCTATCTTGCCTAGTGCTCTTCGTTTTCCTTTGCATAGTGGAAAGGATTATGATCTTGTAGAACAAATTTTCAACACTCCTGCTAAGATATCCTTGTGGGATTTGATTTAAGCTTCACCTAAATACCATAGAATGCTTCAAAATTTCATACAACAAGTTGTTATTCCTCCTAGTGTTCAACCAAATGATGTAACATCCCTAATTCAAGGTATGAACTCGGTCAACTTAGACATTACCTTTCCCAAGATGAGTTACCTCCATTAGAAGTGTGTAACATGCCCATTGTTCTTCACAGTAATCTTTCCTGTGTTTTACCCACAAGTGAATAGTTTATGCATCTAACCTTTTAAGAGTAATAAAATTTTTCTTTTCAAAAACAAAGATAACATACATATTTGAAATAAACACTATTCCAAACTTCCATTGCATTACATTGTAATATCACAATCTTTCCAAAGTAATGATTTCATATTGAATAATCTCAAGTTTAACTTTTCATGTTTACAATATTACATATAAATGGATACAAGAGTACATACATAGCTCCTCTCAGCTTATCAACAATAGAAATACATATGGTCTAGGTAGTCCCCCTTCAAATCTTGGCCACCAACTGACACTACTGAATTTGATTCCATTTTTTGACAAACATTTGTCGGTCTTGCAACAAAGCTTTGTCAGACAACCGAAAAACTAATGAAATAATTTTCGTCACCAATTATTTGTTGAAATTCAGATGAATAATTAAATGTCAAAATAGCGGCCCAAATTTGTCAGTCGTCAGCATCATAAAATGGCTCTGTTGTTCGTCGGAATATCGACGACAACTTCGTGTATCCACCGACGAATTATAACCAAAACACAATTGCAATGGCTCTTCCAAAGCGTCGAAACAACACCAGAAGTTCATCACCATTTTGACGAAATGGGAAATTAGTTACGATGAAGCATTCGTCGTAGCTATAGCAACTTCGTCGGACCTTTTCGGTGATTCGTCATTTTCCTTCGTCGAAATTGCGACGAAACAATGCAATTTTTTTATAAAAAAATATTCGTTGAAATGTACCATCGCGAAGACTCTTGGCGATGACCACTGAAGCCAACCCATCGATGAGAGATCAATCATCAGCACAGGATAGAAAAATCACTCTGATATTCCATGTCTTTTCGATGACTTCCATCGGCAAGACAGATCCAATGTCACACCGATTTGACCTCTGCAAGAGTTTTAAATAGACCTACACCATGTCATCGCGGAGAATCTTGGCGATGACCACTGAAGCCAACCCATTAGTGAGAGATCAATCATCGAAACAAGATAGAAAAATTGATTCGATAGTCCATGTCTTGTCGATGACTTCCATCGGCAAGACATATCCAATGTCACACCGATCTGACCTCTTCAGGAGTTTTAGCTAGACCTACACTATGTCATCGTGGAGACTCGTGGAGATGACCACCGTAGCCAACCCATCAGTGAGAGATCAATCATTGGCATAGGATAGAAAACTCACTCTGATAGTCCATGTCTTGCTGATGACTTCCATTGGTGAAACATATCCAATGTCACACCGATCTAACCTCTTCAAGAGTTTTAAATAGACCTACACCATGTCATTGCGGAGACTCTTGGCAATGACCACCGTAGCCAACCCATTGGTGGAAGATCAATCATCGACACAGGATAGAAAAATCACTCTGATAGTCCATGTCTTGCCTATGACTTCCGTTGGCGATACATATCCAATGTCACACCGATCTAACCTCTTCAGGAGTTTTGAACACTGTTGGTTATCAGCAAGACATTCTGAGAGTCTCACAGATTAAACAAGTGTCTAAGAGCAAGTAAACAAATGGAACCTATTAATTTTCTTATTTTGGGGTTCTTTAAACCATAGAATAGATACCATCTTGTTGTGTAATGTACTTATATTTAGATTTGAATTCGAGAACAATTGTCATTGCACATTCCATTTTACTTGCATAGAGTATTCTATGAGCAATATATTGATAATTCCAAATGATTTATGGTGTTGTACAACTCTACCTATCATCACAGTTCTGTTGTCCACCCCTAGAGAATCCTGCAAAGACAAGATTACAATACCAAGTCAAATAATATGAAAAAGACTTACTTCCATACAAATTAAATGATTATTCTTACAATGGAAATTGTCTAATCACAACAACAATTACATGAGAGGTTATCTATGCTTCTTAAGAGATGACCGATCATACATACAGACTGCAAGATGCATAGAAAAATCATTACACTCGAGAACAACCAAGGGCTAACAAGGGAAGGAGTTAAGAAACGTTTGGATTGAAAAGAAAATGTGTAGGGAAAATGTTGAGCAGTGTCAAGAGAACAAAGCTTGTGTTCAATGGACCTCAGTTTTATCATTATACTACCCATCTAATACCATATTTTAATCCAGGGTTCAACTATCTCAGATCTAAAGAAGCACCTTCAATTAAACATTTAAAGTACTATAAAATAAGGTAAGAATTTTACTTGAGAAAGAGTGGGTACACTTGTAGGATTAAAGTTCTCACAATCATCAGGATTTATTGGCACACAAACACAACTTGCAACATATGAAGTAATGGATGACTACAAGTTAGTGAAATGGTCCTTAATATGTGACTAGTTTGCAAATTGGTTGGTAGAAAATAGGGTTACAAACAGATCTACATAAAAAATTATGAGGACAAACTACTGTAATCATCAAAATAGATGAAAAGTGCAAAGGAAAGAGCCAAGTTACATCTCTAGAGCCTAAAAAAAACACATGCAAGAAACATAAAAAAAGAACAAACCAGTTTTTGGATGAATACAAAATGGTGCCTTCAGCAAGTGATTCATATGCTTTCACACCTGACAGGACATTAAGAATAATTTAGTCTTCCTTTGTGAAATTAACTACTTACAGAAAAAACCCAGAAACCAATATTATATACCTCCATGTCTAGCCGAAGGTAGGTATAAGAGAAAAAAAATTCCTCAATGCAATGTCAAAAAATATTAATGCTCCCTTATTGCTACACATGCATATACAAGAATTATTCGAGCTCTATACTATTCAAATATTAAGGATTTAATTAGTTATAAGATGGAAAGTTGTTTAGACATAATCCATCATCTTTTACATATCTTTATTCACTCCTAGAGCTTCAAATAAATTTGTGTAAATGAGACAGAAATGTGAATCTTTTATGACAAAGAAAATTCTTAAAAGGGGGGGAGAGAGAGAAAAGGGTAGCGGGCAAGAGAATGCTTGAATGTATAGCAAAGTATAACATTTTGATCATTATAACAATGAAGTGAATCTTAAGTTTGAAGCATTAATATCATTTAGAACATTTATGATCAAGAATGAATGTAAGTAGAGAAATTTTTGCATACCTGCAGATGGTACAAAATTTCATGGGCCTCACATCAACAACAAGATCAAAATATCTGTGTATCTATCTTAATCGAGCCTCTAAACCCTTCAGAGCTGTCAATTTTTCCACTAACCTGTTATGCACAAAAGTCAAATTTTAGAGTTATGTCACCACTAAAAACAGAAGAAACAGAGCTTTGAAACAAAATCCACACACAACACAATGTGGTATTCATACAAAGCCATACAAACAAAATAAACTAAGAACATTGGAATGGAAACAACTTCAAATTATGATGCAGAGCATGTATTTAGGGTATAAAGAATCATTTTTTTGCCACCATAGTGAAAAGTTAGAACTTTCTTTCATCTTTGCATATTGGTTTGAAGCTTCAAACGATGAATTTATTATATTGAAAAGTGCATTACCTTATTGAGCTTCTCTTTGTTTCGAGAATAGTTTAATATTCTCTACTTAACAGGGCCAACCACGTGACAGTGGAAGCTCATTTGGACCCTCCCCCTGCCCCCCCTCACATCACTTTCAATTCCCCATACCCGATCATATAACATTAATCATCAATTCATCCATTAATAACATATAACATTCATTCATTAACATATAACATTCATTCTTTCAATTTTTACATATTATCAAAAATATGGTTGTCATGATATGATTACAATCACTTTTTTTTGTTTATTTTTTAAAGCTAAAAAAATATGAAGTGGAGTATCGTTTTTTAAATCATTTGTCCCCCCTTTAGTTGTTCTGCCCTCTGCTCGTGATCTTAATGTACACCTAGTTGTGTGCTCACGACGTGGATGCCGTTGCAAGGGGGGGTCTACTGCAATAATTAAGAAATGTTAAATTGATATGTTTTATTATTATCGTTACAAGTATTTCATTATTTAAAAGAACATTAGAGTGGTTCTCTTTACCTGATGGGTCCACATCATGTTCTTGAACTTCTCTTATAGACTCATGTTCAACATGCTAAACACCCTCTAAATCCTGATCTGTAGTTGAAACATGAAAGGTTACATTAATTAATACACCAATTGAAATTAAATATGTTTAAAAGAACATTAGAGTGGTCCTTTTCACCTAATGGGGCCACATCATGTTCTTGATCTTCTCTAGCCTGATCATGCTCAACACGTTGATCAGCTCCATGCTCTAAAGTTGAAACATGAAAGGTTACATTAATTAATACACCAATTGCAGTTAAATATGTTTTAAAAAATTAGAGTGGTCCTCTCTACCTAATGGGGCCACATCATGTTCTGATCTCTCTAGCCTGATCATGCTCAACATGTTGATCACGCTCTACATGCTCTAAATTTGAAACATGAAGGTTACACATTAATTAATACACCAATTGCAATTAAAGATGTTTAATTGTATTAATCCATCTTGTGTTTTGTATAGACATCAAGGTATCGGATGCAAACCATGACCCTTCATCTATAAGTTGTGCTCCCACCCTCACCAGCTGCATTTCCAATGTCATATGCGTATTATCATTGCTTGTATTTTTAAAACAAATAGGCATGTAATTAATTTATGGTGGAAATTAATATTGAATAGATTGCACAAAGTTCAATTTTAAATAAACTTTATTGAGTTTATTTACTCCTGGATGGTGGAAGATTGTGTTTTCCCAGTCAAGACTCTTAGGAATTCAGCCATGGCTCCATAGCCTTGCTGGAAGGAAATCTCCAGGTCCTCTTCTGTGGGAACTCTGTTGAATTCAGAGCCCTTCATTTTTGCATAAGATCATGAATTTTACTTCTATGGTGTGATAAAACCAAAACTGTTTGCAATTTATTATTTGGATGCAATATTTCATTTATTGATACTTACAATTTGTGCGGATAATTTCATATAACCATTAGAGCCAAGTTTGTGCTGCCCGTGTTTTCTAGTCTTTCCTTTGTTTCCTTCGATGTGTCAGGAAACCTATGAAAAGTTTGAAATACGTTAGATTATGTCAAAAGAAAGAGTAATCAATATATAATTACATTGTTGATAGTATCACATACCTTCCTTGGCCTAGTGGTGTCTTTCCATTTTTTCTTTTTAGCGTTCTCCTTTCCATCTGACACTAGGTCCTTCCACTCCCTCTCTATAATCATGGGGGGACGCTCATACTTTTTTTCTTCTCCAAATGTGACCTATATTGGTCCCTCACATACTTTAGATAGGTACCAAATTTCTTAAGGACCTTGGTTCGGTTGAATGTTTTATCACCAAACAACACAACTAAATGGTTAATGAGCTCATCTTTTAAGTCTTGATTTTGGGCATTCCACTGTGTACGTATGGTGGGCCCGAAGAGCTCCAATGCAATATCACTTAGATGTTTATAAAAAACATCATTTCCTGCAAAATGATCAGGGGATAAATAGTCTAAAAAGAGTGATCAATAAGTAAATTTCAATTGGATTATATATAATAATAATTAAAACATTTTAAAGTACCTAGGACCTTCTCTATCTTTATGGGAACGAAATCCTCGGTCACCAAAAATTTGACTGACAATGTTCTCGTACTAGTAATACGGGAAGATCCAGGAAATGCTGCTAAAACATCACTAGTACTAGTGGCCTCTGCATCCCCAGGTACATGTCCTAACACATTTTCTGGCATGTGTTCGTTGCTAGAGGGTGTAGTAACAGATGCCTGCATGGTATGTGTTGCCAAAATTTTAGATGACAGTATAGGCACAGATGATGTTAGATGATGTGATGTATGCATAGGAAGATTAGGATGGACACTTGTACCAACCCCTACTCCTTGGGCAGCACTTGGAGTACCCTGATCATGGCTAGGAGCATCATGAGGACACAAAAAATCTTGTAAAAACAACACATATTTTAGTTCATGACATAAAAGAGTACAAAATATAAAACCACAAATGAACTTATGTTATAATTAAAGAACTCATGACAACTTACTTGCAAGTTTTGTGCTCTCTCAGTCAATATTTTAACCCTCTCTCTTATCTCATATGTTTGAGGCACTATGAATAACAACTTAAGGATTTCTTCATTGCATTTTTTGTGGGTCTTCCTTATCATATCGAGAGGGTTTTTTGAATAAGCGATGTCATCATCACATAATATTAACTGCACCTCCCTATGGATGCTCTTGTCTACTGCTGGTTCCTTTCCCTAATCAGTCGACTACAACAAGAATATTAAAATATTATAAATTAACCCAATAAACTTATGAAAAAATATAATAATAAACATTTTTCTAGTATCTAATTTGTACAATTACAATGAGGTAAACCTGTTGGGTAGAAGCACCTAAAGATACATCACGATCTGTGCTCTAGTCCAGAGCCTTCTCCGTATGATCAATGTCCCGCTGTGACAAAAATTAAATGTGCTCGGGTCAAGACTTCCTCGCATAAATCAACAAGTCCCACTGCGGACAAAAATTGAATATAAAATAGCCATTCTAAAAAATGAAACCATTAATTACGAAAAAATATAAGAATAAATGCAAGGCGCTATTGGAGTCATTAATTGGAGGTTGGGTAAAATGCAAGTACATAGTACGCTACTCACCCCTTTAGTAACCGGTGAGTTTGTAACTAAGTGATCTCAAATTGTAATCGACAGGGGCAACTCTTCCCTTGCGCTATTGATTTTATCGACATGAATACACGTTTCCTCACGCACTTCAAATATACCGGGTTGCTTATTTGTTGACCTAGGTCGTAATCGCTATAAACCCTACAATATTCTCGATGCTTTTGGCCTTCCATCAATGCACATAGCCACCTTTTATTTTGATCCTTATCTTTTAGCTGTATATAATTTGTTGACAAGCAGCATACCACGCATACTTGTATACATCGAACTAGTCAGTGATCCAACATTTGTAATTCAAAATGGTCCGGCTACTACTCCATCAATTCAAGAACTTTTGTAATGCACCTTTATGCCATCCATGCAAAATAGCCCAAACCACGAATAGATGATGGCGGCGCGGCTATATACCCTCTTCGACACAAAATCGCTAAGGTTTTGCTGGAGGAAGTTCCTTAAAATTCATTGTTTTCAGATGTTTGTACCTCAAGGGCACCTCGACGTTGCCTATGCTCTCATCATCATAAGAAAATGACCCCCCTTCAGCAAGAAAAAATTCAATGCATTTACGGAATTTTCTTCTAATCTTTTGACCTCTAGTTGATCTCCCTCTTAGACCTACTAGTACATGTCTTGTTTTTCTCTTCTTCCTGAATTTCCCTCACTCAAAGAAGACAAATCTAAAAAATACCTATTTGGTGGTACCTGCACTCATAAGGATGTTGGATGAAGTTCTTTCATGGTGATGTGATCCCGAGGTGACATTATGATCAATCTATCATTTCATCGCTAGAATTTCACAGGTTATAAGGTAATCAAGTCTTGATAGATTGCAAGCTATTGTTACTACCATCCAAATGTGTCCATCATAAATCAAATCTACTTAATGTTTTAATCAGAAACTTGTAACAAGTGTTAAATGTGACTATGGTCCACTAGTTACAACAACCAAGGCCTCAAATGTATTCTCTAATTGTAATCAAAGGACTTTTGCTTTCATTCAAGTACCAACTTGAAGGGAAACACCACCAAGTGGTTTATTGGACACCTACATGACTAAAAATAGCAGCAAATTTACATTTAATTTCCATATGTCTAAGTGGTTAATGGGGAGGGAGTGTGTACTATGCCTGGTTAAATCATCATAAGTTTAGGGTTTAGGTTTTTTTTAAGTCATCTTAAATCTTCCTATGTCTAATTGCTAGGAGACTTTTGGTATGTTTTAAGGTAGGATGAGTGGTTGCATCAATGTTCTAGTTCTCTACGACAAGGTTTCAACATCTTCAAATAGTGAAAGTTAGTGGTCATAGTCATTTGAAACAACATTTTGATTATGTCTGATGGTAGGATTTGATAACTTAAAATATATCTACTTCAAAACAAAATTATCTCTAACAACTCTAAGATCTATAATGGGATGGCCACCATCATAGGAAAGATTCTTCATTCTCACTTTTAGGTGGTAAAATTTAACAATACCTTGATTGATGAAAGAGCCCAAAGAGCCTTTCTCCATGGTATCCAAGTACACATAGCAGTGATCTTCTCTTATACGGTTGGACATGATTTAAAGAACTTAGCTAGGAATTATTCATTTAACCTAAGGTTTTCTCATAATGCCATCATTGGAAAAGTATGATCAAATTCTTCTATTATGAAGAATTGGTTTATGTGCCTCTAGTAATCACTATAAATTTTTGTAAGGATAAAATGACTAATTGCATCAGGTAGGAGAGAATCAACTTTGAGTTCTTCAAAGATTATATTCTTCTATTCATAATTTTTAAGGGTTGTGTGTGGAGGAGGTTATCACTGCCAAGAAGGGAGGAGACCTTTCCTTGCATATGTTTGTGGTGGAGGTATTAAAAAAGAATTGTATGCCTCTATTTCCATTCATTAGATCTTTCTTAGCCTAGTATATACTTGGGCTAAGTCTACAATTGCTTCATACTCATGCGATAAAGGATATGTGTGATGAAATCCTAGAACTCAACCAAGATGTGGGTAGATTATGGGAGTTTTTCCAAGACCTGAGGTTGGTCGATAAAAATGTGAAAAACTAAGCTATTTTAATTTTTGTCTTATCTTATACCATTTTACGAGAATGGGGGTGCCAATGTACGAGAAGATCTTTGGAAACTAGGCATGAAAACTGCAGGTTAAAGAGAATAGGGGTGCCAAAATTATAGTACTCATTGTCCCTTGGTCGTTGATTTTCCTTGAGTTCCCTCAACCTCGTCCTCAGCGCTGATATTGACCTTGTTTTCACTCCTCCAAACTCTTCATTAGCATTAGTATTGACCTTGTTTTAACTCCAAACGCTTCCTCGGCGCTGGCATTGACCTTGTTTTCACTACTCCAAACTCTTCCTCAACATTGGTATTGACCTTTCACTTCTCCAATTTGACGAGCTACAACCTGGTTTCGTTAGGTTTTAGAGTATGTTAATTAAATTAAAAGTTATGGCGCCATTTAGCTAGGTTTTAATATTCTACAATATAGTTAAGTATATATTAGCTATATTTTACATAATAAATAATATAATTATTCAACTTATTATAATTATATATTATATTCTTTATCAAAATTATTAAATACGTGATAAAATTATTATGTAATTAATAATTAACAAGTATATTTTATATAATACAAATATAATTAATATAATATATATTTCTTAATTGATAATAGTAATATATATTATATAATATTAATATGAGAGAGAAAATAAATTTGATTGGTTGTTTCATGTCAACAATCCAAGATGGCATGTGTCCTGGGGAGTTATGCTCAAGGTAGCATGCCATTTGATTAAAGATATGATAGTTCTCCTTTAAGACCTCTTCAATGTACCCATTGCACACTTAAGGAGACAAAGATAAATATAGGGAAGAAAATATAGAGAGAGAGGGATATAATGACAAACATACAAATAGAAAGGGAGACAAGGAGATAGAGAGAGGTAGAGAGATAAAGAGATAAGGATGAATAGATAGAGATATAGGGAGGGTGATTGATATCTCTCTCCCTGTTGCTCTCTATCTCTCTATATCTCCCACTAACTATGTCACTCCCTCTTCCCCCCTCTATCTATTGAGCTCTCTCCCTCTCCCCCCTTTCTCTCTCATTCACTCCATCTCTCCCTCCATCTCTTCTACTCTATATATCTATCTCGATTTCTCTTTTTATCTCCCTCTCACTCCTCTCTCTATCTCTTTCTATCCATATATTTCTCTACCTTTATCACGATCTCTCTAGCTCTTTCACCATCCCCCTCTATCTCTCTATATCACCTCCTTTCTATGTCTCACCCTCTCCCTCTATATATATTGAGCTATCTCTCCTCTCCCCTATCTTCTCTCTCTCCCTTTCTACATACTCCCTCTCTCCTCTCACCCATCTGGCCTCTTCTTTTCCTCTTCAACCCATCTCTCTCTATCTCTCCTCCTCTACCTATCTATATTCTCTCTCTCTATCTCAAACATCTCCTCCCTAACTCCACCTATCCATCACTCTCTATCTCCACCTCTTCCTTTCTTCCCATATATCTCCATCTCTTCTCTTCCCATATCTTCATATCTCTCTCTTTCTCTCCCCATATCTCTTATATCTCCCATATATTAACTAAGAATCCATGCAAAGCATACAATAGTATATGTTGGTAAAACTGTAATAGTGTTTTATTAAACTATAAATAGCACTTATCTTTCTAATGTCAAGCCTTCTTATAAAAAATAGTGTTTTATTAAACTATAAGTAGATTATTGTCACCACTCTTCATTCAACATGAAATTCAAATGTACCAATTGTTTTGTTGCTTTTGTCAAGTTTCATTAACCAAGCTATTTACCAGGTTGAATAAATTTATGTTATGATCCTTCTCTTTAAAATAATTAGACAATATTAGCGAGATCAAGAAGGGGAGAAAACTAAACTCCTTCAAAATAGGGGTAGTTGTGGGTTTGTTGATTTTCTTTGCATACTATATACTTAGTTCCTCTATGATAAATAAGTCACTTTAGATCATTTTCTTAGTTGTGTATCCTAACTAATATAGAGTAAGCTTTTTCATTTTAATTGACTACTACATAATAGTTTATGTTGAAAGAATTGTTTCCATTCTTTGTAGTTTTTACATTGAATACAACTCATTTAATTTCATGCCAATATACTTCTTTCTTCATAAAGATATTTGTTTGAAATAGTGCTTCATAACCCATCTAATCAAATCATAACCTATCAAAAAGGCAATAGGAATTTTCTAAAGAAAAGAACACTTGACCCAATCATAAGTGTATGGCCTTCGCAGAAAGGAGTGATCCACCTTAGCAATAACAACTACCTGATTTAGACCTAGTAGGTTAAACTCAACCAACCTATCAATTTTCCTTTAAGAGGCTTCCAACAAGTTTAGAATGACCAATTTAAAAACTCCAAACAACTCTCAAATCCTGACAAAGAACATAAGTCATATTTCACACTTTGACTCCTTGAATCCTTGTAACAGTGCAAACCTAGTTTTTGCCCAATAACTCAAAACTTTCCGAAAACGCCAGAGAAAACCTTGATGGTTTTAGACACCCATTTTGGAGTTATTAAACATACTTCAAGGGAAAGTACAAGTGATTTTTCAAATTTTACAGTGATTTTGCACTCATTGATTCCCTAAAGAAAACCTTATCTTGAGTATAATCCATCATAGTCACATATGATCACATCATTCTTGACCATTTGATATCATGCAAAACCTCCAAAATCTAGTATTGAAATAACCCATATCAGCAAGAATTTGTGTAGGTCTCTCTGATTCATAAATCATTATATTCTCATTTTTAGCATATCAGCGAAAGAATAGAAATGTCACACCGATCGTATTACATAAGAAGATACACATCAGGATGACATGGTCCATGGTCTCACCGATAAATATTTTTGTCGGCAAGACAAGTTCCATCGGGGTGAAATGAAAAGGTCATACCAAGCATATAGGTCTCACGGATGAAGTTCCATTGGAAAAAAACCTCTCTTGTCTCACTGATCAAAGCACAAGGAGTTGTATCGGAAGGAGTCTTGGCGACGTGAGATTGAAGGAATAATCATCAAGGAGACTTATAACATCGGGTAAATTACTGAATGTCTTAGTGATACACCATGTCTTGCCGATGAAGACACAAACAGATCAAGATAGTCGTCGGGGTGACTCTTGGTGACATTTACATGAATCAGATGGATAGATTATGTGATATTGGCATAATGTCTCCCTGACCAAAAGAATGTTTAATGAATGTTAGTCAAGCCTGAATAAAATGATCGCCCAAATTTTGAATTGTCTTTCTGATAGAACATTTTATGTGAAAGTGGGTAAATTTGAAGATCACCTACGCTTGTGTTCAAAGCTAGGATTAATAAAGAAGACATATTGGGGATATTGGCTTATGGTATCATCGATGAAGGGAATCTATCGGCAATACAAGTCATCAGCAAGACATGGACTATCGGAGTGAGTTTTCTATCCTGTGCCGATGATTGATCTCTCACCGATGGGTTGGCTTTAGTGGTCATTGCCAAGAGTCTCTGTGATGACATGGTGTAGGTCTATTTAAAACTCCCACAAAGGTCAAATCGGTGTGACATTGGATCTATCTTGATGATGAAATTCATCTGCAAGACATGAACTATCGAAGTGATTTTTCTATCCTGTGCCAATGATTGATCTCTCACCGATGGGTTGGCTTCGATGATCATCGCCAAGAGTCTCTACGATGACATGGTGTAGGTCTATTTAAAAATCCTGAAGAGGTTAGATCGGTGTGACATTGGATCTGTCTTACCAATGGAAGTCATCGACAAGACATGAACTATCAGAGTGAGTTTTCTATCATGTGTCGATGATTGATCTCTCACTGATGGGTTGGCTTCAGTGGTCATCGCCAAGAGTCTCACTGATGATGTTTCATTGGCGAGACCATCATTTCTTTCACCGGTAGGAGCACTGGGAATATATCAGTGAGACATGTTCCATTAGTGTAAATCCTAAATGTTCACCTGACCCGCTAAGTTACACCAATAGGAGGATATCGGCAAGAGTTATGGCTACATATTCAAGACCAAAAGAAAAGTTATCGGTGAGACTTATAACATCGGAGGAACCACTAAATGTGTTAGCGATACTAAAAGTCAGGCCGATGAAGAAACAAATGAACCAAAATGATTGTCAGGGTGACTCTTGGCGATGTATATGGGACAAATGTTAACATCGGTCAGATGTGTAGAGTGTTACCCCAATCAACAGAGCATTCAGTGAATGTTGGTTGGGGTCTAATGTATAGATCGACCAAAGTTTGAAGGTGTCTTGCTGACCAGTTCATTTGATGTGATAGTAAGTAATTCAAAAATCTGTTACATTTGTGCCTGGAGTTAAAACATTAATGGCACCATGGAGTACAGGTAATTTCATAAATTGAAAGGAAATCGTTGCAAAATGAACATTATTGCGAATTGGTAACGAAGGAAACGAGGAGACAAACAAAGGGCCAGAGAATTGTTTCAGTTGAAAGACCTCAATCAAAACCAATAAGTCCTCTGCATTTTAACTTTTCCATTTCTGCAATTTTAAGCGAGCAATATGAAAGGCACCAGCTCGGGGAAGTTGAAAGGTAGAAAACAAAGTGAGAGCAGTCACCCTAAGAGTAAGAAGTAGAAAGTTGAGTCTGGAATTGAGCCGGAGGGTGCTAAACGAAAGCTGAATCAGGATTTAATTGACCAATTGCCTGGCTTTGGGTCCAGAGGTAGGCACTCTACACAACTGAGGGAAGAAGTGGATAAATTGGACGACAAGTGCAAGCACGTAGGAGATATTTGAACCCCAATAAGAGGCTATGAATTGTTTAGATTCCACTTTCAATGAAGTGATCGTTTTGAGCTAGCTTGTAATCTGTGGCGTCTAAATTTTAGAGAAATGGTTTTCCCTAATGTGTTTTTCAATATAGAGCTGGTAAAATTGTTGGCCACCCACTATGACTCAAAACTTAAGGCCATATGCGGACCATCTGGGAAACCGTTCGTATACATATCAGAGGCTTCAATATGTGAGGTTTTTAAGTTGGAAGGGTGGTGTAATGAGAAAATTGTGAATGAAGAGTTGGAAAAGGAGTTTTGGAGAATGGACACCACTTACAAGGGTTTGAGGTTGCCCTTACATAGAATTAAACAAGATGGTAAAATTGTCCCACTTGATGATGGTGATGGACCTCCATTCCATGTGGACTTATTCGAGCCCTATATGAGATATACCTATTTCTCGGTAGGACAAGTGTTGGGTATGGAATTTCCTGAGTATATGTCCACTGTTCCCATGGTAATTGCAGCTGACATTCAATGTCATAATTCTAGGTTATTTGACTATGCTTCATTTGTCTCCAAGGAGGTCGACTTAGCATTGGTGGCAATCAAGAATAAATCCCCTTGTTCTGCACCTAAGGCATTATTCTCTTTTAATGCATCTAGTATTGTACTTCAGACAAGAGTTAGGGATTTGGCTAGAAAAGTTGAAGGTTTCACAGTTTGATAAAGAGGGTAAATTGTTACCCATTCAATTGTGGACTACCATTTGGGACAGTAGGTTTGCTAATTCCAGTTTCCTGTATTTTGAAGAATATTTTGTAAAGCCAGTATATGAATTCTATAGTCATCCTTGTGCGCACTCATTGTCTGATGAAATAAAACACTTCCTTAGACCTAAGGACTTTAATGGACCAATTGATCACAATTGGGGAGACTGGTATTGCTTGGAAGATGCTACTATGGTAAGGGTGTTTGGTTTTGAGGATTCTCCATTCATTTTGCCTAAAACAATCCCAAATAGGATTGCATATTTGGAAATTGTAAGACAAATGGATTTTTCTAGTTTCATGAATTTTGGTTCATTCAGAAAGCAAGCATTTATGCCTAGTACTCTGTGCTTTGGTGATTTTATTGTGCTTGCAAAGGAAGGATATGATTTGATCCTTGACAAATTAATGCAGTATAATATGAATAAGGGTCCACCAAGAGAAGGTTTTGATCCAAAGGGATATATCATTTTTTCCAAACAAAGGATAAAATTTGGACGATATGATCATGTGCCTTATCATTTTGATGACATGATTAGAAATTTGGAGGCAGAGGAAGCAAAGAGAGTGGTGGAGGAATACAACCAAGGGTTTTCGGATACAGGGTTCCCTTTTTTTGGAGATGAGGAAATTGGAGAAGATATGCCACAAGACAGAAGATATGCCACAAGACCTACCTAGTAGGATTTCTAGATTAAAAACTCAAGATTACAACTGCCCTCCTAGAGAACTAAGTGTTGAAGAGAGCCAAGATACAAACACTAGACATATGGCATATAGGTCATTTGTAACAGACAATGAATTTTTGAATTCTCTAGAATTCAGATCTTTCTTGTATAAGCAAAAGGGCGAGGAGATAAGGGAGACAGTTGATAATATTACACCAAGCAATGAGGAGAAGCTACTAAATAAGTTGAAATTAACTATGGATAGAGAAATGGCTAATATGACCCCCGACAAAGGAAGGAAAATGTTAGAGAATGCTGGAGTTATTATCTTTCTAGGGCTCGATTTGAATTTTGCATTGGTGTTTGATAGCTTCTTAAAGGATAATAGTGCCAAAAACAAGCTTAGTCCGAAGGGGGTGACAAAAATATATGTTGGATCCAAATATAGCCCGGATGAAGGATCACTCATGATATGGGCCTTGTATCCACCTCATAGAAAGTTAGTGGTGATTGATACTGAGAAAGCATTTGGACATGTCATGACTCTGAAGGTTGGAGAGGTAGATCCTGTGGTGATTGCAGACATTGGGATTAATGTGGAAAAACTGAACAGAGCCCAAGTAAAAATGTTGATAAAAGATAAGGAAATGTACAAAATGAATAATGAAAGGATCATGAGAGAAAATGATCGTTTGAAGGACATGCTATGAGTCACAATGCAGGGACCTCCTAAATTAATAACACATGGTGAAAGCTCACATGAGGTAAAAGATCATTGGGAGGATTCAACTGCATATTCACAAGGTAAATATGATACACTTGCTGCAATAATCAGAAAAAGGTAGGCCAACTTAATGATTTGGTTGAATAAGCTATGGGGAGCATATTCAAAGAACCATGTTATAGGGTAGGAACACAAGAGGATTGAAGAAAATTTCTGAGAATTAAATGAAAGAGATGTTCCTGACAGTGTGGCCATTGGTATGGGTAACCAAATTATAAAGAGACACAGGGACTATTATGAGGAACTACGAGAAGATGCAAAGGGGTTGGTTGATGTTACAAATATGGGACTGCCTACACTATTTGAAGATGGAGAAAAGTTGAAAGAGAAATCCAAGTGGATCGAAGAATGTGAATTGGTGTTGCAGGGAATTCTGGAAAATGCTACAGGGAAGGATTCAACATTGGACGAGAGTTGCGAGCACAACGAAAGGATGATAAAGGTGGAGATATCGGCTAGGGATGCATTAGGAGATGCCGATACTCATGAACGATAGGATTATCTAGGTCATTTATCAAATGTTCATCTATGGCTAAATAGAGCCTAATCTCTTGTTTTAATTACTTAAGTAAAATATAACATTTGTGAAGGGACGTGTCCCTTCCAAGTTTTGATGTATTTATATATGTTCCATAGTAATGCAACAAATATAGGCGTTAGGAGATATTCAGTAGATAGCTTTCTAGAAAAAATATTTCATATACAGGGACTTAGATGCATGTATTTTGATGGAGTAAATGAAGGTATCTAAGGTACAGATTAATATTTTGGTATCATTTGTTTGTTAAATTTATGCAGTTATTTAATTGTCTTCATTCTGATGCTTCTCTATTTTTTAAATTGATATAACAAGTTTATACTCAGTTTATCATTGTACATTTGCTATATATGTGTGATCTGGTTATTCGGTTCTCTCAAGTAGGGATTAATATCTTTTAATCAATCATAGCAATTGGGAAGTGTTAGTTGGATTAATAAGAAGAATCACATAACTAGAATTTCCATTCTATCTCAAGAAGATTTTGTCAATTATTCACTTGCACGTTTACACAAGTTGTAAACAATTTATGTGCCTGACAGGTTGAATTATTTCCATTATTGAAATCCACATTTGCAGATATTCATTAGACTCCATATACCCAATAAGGCACTGGTCTCCCCTTGTATTCTTTTATAATTTTCATTATTCTTATTTATTTTACACTTACATTTACAAATACACATACATATGCATTTACTATTTTCATTTATTTCTCATGTAGTTTAATAGTTTGATCGATTTCATATTATGTGTTGAAGACTTTAGAATTTCAATTACATTAATTTATGGATATGTTGTATCTATAACACTACAAAACCATATGCTCTTTGCATTTACACTTGCATTTAGAAATACACATTTATATACATAAAAATAGATTTATTTAATGATATGTTGCATTTATTGTTCTAGGAGAGCATCCAGTAATTGCATTTACATTTACATTTAAAAATACAAATACATACATACATACATACATATTTATGCATCCTATGCCCTATTCATACATCCAATAATTACAACAGTATCCACGAGACCTCTTACACAAGCTATAGTAATCACAAAAACTATAAGAGCCCCTTTATATCATGTTTGGACTAAAAAACCCTCAAACACAGGGTAACCGGGCTGTATGCAAAGAAATGAAGCTTTCTAACTCAAATCAACATCTTAAGCCCTCAAATCAGATTCAAATCAAAGCTAACACATATCTGGCACTTTTTTCTCTAATAGCTAAGATGAATTCCATTAGGCTTGTACTCTCCTTGGTTGCAACATAGAGATTTGAAGTCCATAAATAGATGTCAAAAGTGCCTTCTTGTATGGAGACTTATAGGAAGAATTTTACATGTTTTAAACTCTAGATTTTATCAATAGTGATAACTCCAACTCTATGTGAACATTGAAAAATCATTGTGCAGATTGAAATAGGATCCTTGAGATTTGTATGAAAAGATCAAAATGTTTCTCATCAATTCTAGTTTTATATGGATTCCTCATGACCCTATAGTCTACACTCAAATAGTAGATAGGAAATTCTTGAGTTTTATACTCTATGTTGATAATTGAATAACTATGGGATCTTACACCAAGTAGATTCATGATTTGGAAGTATACTTAGTGAGGCATTTTAAGATGATTGACTTAGATTTGTTACATTTTTTCCTTGGTTTAGAAATTTTATAGTCTGCCAAAGTGATTTTTTTAATTATTCCAAATATGCTCAAGGAATTATTTGATGCTTCAACATAGAAAATCCAAGTTCACACCAACTCCTTTTTAATTTCGATTCAATCATTCTACCATGCTTTCTTCTCCTACAATTGATTGTACACTCTATAACACTATAAAACCATATGCTCTTTGCATTTACA